>OY998153.1:10144532-10582422 GCA_963921925.1 Sphagnum tenellum | reverse complement strand
GCTCCATGGTTATTGGAATTTGTTGAATGAGATTCTGATGTGGTGGTGCATGAGTGGGCACCTAACCTAAATAAAAGATTAGAAAATTTCAGTTTTCATATTGTTGGCATCTTTGTCATGATGTAGTGCTATTACCTTGAAACAACATTATTTGTGCTTTTGATTTGGGCTCTTTTCTAACATTAACAAACTTATCCTTGGGTGGTACCATTAGGAATGTCACGCACAAATGTCTATGACCCATCCAAGTTCATGATAACATAGGACTCACATAAAGAAAACTTTTCATTCCAAATTATTTTCAAAAGGTTACCCAAGTCATGTAGAATTCAAAACTCCAATCAAATCTACGAAAAAATGTGTTTTAATGTGGAAAATGAATGCATAAGGAAATTGTTTTAGGAGGGTGAAAGCACATTTAAAGGTGAGCCACTTTTCACCAAAAAAGTGATGTATAAAAAATATTATAGTATGCAATAAGCTCAAATATTCACCATATTCTTTGGCTATCCTAAACAAGAATTAAAAAATAAAAATGCATGAGAACATTTTGGAACTCAAAGTTCACTTTGAGTCAAAATTAATTTTGACACTAGAAGAAAACTATGTATTTTCGACTACTGTTTGTAACTAAATTTAGTCGCAAGAAACATTTTGCAACTAAAATCCCTGTAGTTGCCTAAAACAAGTTGCATGTGATAAATTAATCGCAAATGACAAAAGGTATTGTATGAAAAAAAAAGTCAACAAATACATTTCATCCTTTGACTACATTGTATACGTATTGTCACATGCGATTAAGATGCAACTATTTTGGTAACAATTAAGGGGAAATGATGTGTTGCCACGTGTTTTAATATTTGATTATTTAAAATATTATTAATATTATTTTGAAATAATCTAAGACGTTCAATTCTAATACTTGGATGATTTTATATTATGACATGTGGCCCAATGTAAATATGCCACGTGGCATTACAAAAAAAAATATTAAAATATTAATATTAAATTGGTAGGTACCTAGGTAGGTACACCAATATGTGCTTACAAACCTAGGTTACATACCAACCTACCTATTTAGGTTTAAAAAATAGATAGGTAGGTTCTACTTTCCTTGTTTAAATACTTACTCATATAAGTAGGTACTTAAGTAGGTAGGTACATAGGTCAAATTAGGTGGGTAGGTCAAACTAAATACCTACCTAGCTAAGTAAATAAGTAGGTTGGAAAGGTATGCACTTTAAAAATGTGCATAATTTGTTTTTTTTTGGGTTGACCTTTTTTATTAGTTCATCTCATGTGCACAAATTTCTTAATGTGAATTGGATGACCACACGCTTTTGTTTATATAATGTTCAAAAAAGGAATGAAGAACAAACAATATGGGATAAATTTTGAAAAATTTTGAAGTTCCAACTTCCTCACAAACTAAGTTGTAATTCCAAAACTTTTTTCATGCCTTACTTTCTTAGTTTTTAGATTTCTAAACAATTCAAGTGCTAGATAATTAGAAATCATTTAATTAATAATGATTAAATTTACATGAATTTAAATTATATTTTACACACTACAAATATTCAGTATTTAATATCAATTACTTAAATAAGCAATAAGTTCTTAATATTTAACAAACTAACTATCTAATAACTTTCAAATTATTAATATATACCTCACAAATAATTAAATATTTAAGATATTTAAAAATATTTTATTATTTTTTAGAATCTATTCGAATTATATAATACAATTAACGTAAAAATAATTTAATGATTATAATTTTAAAAATAAATATTTTAAATATTTATGTTAAAATTATAAATAATGGATTAACTGTTATTATTAAAAAGTAAACTTTTACACGATTTTAAAAAAAATAATTCAATTAATTACATTACTTATTGTATAATTACATTTAGTTTGTAAAAAAATTATAGGTCAAGTATTTTTTTCTTTTGCTAATTATTAACTATAATTAAATAATTTTTAAAACATAATGTTAATTTTCATAATTAATTTAAAATTATTGTAAAATACTTATCATAGATGATTAATCACAGAATTAAAAAATTAATATATAATTCGTGAAATTAAAATCAATGTAATAATTATTTTAACTACACTATAGGTTTTCCAAATTTTTAATTCAGGTTTGAAGTTATAAATTACATAATGTGAATAATTATGTTCATTAGAAAATAATTATGCACATACTAATTATTCTTATATGAAGTAATTGTAATGATTTTAAAGTAATGTCACATTAATTACATTAATTAATTTATTCTAATATAAAAATTTAAATTTAAAAAATATACAAATCTATGTTACAACGATTATTATTATGTGTAATTAAGGTGTAATAAAAATAATCATTTATAATTATTTATAAAAGTGATATACTATGGATAACACTACTGGAAAAAATCCTTAAAGCTCAATCAATAATTTCTTAAATTAAAATATAAATTTAAGATTCCAAAATAGTAATTCAGAATTCAAATATCAAATTTTAGATCAAATAAGGTTTTTGAAGTTAAACAATAAATTTCAGAATTCAAATGTCAATTTTCAAATTAAAATAATAATATTCAAAATTAAATGTCCATTTTAAGACTCAATTAATAGTTTTCTGAATTGAAATATAAATTTTAATAATTCAAAATAATAATTTGGAATTCAATTTTCAATTTTCAAGTCAAATAATTTCTTAAAATTTAATTTAGAACTTCAGGATTCAAATATCAAATTTCAAGTTCAAATAAAAGTATTTAAAATCAAAATGTCGAATTTTAGATTCAATATTGTTTTTTGAATTGAAATACTATTTTTTAGATTTGAAAATAATAATGTAGAAATCAAATATTAAATTTTAGATCATATATATTTTTTGAATTTAAACAAAAATTTCTAGAATTGAATTGTCAATTTTCAGAGTCAAATAAAAATATTCAAAATTGAAATGTCCATTTTTAGACTCAATTAATAAGTTTCAGACTGGAAGTATTAATTTTGAGAATCCAAAATAATAATTTGGAATTAAAATTTCAGGGTCAAATCAAATGATTATTTTAAAATTTAAATGAAATTTTTTTTTGAATTGAAATATAAAATTTAATATTTATATTAAAATATTCAATATTAAAATATACATTTTTACAAACAATTATAATTTTTTGAATTGAAATACTAATTTTTGGATTCGAAAATATTAATGTAGAATTCAAATATTAAATTTTAGATCAAATAAGCCTTTTGAAATTTAAATGGAAAATATCATGTTCAAATCCAAAATCTAAAATTCAAATTATGTTTTAAACAATTGAAATAACAATTTTCAAATTTGAATAAAAAATTCAAAGGTCAAATATTAATTTTGAGATTCATTATATGAATAGTATACATATGTATGCATATTTTATATAATTTTAGTACATACATTAAAATACACCCCTATGTCATTGTAGAGTAATTTTAGGATGTAATTAATTTGGTGACTGTTGCAACTAATGGGACATATCAACCTATTAATGGATGAAAATATATATAAAATCAATCCAATCAATATGATGAAAATTTTAATAGTTGCATCATAGTTGTGAGAATGACTAAAATAGTTGAAATTTGATCTTGTAGTTGCAATATTCCCAAATGACTACAAGTCGCATGTAGTTGTAAATGGACTGGTTACATTTTCGCTGATTTCTATTAGTGTGATCCAATGGTTAGATTAAGATGATTGGATAAAATTAGTTTACATATAGTATATAATGATTTACAATTTTTCAACAACCATAGGGTTTCATGTTTGGTGTTCATGAAACATTACCAAACAAAAGAAAATGGAAAATATAATGCAATGCCCATATATAAAATCTCAACCTCTTTGATATGGTAGTGGTTTTTTTAAAATTTTGTTTTAATCATGCATTTATTGTTCAAAAATGAAAAACACACACATTTTCTGATGAAATTCTATTCAAAAACTTTAAATCTCTAAATGGTCCTAGATTTAATTCATGTATTAAATAAAAAAATTCATCCAAAAATTCCACTCACAACCTTAATTTTGAAGTATATATGCAATTTTTTCAAACTTTGTGACATGTCATATTTTATCACAAATATACTCCATAAATTCCAGTTTTTCATTGTTTGTTGGAATTTAAAAAATAATTGATTCGATTAATTTCGACTTAATCAAATATACTTAAAATGAAAAAAAATTCAAGATGTGATGTCCATACATTACTAAACAAAGTAAACTACAAAAATATTATACTTGTGATTACAATTTTTGGGGGCTTAGTGTGTTTATGCCCAAGAATGTCACATGAAAGATTTTTTTGACCAGAAACACAAAAGGAATATATTTTATGGGAATTTTTCTTGGATGTTAATTTTTGAGAATATTTCAAATGCTAACCTACTTGATGTTTTTTTAAATAAATAATTGATTGAATCAATTTTGATTTAGTTATAAAATTTTAAAATCAAGATTGTGAAGCCCCTAAAAGGCCATTGATGTCAATAACACAAATGATAATTATTTTCACCTTTTGTTATTTTAATGACTAGTTTGGATCATTCCCTTGTGCACGTATTAAATAAACAAGAAAAAATATCTATTGTGCAAGTGTAAAGACATTTTAAAAGAAAAGAGGTTAGGAAATGGGTTAGGAATGGGTCATGAATGGTTCAAAAATCAAAATGTTAATGCATATTATACATTTTTGGGTGTTCATTATTTTTCATGAGTGTGTGCATCGGTGGGGAACACATAGCCAACCTAGTCCAGTCAAATAAACTAATTATAAGTAGATGAAATTTTATTTCTAAAATTGGGTCCAACTTTCCTGGGATTTTGGTAAGGTGGTTTTTTAGTGGTATCACCCAAGGAAAAGTGTGTCGACATACCATGAACAATGTACAAATGCAGGGTTCCCAAGTTGCAACATGATGTGATCGATGATTTAGGTGTGGTTTATTTGCAGTATTGGCTCAAAAACACATGTGAGTCTAACTTCCCTATTCACATGGATGTTTTGGGAAAAAAAAAAATCTCAACCTAAAAATCTTTGGTCCTCTTAGACATGGATTCCAACAATTTTTGATGCAAATATTTTGGATTTGCAAGCCTTTTTCTTCAAGATCACCTTGATGTCAAATGCTCAATGGGCTATGGAGCAGCTCATGGATGTCAATCTAGTTTTTAAATTGTGGAAAAAACTTACTTCCAAAGCATTGTTATGTGCACACATCTTTAAGTTCATTAAGGTGGTAGAACTAGCTATGGTCCAAATAACGAGGTCTGTTGAAAATCAAAGAACATTTTTGACCTTCACCTTCATGAAGACAAAACTCTGAAACAAAATTTGTGAACATTTGGATTTAATGGTTTGTATGTTTGCACAACCCTTTTACATTGTTGATTCCTTTCTTTACAATAATGCCATCATAGCTTGGACCAATGAGAAAGCCATGAAAGGTCTTTTGGCTTGAATTGTGGACAACATAGTGGCATCTTCAATTATGGGTTCTAACTACAATAGTTCACTTAATATGTTGTATTGCTTAATGCCATGCATCAAACTAGGAATTCTAGGTTTTTGAAGTAGATGACTACTTTACATTCATGATTGCAGTCCATGAGACATTTAAAAATCCATGGCCATATGAAGTCACAAACCTTGGTGATGCACATTGTAGATGTTGGGATGCTAATATGCCATTGCTTGGCTCATTTTGTAGCATGTTTTGCTACTATAACAAGGATTATACTATTAAATTTTATCTCCTTTTTAAAGCCTTTTCATGTTGCATTCTTGCTTATATGGAGTTTGGACTATTAGATTTTGGATCATGGATTCTTTTTGTTTATAATTAACTTCTTATGAATCATGGACCAAGTGTGTTGAACTTGTGTGGTTGGATAGTGGAGAAATCAAGTTGAGGTTGAATCTTGAAGCAAATAACCCCCTGTTTCCATGACGCTAACTAGCTCAGCCTCAGGCTAACTTTCTCCCCTCCCATTTGAAGTTTTTATTTAATCACTGGAGTCTGCAACTAATGTGTGGGTTGCAAGTAAGATCATGGGCTGCCACTAGGTGGAGTGTCTTTTGTGACAAGGGTTCAACTCCTTCACATTAACATCGAGAGCTCCAGTAGCCGGAAGCTAATTGCCAAATTTTGACACGCCAATTTCATCACAATCGCCAAAAGGCCTCAAATGTCTCTACTATTGCCTCAATGCAGATTCTATTAAAATTGCATTCGCCAATATTACCCAACGCCAAAAACCTTGTTGTAGCCAAATTGGCAACCCCACTATAAGGAGAAAATCACCACCTTACTATTTCTTTTTGCTTTGTGTAGCCAATTTTAAGATAGCTAAGCATGTGCTTGTAGCCACTTAGGCTACTATCTCAAGGTCAGAATAGCCACATATGCCTCTTCTAGGAATCCTTAAAAAATACATTGGTACCCACATGACAAAAGAGGTTTGCTTTTGCTTCTAGGCCTAATCAATGTTTTTGTTCATCACAAAGAAAGGTGGACTAACTGGCACCAGTTTGGAAAAATCTCATCTAATTTCCATTTTTTGGGTGCAAATTTTCAGTTGCAAATTTTCGGCAAAAAAAGAAGAAAAGTCAGATTCTATCCTAAGTTCCAGCAGGTAGCCAAAAATATAGAAGGATGTTAAATTTTTTGCCTATTTAATTTTTTTTCAAATCTGGCTAAATCGTCTTATGGATGATCACCACTCCAGCTACATTACAAAATTGAAAACAAAACCATTAGTACTATACCACTTCTTCCTTTGGTGCCTCTTTCCTGCTTTTCTTTGGGAGCATTGGTTCTAGGGCTGTTACAAGGTCATTGAGTGTGTGCCCAAAATCTATTCTCATGTGAGTTCTTTGACAAAAGACATGGCAGTTTTTCTTTAGGAGCATAGGTTCTAGGGCTGCAAAAAACAAGGTCACCAAGTGTGTGCCCAAAGTCTAAATTCTCATGTGAATTCTTTGGTAAAAGACATGACAATTTTGTGGATGGAGCTAATGAAACCTCATCAAGCTTTAGGATGAAATGTTTCTAATTCAAAGCAACTATGGTGATTTATGAAACAGAATTCTCGAAATAGAATGCCATCAACAGCCATCAACTGTTGTCTCACATGAAGTTATTGGATGCTCTGCATGCTTTGATGAGGCTCTCACTAACTGTAGTTAAAGTGGGTTGGATCTCATTGAATGGCAGTGCTTTGGACATGCTTTCCAATTCTATCATGGATTAAATTTTAAGAGGTTTGAACTTTCTATTTTTTTTGCTTTGATAAATTTTCCACAACCAAATGAAACATTAAATGAAAGAGTATGTTTTTTTGAAGTGCTCGCTAGTAAGAAAGGGTGAAAAGGAGCCCCTATTCAGAAGCGGTCCACCCACACGTCCAGTATATTGGCCTTTACAGATGTCCAAAAACATCCAAAACAATATGCACTTGTTATGTGTTGGCCTTGCCTTGGTAGGCAAGGATATTGTGTTTAGATTCATTATAGAGTATAGTAGCTTAAGGGATTTTGGCCCCTAGGTTATAAATAATAGGTCTATTTTTACATGTGGATTTTTTGAAAGATGATTTTTTGGCTTGTGTTGAAACTTGAGATTAGTTATTATAGAGTTATAATATTATCTTGAAGGATTTTGATTTCTTTTCGAGGATTTTTTGAAAATTATATTTTTGCATGGTGAAATATTTGAGTTTCCTCTTTTGCCTTAAAAATACTTTTAAAATGTAAATGGCAAGGCCACAGTGTGACAAACCCCTTGTTATTTCCAGTTCTCCACCTAAAAATATGATATCTTGGAAAGTGTAGACCTAGGTAAAAATACGATATCTTGGAAAGTGTAGACCTAGGATCAGTTAATGGCACCAAGTGGGCCAATCATTGGGGTCTGCTAATAAAGGCCAATTAAAAGGATGGCAAACATTTACAAGCAAAAATACAGTTTTCAAAATAAAAAGGGACATGCAATGTTATATTTTATTAAAAAAAAAAGCTTATATTATAAGTCTTGCACAATGATTGCAAAAATAAAAAAAAAACTTATTAATGAAAAGAGAGAAATGCTAAAAAAACACATAAAAAAGCATCACAAAAAAAAAGAACAATAAGTAATGACGAGGAAAAAAGAAATTGAAAAAGAAATTAAAAAAAGAAAAAAAAACACAAAATAATCAACAGAAATAATGGAAGAACATGGAAATAAAACACATTAAAAAAAAAAGGAAAAAAAGATAGGGGAAAAAAAAAAGAATACAGAAAACAGCAAACATATATAAATAAAAAAGGGAATAAAAAAGGAAAAAAAGGAAAAAAAGAACATAAAAAAGAAAATACCAGAAAAAACATAAAAAAGAAAAAAGAAAAAAAGCTAAACATAATAATAGAAAAACCAGAAAATAAAAATAAAAATTAAAAAGAACAAAATAACACAAAAAAAAGATTTGGAGTTTCTGGTCCTTTAATAAGTGCTTGATTTTAGGGTTAGAGGCAGGGCTGCCTCCAAAACACTATCTGGCATTCCCCCCCCCCCTCAAATTGAACCCCTAACACTCCAAAACTCTGCTATTTCCACCCCCCCCCCCCCCTCAAGTTGGACCCCTAACACTCCAAAACACTACTTTCATTTTTTTTCTCAAACTAATGTCCTAACTCCTTGCTTTTTGTGAGTTGTGATATCTAGATCCGGGCATGAATTTGATATCATGCCTGGATTTCAAAATTAAAAAATAAAATCCATTCCAGATATTAATTGATGTTTACAGATATTTCCGATTGTGTATTTTTGAGATCCAGGGATTAGAATATCATTAAGAATATCAAATTTTTTTGTATATTTGAAAAGTTTCAAAGGTGATATCCCCGGTGATATCTGAGTTTGATATCTGGATTTTCTAGATACCCACTCAACACCGGCTGTTATTAGTTGAGAAAATTACCAATATGTTGTATTCACAAGAGTACAATAATGTTTTACAAGTTCGACAATAATTCTATTATTTTTAAAATGCTAAGCTCAAAAAAACAGTTACCCACCCAAAACACCAAAAGTTAAGGAAATTATTGTTCGTCGACTTAAAAAAATTGTGGGAACCTGATGCGATTGTGTAGGGGTTTTTTTTTTTTTTTTTTTTTTTTTTTTCATTATTCGATATTTAATTGGGGAGGTGAATTATTAGTCATTTATCTGTGCTTAGCAATAGCTTAAATGTTTAATATGACTCGCTTAAGCTGTTGGATAAAGTGGGGTCTTCACTACTTGCAACCAAGAATTGTGGTAATGAGAGCAAATCAAGGAGTTATTTTCTTTTAAAAAGATCTTTTTCATGGACATCAAGTTCAAATATTAGTCATTGCTGTCAATTTTTAAAATTTATTTTGGCAATAATATCAGCTGAAAATTTCTGAAAATTTATCAGATTTAGTGCCAAAGTTGGTTTTGAAAAAAAAAAACAATTATTGGACAACCTGACTCTCGAGTGGCGAACCAGATAAGGTACGGCAGTCAAAAACCAATAACTTATTTGGACTGTGGCTAGACCTTCTTCGATAGCCCACTATAATTTGTTGAACTTAACAGCTCTCCACACTCCACACAGTTCTAATCATTTTTGTGGCAAAATGGAGGTGTGGGTATGGTAACAGAGGAGTATCATTTTTAGCGGCTTCCCACGAACTATGAGCCCCCTCCCCAAACCGCCCCTTTGTTCCATATGATAGGTATCCTATTCATGTGTGTAAGTTAAAAATGTCCGACCTCAGCATTTTAGAAAATGCAGGTACGCCAGTTGTGCAAATCAAGTCTGACCTACGTGCCAACCCTCCTAATTCAAGATGGGCTTTCACATGCACAACAGCAGCATCCCATTCCTCATGCAAACTTCATAATTGATTGTCGCAAAATAGTACATATCCTGGAGAGATGTGCATGCAACAGGTTTTGCAGGCAAATGATTGTTGCCAGCTTCCAACAAAAAGTCCATCCAAGCTTCACACTGTTCATGATATAATGGTGGCTGATGATGTTCACCTTCTTTTCTTCACCCTCAACAAAGTAAAACTTCATTTTCACATTCATTTCGCAATTCCAACCCAAGGCTAAGATATCTTTCTATTAGGCTGTTGTGAGCACAGATTTTGTGTAGGTTTTCATTATGTTTCTCAAGTAAGCTGTGCTCATAGTGATCTCTCAACTTCACTAGTCAAGGATTTATCAATTGAAGGAGCTGTGAGAGCTGTAAGTCAAACTGTGACTCAGCATACAATAACATGTGTCCTTTTTTTTAATGAGAACAAATGTTCCCATAGTTGCTAACAAATTAAATTACATATTTTCATCACAGTTGCAGCTCTCCAATGAAAAGTCCATACAACATGAAACAAGGCCCTATTTCAATGGCTTTCCATTCAGCTGCTGTGATCACAAGAGTCTGATGGAAAGGTACTCTAAGTTGGTGTGTTTGTACAAGAAGAAAATTTGTTCACTTGGGTGCATCAATAGGACATCACTTTGGAAATTTACAAGTGTTTCTGTCACTACTTGGTTCACAGAATTCTACCAGAGAGTCTTATCGTTACAGCAGGACAGAGCAATCTTTTCTGCTTCTTGTTTTTTAGCATCAATCATGAATGCACAATCAGGAGCAATATAAATGGAATGCTTCTACTTAAGAATTTCAAAGCACAACCGTAAAAGCTTAGTGTGCCCTTCAATGGTTGATGTGGTAAGGTCAATTCATTTGCTTTCGAAAAAATTGCAAGTCAAATTCTGAGTGTGTTGTGTACACATTCATCACATAGAACATAAAATATGGAACCTTCAAAATGTCACAAACAACTGACATCATAATTGTGGAAAGAAGGGATCTGGGCCACCAAGTTCAAAAAATTAAGTCACTAAGTTACACCCATGTTGACTTTCCTGAGGTCTCCACAATTTGATGCACGTTGCCATCATGTGTGCACACATGTCCTTTCAATGTGACTGGTCTTGTTTGCTGCCTGCTTGATTCAAATCGTGCCCGTCGACTTTGGTTTCCAAAGCCTGATGGAAGAACTTCACTCAAAAATTCCTCTGCAATGTCTCCATCATCATCCACTCGCAACCTCTCTGAATACCATGTCAATCCCTTTTCACAAAGAAACACAAATTTCAGTGTCATGACAGAAAAAAGAAAGAACACTAAGTAATATGACTCAACAAATGTGAACCAGGGGATCTAAAATCCAAGGGGTTGATATGCAATGAAAACAAATCAGACAGAGATGCACCTGTACACCACCATTCCCATAAGTACATTTGGAGACAACTGGAGTGTGATGTTGAACTCGCCGGATCACTGGAGGATCCACTTTACGTTCTCGTGGAGCAGGCACATTCACTGTAGATGCTGGCACTTTTTTTTCTGCTACATTTTCTGCAGCCTTTTTTGCTGCTTCATTCTTCCTATGACTGTGACCTACATGGCCAAAAAGCCGACGAAATAGTCCAGCCATTTTCAACACCCTATTGTCTTTTTTCACTCCCCCAAGTGGAATATCTTGTATCAATTTGGAATCAGTATCCAGAAAAGATTCAACACATCTGAAGGGTTTGCTAGTTGCAATAGCAATGTGATACTTTTTGAATTGCCATTTTGATCATCTTTTAAACTCTCAATTCTTGAATTGTGCTCTGGTGGTAGGTCAGATGCAGTTTCTCCGTTACCCAATTCACTGATAGCTTATCTTCATCTTGTATGTCCAACACTCATCAATCTCATACCTGTAGAAATAAATTCCAAACATTTTTAGGCAAGTAATTAGCTCATTGTAGGGCAGCTAGACACCAACCAGTGCAACTACAATTGCAACATTCGCAATGCCACACAGTTCAGATACCACCACCACTGCTCAAGAACAACCACAAGAAAACCAGTTGCAAAAAGTTCTAGGAATGTAACTCTACCTACCTTCCTTTCTTCAGACTAATTTTGAACATGACAACCAAAGCTGGAGTGGGTAACCTGAATTTGAGTGTTGATATTTAGTGATGCCTAAAATATCAGTTGTTGATACTTGTCACTTGATATGTCAACAGTTTTGGAACCTTTCACCCCTCACTGCAGATCTGAAGGTTCCTGGATTGCATCAAGCAGTGAGAAACACAATGACTGAATAGATTAAAACTGCACTTAAAAGTTTGTTTCTCGAAGATGACAATCACATCTTTCTTGTGTGCAATTTTTTCAAGGAATTGTACCAAGAAATTGAGCTAAGAGATGGACATCTGGTTCCCATCCTGCACATAGGGAGCAACATATCCCTGAACTATACGGCTACCTCTATGCTACCTATTTTCCTGCTCATCCTGCACCCTGTTCAAAACCTCCAATAGAAACCTATTTGCCATCCTCACAATCTCCAAAAAATGAAGAAACAACAGCCCCACAACTTGCTTCACAGTAAGATAAAGACAGGGAGTCTTGCAAAATACCTGATTTTGTAACACTGATGCTCATACGGCTTCGAACATTTAGAAGTATCCGCAGCTGTCGGTCATCGCAGACCTAACATAAAAAGTGAGATCGAGCAAGAAGAGTCACAGAAAACCATGAGCTTCAGACCAGGTTCAAAATCAGATTTTGTACTAGACTTCGCACGGTATCTCTTGCGACTATCCGAAAAGAATGCAATCCCAAAGAGAAACAAGCAATCCAACGATAGAATGACTATTCACAAACTTGCAGAATGGGACAGATATTGCTTGCTGGAACAGGCAATCAGACAGGGCCAGCGGAAGAGGAATATACAGATAATGCCAGGTACGAAAGCATCCTCAGAAGCTCCAAGAGACGGAGAATCTCACAGCCAACGAAACCAAACACATTTCCCAAAAGCACTGAACGAAACCACAATTGTTCCGGCAAAGAAGAAACCAACAACAGAAGATGTTGAGGACACTCAAAACGATAAGTGACGAAATCTCCAGTCAGCCAGCTACAAAGCCTGTACAAAAAACGAAACAAACTTCACGAGAGACCTAGAAATTTATTTCTGGATTGGGAAAAACACGGAAACTAGTTTCCAGTCACACAAAGGACTGAGAAAGAAAAGAAGGAAGGACCTGGAGGCGACTAGAGAAGTAGACGAGATTTTAATATTGTGTGAACAAGGAAAGGAGGGACACAATTCTGTGAGCACATAAAAGAGAGGCGGAAACAGGGGGAATGTGAAGAGAACAGAAAGCTAGCGTGGATGCAGAGGTGCAAGATCTGATAGAAGAGAAAGCATGAAGTGCCTCAAAGCAGCTATTTCCTTGTTCTCGTCTGGTTCTTCACGCGTGCGCTGCTGCTGCGGCGCTTGTTTGTGTTTCGTACAATACTCGCTTCCCTCGTCTTCTTCGCGCACAAATGGAAAACAGCGAGCCTCTCTGTCCAGGTCCCCTATTCACCGCACCTGGAACGGGACCTGGCTGGCCCCGCGCGCAATAAGGTAGCTATCATTGATTGCGAGTGTAGTAAAGGGATCTGGATTGACATCTGGATAAACAAGCTCCCTACTCACCAGATCTTAGTTAGGGGACATCGATTGGGACTTGGGATGTCAAGTGCACATCTCAACTCTTTTTCTTTACTTGCAAATTTCGCCAAAAAAAGAAATTAAAATCCAAGAATTCGAAAGTTAAGTGATTTTGGAGAAGTGAGAAAAAATGTAAAAACTATCAGATTCCTAGATTTGGTTTTCAATGTGTGTAGCCATAAATATAGAAGGTTGATTAAATATCTTGTACTTTGTATCTGGTTTATAGCCATATTTGGCTAAATCTTTTTAAGGATGATTGCCATTTTTTTACATCTTCGTATGGAGGATCAGCACTTTAGGCTACATAAAAAAATTCACTAAAACAAACACTACTTAGGGGACCTCGGTTGGGACTTGGGACGTCCCGTGGCAGTCACTGGACCAGGCCTCATAAAGTCAGTAACGAGTTTCTTTTTCTCTCTCTCTACAGGTCCCGTTATTGACAGGACCTGGAACCTTACCCCTCCCTCTTTCAGACCCTTCCTGTGCAAGTCCCTATTCAGGTTACCTTTAGTGGGGAGTAATTTCTGTACCTTAACTGGTCTCGAAATCTGAACCGGGACCTGGGTAACGAAACCAGCCCAACAGGTTCCTGACCAGGTTCCTTCGGACTAACTTGGTAACCGGACTCGTGTCGAGATCCGTGTGGACACCTGGATGACCAAACCGGTCCAACGGGTTCCGAACCAGTCTGCCTCTAAATACTTCGGAGCAAGTTCGTACCCGGACTCGTGTCGAGACTCATGCGGACACATGGATGTCCAAACCAGTCCAACGGGTTCCGAACCAGTCTGCCTTTACATACTTCGGGGTAACTTCGTACCCGGACTCGTGTCGTGATCCGTGTGGACACCTGGATGCCCAACTGGTCCAACAGCTGTTCATCCAAAGCGGACAATCAAGACCTGGACTGTCGAATCACGTCCGCATTGACCTGAAAGGAGACCTCGGATTCTTTCGGCCTTCGAGACATGCAGAATCCGCGGCTCTCGTTTTACAAATCCTCTCTCTTCTCTCTCACACGCGCGCGCATAACTTTCGCTTCACCTCTCCTATTGAGAAGCGAAGTAGGAGCCGGAAATCTTTATCAAGCCTGGCATATACTACAACTCTTTTATTGGCTACGTAGATAGTTTACCGATTTTCATAACTTCAACCTTTTTTTTTGCCTGGGTATTTTTTTTACAGCATCATGGCACCATCACTCACTCACTCATTATACCAATCATGGAGATACCCTAAGTGGGACCACAGAGATAGAGAGAGACAAAGAGAGAGAGACACAGAACTCTACTTATCTTCTTGTTTTGCTCACTCCATTGCTGCAAATATCAGAGATTCTTCCTAGTGATTTCAGAAAATTCAATCAGCAATCAATCACCAGGCATGTATATACGCCTTCCCTATATATCATTTGAGAACCTCATCACATGCCTACAAAGCTTTCTCAAAGGAAGCTTTTCAAACAAGCTTTTCAAGACATACACACAAACCCCATCCCCCTCCCTCCTCCCCCAGGCATGGGACTTGTAAGCTGCTTTTCGGGAGTATTTGTTCTATCTTGTCATAATTGGAAATACCCTGCAAAAAGTAGGGCATTCTGTATGAGGATGATGATGATGGTTCATGAGAGGTTTGAATGTGTAGGGCAAGACACCAGTGCAAGGGACTTCAAAGGAGGGACTTCAAAGGAGGATTGAGCCCAGGCTGTGATCACAGGCAGTAGCCTAAGTGAAAAGAGGCCCAGGCCAAGAACCTGTGAGGGCCACCCACAAGGGTCCCATTTTGATTTCTTTTGGAAACAGAAGGGTGTAATCACATTGTAACCCATTCTACCAGTGCAGTACACTCTTCGAACAAATGCTGGTGGAGCTCCAGGCAGGTTCATGCAACAATACTAGGGACATTTTCCAAACTTCTTTATGATCTGAAAACCCCAAGGATTTGATGATTGTTATAATGAAGGGAACCACATGATCTACAAACCCAATACTTAGTGCCCTGCTGTTGTGCTTGTTTATGTCTCTCTATCAACTGATGTTTCTGCTTAGAGGAACTCTCACTACAGATACTTGGGACTTATTATCTCCAGGGCCACCACAAAGTACAAAATTACCAATTGCAGGATCTTCCTTAAGAATGTGGGCAACATGGACAAGATATCAAACCATATAGCAACCTACAATCAACACATATAAAAGATATAGACATGTCTCTGACTTTCTACACTGCATCTAATGCTGTATCTCCATTGCTGGATGCCAGTTGCGAAATTACGGGGATACAAAATCAGACATCAATCTATGCCATGATCCTAGCTGACTTCAAGTAGAGACTATCTACCACCTTGCTAATGATGGAAATAGTTTCAAGTCTTGATGGGCAACTTCCATCAGGTTTCACATCGTCAAAAGCGATGAGACATCCAGTCCCAAGTGGATTCAAAGTTCCTGCAAATCTCTTGCTGAGGATCAGAGAGCTTCTTTTCTACAGCATCAATGGGTAAGCTGATGGGCTCTGAAATGTGAGAGATTTCAACTTGGGAGAATGGCTCCATCGATGCAGATTCTGCTCCAAAAGTGTCATAGAGGAGGAAAGATGACAGTACACAATAGGGTCCTGCTCAACTTGCTCTTGGGATGAATTTAAAGCCTCCACAAAATCTGAGAGTGAGTGCTTGCTGTAAGCCTCAGCTACTGGTTTCATGGCATGACTCTCCATACCTGTCAATACTATCTCCACAATAAGTGACTATCATAGAGCTTCAATGTCCAAATGCAAGGCTGAAACAAAAGGATCTTTCTGGACATGAACAGTATTTAGCACACACAACTCCAGCACCCACTGATGCAATGAATTCAAGCCTTTCAAGAAGATCAAAGGCACATGTACTTGAAAAACAAGGTTACAACTTTGTTATGGAATTGTGGCATGACCATTGCTTTCGGTGTAGAGCTTATTCTATAGAGTGATAAGTATTGTGAATTATGTTCTCAAGTTAATTGAAGAATGCGAATACATGGTCCAACCTCCACAACCACTTCCAATGGAATCCAAAAATGAATATTTTCAAGGGCAACTAAAAATCTTAGGCAAAGAAAGGAGCAAATAAAAGATCTGTGATAAGCCAAGAAATAAGGACATGCAGAAGAGGAGAGAGACTCAGATAGAGGGACAGAGCAATGACCAGGAAATTAAGTTCTGGGTTCAAGCAACTTAAAGCTTGCCCCATCAGCAATTCAGTGTTATGTGGACTGCCGATCTTTCTCCTGACAATGGGCCCAGCACTAAATTAACATTTTTCACATAAATGGATCAGGTCCATCATTCAATATGAAAAGAGAAAGAACAGACATTCCAAATCTATAGAGACCCTAAATCAATCTTTTGCACAAAGAGTTGTTTACAAACTGAACATTTTCAGCTATAATTAACGAAATTCTCCTCAGTACCCACATAAAAAACAAGACATTTCAGCAATCATGTTAAGGGTTTTGCTGTGAAGTCAAGTCTTGGAACTGAAACACAAACACCACACACTAAAGAGTAGGGAAGCTCTTGTTTCCATTGCAACAAAGTTGCCAGGAAAAATCTTCTGCATTGAAACCCTCAACATGATTGCAACCCACTGGCCTGTATATTCCAATCCAGCTTGCAATGAAATGAGGTTCCCCAACATCATCAGCTTGATTAGTTATAATCTTGCACAAATTCATATACTTGAGGCTGAAAACGGCACGTGGATTGTCCAGGGCATTGAAACCTTCTTGTAATCCTTTTCTTCGGCATGAAGAATCCCACTATGGAGATCAATAGTCCATTGCTGAGGAGGAGGGACGAAAATCGCATTAGCTGCAGTGCGGGCTGCAGTCAATTCTCTGGATGCCATCGCTACAAATCAATCCCCTGGCCAGACAAACCCACCTTCATACTTTCCTTTTTTCCTTCATTCCCTGCGGAGCTCCCTACCCTAAAATCACACACAGAATTTCGCTCTGCTGCAGAGACAGATATGGCCTCCCTGCAGATATGTCCTTGAAAGATCAGTCTCTCTGTAAGAACTTCTACATCTCGTTTCTCTCTTTTGTGTTCCTCTTACTTCATGGACCCTTCTGTTTTGCTTCTTCAATTTTAGCTTTTGTTGACCTAGCCCAGCATCATGACAGAGTCTTCCTGTTATTGCTGGTCTTGTGACAGAAACCCAGTACATTTGTTAACATATTCCATTGACCTCTACCCGCTGCAAGGAGCTGATGAAGATCATGGGAGGTAATGGTTGCTTGTCATTAGGTCACCACCATACTTGTCGCTGACGTTTGAAGGGTTTAGGGTTTACAGATGTGTGCCTATGTTACTGTTGTTTAAAAAGCTCCTCAGTTTTTTTGGCTTTTCTTTCTGTTCTTTAGAGTTGAGTTTCCTCCCTGTCCTGTTCCATGATATCTTATCACATCTGAAATCACTATAACCCTATGGTCAGGAATTCATGTTGATTTAGATCAATTGTTGAATCAATTGTCTGATGTTATTTGTGGGCGACTGTCATAGTGAGTCAGATGGTGGGCGTAGGTTCATTTCAAGAGGGATGAACAATTTCACCTCTCACTTGCCATCTGAACAAGCTCCTCCAATTCTCACAACCAAAACTGATCACTGTATGTGTTTCTTCTGCTCGCTTCATATTCACTATGTTGTACCCTAGCCAGAATTGCGAAGAATGTTGTAGTTTTCTCAGATGGGCAATACTTCTAGCCTGTGCGATCTACTGGAGAAGTCAGCCTGCCTTATGACTATTTGTTAGCTTGAGCTACCCTTTTTGTTCTACATGGCCATGCAGTGTATTTTCCTACTGTGTAAGTGCTTATGAAAAATTGTGCAAGTGTGAATGGCAGAGAATCTAATGGAGGATACTTCTGTTCTCAAGTGGCACATTTTGTGTGGAATATTGACCAGGTTCTACTCACTATAAATTCTTGGTTTGAGATCTCGTTTAAGCTTCTTCTATTTTGACAGTGCTTCTGCTTGAAATTTAACTTGAACTGCAATGCCATTGTCCATCATTGGATATCTGGGTGTAGTATGCAACAAGACGACAATGAGTGCAACCACAACCTAAAGAGGGAGAGGCCAAATCATGGGGTGAATGTGCTAACCATGATGGTATTGCATGCCCCAATGTGTAAGTTATTCTGCATCATCTTGGCATTCTTTTCTCATTGTAGGCTGCAGTGATAGCTTGAAGGCACATCTGGCTTGCTAGTCTGCATGAATGGAGTCTTTTCTTGATCTATAGAAAATCAGTTATATAGGAAGCTAAGAAAATGGAAAATTGGTAAATGAGTACCACATGCAGTTGCACTCTTAGAGCTAAGGTCACATAGCTGGATTGTGGAAATGGGAAATATAAACTTGTGGTCACATGTCATTGCCTGCTTTGTAAACAGAAAGATGTGTTTGCAATCTGCAAGTTTATTTGCTCCCTATTTTTTCTGGGAACTATAGGGCCTTTCTTGGTCCACTAAGGTTTTTGCTCTGAGACCCACAATCAAATTGAAGATGCCAAAGTTCGCAACAGCAAATGAGGTATCCAAATTGAGGTTCAGCATTTGTTACCAGAAATTTGTGTGGGTTGCTGCTTCCTGTGAAAAGTATTTCTCCAATTTGGTTATTTCCAGGAATTTTTTTTTTGGTTCTAAGTCATAGAGACTGAATTTTACTTTCAATCCACTTTACAGATGTGGATGATGACCTGCACATCTTGCTCACAGTTCTTCAAACACTCATGTTGCCATACTTTGGGCAAAAAAGGTGATGTAAGATCTGGGTCTGCAATGTTTAGTTGGTTTTTGCAGTTATGTGGCTGAATGCATAAGTTTGGCCTGTAAAAATGCTTATCAAACTGCAACACCTCCAAATCAAGGCTACAAGGTACCAACTTACCTGCTTCAAATTCCCCTCTTCAATGCCTCATAAGAAATTTCAATCCCAATTTTTTAATTTTTTTTTCCTTGGAATCTGTTTCCCCTGATAAATAGCCACTTACTATCTGAGGAATAATTGTTTAAAACACAACATTGCAGGGCTAATTTTTCCTTTTTGTTTGTTCCACTTTTTCCTCTTTATTCTCAAAATTTGGACAAGTTCCACTGTCTCCTTTTGTGTCTGAAAAGGAATTTAACTACAAGAAAGAAAATTTACATGTGTAAGATAGCTTTACTACTGTGCTGCTGACCTGCATGTTGTATATGATACTATCTATGAAGATTGCCGATTGCATGAATTAAGGCTTGCTGCCATCTTTAACCAAGTAATTGCTCCACTTCCATCTTGTTAAGAATCAATCTAACATTGCTAGTCTTGATGACACGTTTTGTCACATAGCTTGTGGCCCATGCAAATTGAATTATTTGCAAGGTGGTTGAAGTAGCATGCTATTGGGGTAGGTCTGTTGCAGCTTTGTTCCTATAGAAACCAAATCCACCTTTGTAACTAATACTAAAGTGGGATTGAAAGAAATAATGATGTTGAAGTTAACATTTTTTTCCATCTTCAATTTCAAATCATTTTATTTAAATATTTAAAAACACATATATTCAATATTGATCTCAAAAAGACCAATTTAGATATCTAATGGACTTTACACTTTTGTGATTATCAAATTTTTATTTTAAATCTTAAAAGAAAGAGAGATTTTTAGAAAAATAAAATAAAATTGATTTTGTCATCTTAATTGTTATTACATTTCAAACTGTAGTTGTCCAAGGCCCTTGCAGGGATGTGAACAAAGTTGACAATCATTTGATTGAATATTGATATTTTAAGTGTAAAAATTTCAAATTTGGAAAGATTAAAATATATAAGTTTTATTTAGAACTTGTTTCGTTTTTAAAAAAAATAATCAAAATGAATTTGAATTGTCATTAACCTAAAAAAATTGCCTCTACGACTTTGATGAAAATCTATTATAATGTGCTTTTGCCAAATCAAAACATATTCATTTGAAATACGAAGACAAAAACATATTTCTAAAATGCTAGGCTAAACCCTTGTTGACTGGCCATATGATTTAAACTGTATGGCTTAATTTACTGAATATTTAGCCACTAGCTAAGGATGCACTCTAAATCAGGATTAAATGAGTTTATTACTATGTATCCCAAATCAAGGACAAGAGGGCTTATACACCCTTAACTCATCCAAAAGATTATTTCAAAACAAAATATCTTCACACTACATGTATATCAAAATCAATGTAACCATGAGAGCATTTGTGAAATTGACAACAAACAATATTGTAGCCTAAGGTTAGTTTCCACATTGACAAAAGGAATATAATTATTTTTTTTTCAAAAAATGAATTCGTTTAAAAAGTTTGAAATGATATATTTCCCCATCATCTACTATAATATTGTGATACGAGTAGTGAAATTATTCAAAGTGCAGCCTATGATAATTATGATGATTTTCAGCATGCCAATTTCATATTTTCACAAAATTTCATTTCATTATTTTGAGGATTATTTAATGATGAAACTAACCTTAGGGTAAGGTAAATTGGAAATATGAATATTGAAAGAAGGGAAAATTATGAAAAGCTATAAAAATATATATTTCCTTGACTCAATGCTCAAAAATATTTAATAAATTTTATTTTGCCAGCCAAATTATCACATATGGTTCAAATTGCCAACATGCACGGACAAATGGATAACTTTTAAACAAAAGCTTTTAATCATTGTGTGTTCTTTTAAAAAAGCCACCAATGGGAATTCAATTCAACATTCACACAAGGTGAAAGCATATTACGAGTGAATCATTTTTGTTAAAAAATATGATTTATAACAAATATCATAGTATGTGATAAGTTCAATTTTGATGGCATTATTTGATAACCATAACCATAAGAAAAAAAATAAAAAATATGTATTAAAACATTATGAAACTCAAAATTCATTATGAATTAAATCAAAATTTGATTCAATAGTTAAATGAAGAGGATTGAATCAAATCAATGTACAAATAATATATAACTTATAGTGTTTCAATGATCATAGGGCCTCATGTTTGTGATTCATTACCAAACAAAAGAAAAATGAAAAAATAATATAACATGCCCAATTACAATTTTTTTTCTTTTTCATATGGTAATGGTTTTGTTTTCAAATGAAAAGATTATAATGCATTTCTTGTTCAAAAAGTGAAAAAAACACATTTTTTGAAAGATTTTTTAATCAAGAAAATTAAAAATTGAAATGGTTTTAATTCCATTTTTGTATATCAATATCATTCACCAAAAAAAAACTCCACCAATAATTTTAGTTTTGAATTATATATATATATAATTTAAAAAACTTTATGATGAGTATTATTTTGTCACAAATATATTCAAGTTTTTCAATGTTTATATTGGACTAAGAAAATCAATTAATTTAATTTTAAAGCTAATAAAATATACTTAAACTAAAAAAAAATTCAAAATGTGATGTTGATACATTGCAAAAAAAAACTACAAAATCATTATACACGCAATTACAATTTCAAAAGGTGTGTAATGTGCTTTCACCCTTTAAATGCTAGTTAATTTTGAGGGATGCTTTTTCTTTTCATTTACATGTTGCAACTTCATGAATTATGTGACCTAACGCACCATCCACTATCCAAACTAATTAAAATTTAGTTGAGGATCAACGAAAATAAAGTTATTAAGGTTCCACCTTGGTAACCTATCTTGTAATGCCTCCCACTTCACCTATGGGTCCAAGCATGATAAAGTATGCAAAAAAAAGTCTTAAAAAATTTTAATTTAAAAAAAATGTTTTCAATAATAACGTTAAGAAAATTAAAAACTTATTTAAATTGCATTTTGAAGTCATAAAACATTTCATGGAGTTTATTGTAAGTTGTATATAAAGTTTGAGGAATTTATATATAAGAAAAATGGATGAAAAGTATGTTCTAAATTGGTTGGTTATTCAAAATTTTGAAAATATCTTTACATTAAAGTTTTGATAGATTATAATTAGAATATCAAAAGTTGAACTATATTCTTACACACTAGGGCTTCATCAACTTGAAAATATAATAATTATAATTGATGTTGTATTTTCATGTACTTGTAACCCAATTTTGCAAAAATGCAACATGTACTTTTTACATTTGCATTTCAAAAAATGTACTTAAATGCATATTAAAACACGTGTTTATTCAATATTATGCAATGGAAATCAAAGACCTTACAATTGTTGATTATTGATTTAAATAATTATCATAGATTCAATACATTAAAATATATTTTATGCATACTTTCCAAAAAAACAAGTGCTCCAATTGGCATACTCTACCATGCTTACATGCCCCTATCTTGTAGACCTTCCTATTTAACCTTGTGCACCACCTAAATAATTACCTATGCCAATGGATAAGTATAATAAGGTGGTAGGTAAGGAATGTAAGTGGTTACTATGTAGGTAGTTAATTAGGTAAGGCACTAGGTGACTACTAAGTATGTAAATGCTTGTGGATGCTCAGTACATAACTAACCACCGTGATTAGCTACTAGACACAAATACAATGCAAATGATTTTCATTGTCCACACACCATCCATCTTGAATAATGCGTCCTTTGGCAAAGGCTATAGCCCCAAGTTCATTTGTGGCCTTTTCTTGCGTTAGGGATACAATGGTCATTGTTGCATATCAACTCGAAAGAATTTGAGAATTGGAGAGTAGGAAAGTTTAAGGTCTCAAATAGTGGAAACATTAATTCCAATACATTCGAAGTTGAAAGTTCAAGTCTATGAATGTTCAAGTGTTAAGTTACAGAACCGAGTGTCCAAGTAACCTAGTGCTTGAATTTCGTGAGTGATTAGTTGGGTGGGTGACTTAGAGATAAAAACTAAAATTCCTATAGGGCTAATTTCCAAATATAATTATCCAAAATTGATTGGCTTTGAGTTGCTTTGGGTAATTTTTACACCATGGCTTGTTGCAAAAATTCAGGCAGATGATTTAGCCACAAAACTTTGGCCCCAAAAAACCATTTTCAACTCCTTTTTTTTTGGACTCAAAGTGGCAGGTTGGAGGTGTGAGTATGGTAGAGGATCCCCCTTTGGAATTGCTACAACAGATGCTAATAACTTGCTTGGTTGCCTGGTAGAATAAGAAAAAGTTGGTCACATGACTCATGACATCCTTTTGCACTCACATGAGTTGAAGCACAAAAATCAAGCCCATAATGATGGATGCCACATGACATACAAGTGGACCCTTGCAAGGTGATTTTTCCAATCCATGAAAACCTTGTGGGATTTAACTATATGTGTAAGTTCTTTATTTGAATGAAAATAAATTCCATAATGTGATCTAATGTAAGACAAGGTGTAATAATGGATATAAATTTGGTTGAAAATTACTGTGTATATTATTTATATTTGGATGCAATTTAAATTGTGTTGGCTGGAAAGGGTAGTCTTCTTTCAAGTGTGCATGGCTACAAAAAGGAGTGATGCACATCTCAAGATTATGTATCCTTCATTGAATAGTAGGCACCTATTATCTATCCTTCCTACCTACTTACTTATTACCTACCAGGTCTCTATCCTTTGTTCATGATTGGGTACCAAGGTGAAACCCAGCACCAACTCAGTTGGGGTTTTGCCCACAACAGGCTGAAGTCCTATGGATGGCCCCTTCCTACTAGCATGTACAAAGTGTGGCAAAAATATGTAACAAAATCTAAATCATTGCAGGTCAGAAATAAAGAAAGAAACTACATCTATGCATTTTGTTGGGGTCGACTCACTCTCTGCAAAATCACAGGCCTGTGGATTCAAAGTTCAGCAAAGGATATGAACTGCAAAATTGCAAATCCATTGCAAAGTCTCAATTCATCAAAGCTAAGTGCATGTGTGAAGATTCAATGCAAAAAATGTCAGACCTACAAGTCACTATGTGGAGTTCAGGTTCTGATGGCTCTTCTTTAAACCCTTACACAAACTTCCAATTTCTGGTCAGGAAGAGCAAAGAAACATGTATGCATGTCCAAACAGCTGCACTGTAAATCCCTTTGCAAGGAAGTTGATTACAAGAAAGAAAAAGTGCAAGCAAAAAGGTGAAACAAGTAGAGAGGTTTCCATGTATCTAGCTATCCAGTTCAAGTTCTCTTGATCATGGGGATAGTCATATAAATTCACACAACTTCCATTGATCAATCAAGTGAAATGCCTAATGGAATTCCAGACACTAGAGAAAAAAGAGATGTTCAGATGGTATCTGGAAATTGTAAATCAGTTTCCAGAATATTAGTACCAATTCAAGAAAGCAAAATTCATTCAACATTCTGAAAAGATGAAAAATGCTGTACGTCATGTAGATGGGCTCACCTGGGCTTTGAAGTTCAAGCTCGGATGATATTCCCCTTATACCTATGAGCTCACATAATGTTTACACTCAATTAGAACTTCCACTTGGACATATCACTCAACCTCATGAAACTCCAGAGCCCAGTAAGAGAAAAAAGAAAGAAGCATGCAGTTTTTGTGTAGGATATATGCAACATTTTCTGATGACCCATGGAAGGCACAAAAACAACAGAGATAGATACGTAGATTCGAGACCCAGGGTTACATGACACTTCATAACCTGAAGTTGTAGACAACCTCCGGGTAGACTGTGTTCATAAACTGGCCCTAAGCTACAAGCCGCCAAACTGGCTGGAAGACACAGCCAGGGTTCGGTACTGGGGTTTGTGCAGAGAGAACTGCATGTATAGTATACCAAAAACAGTTTAGTCAGGCTGCTCTCTGCTGCTGATCATCCTCAGAAGAGCAAGTAGACTACAAAAAATCTCCTGCATCCACAGCTACCAACTTCACACCCATTTCACAAGTACCACCATCCCAGGAACCACGAAAACAGCCATGACAACAAACAATGTGGAACTTAGTTGAGGAGAAAACCAGTTCAAACGCTCCAACTGGTTTGCTCCCAAGCTGGGGATTGGCTGTTTGTTTACCTCATGTCCACACTGCACATCATGAGAATGAAGATCAAGTGTAAGTCCACTTGGAGATGTCGTACTCTTCTCCACTGGCTTGTGCCACAGCGTTATTGATAGCTGCACGTAACAATTCAAGCCTTTCCGGAGTATAGACCCTAGGATTGGACAGGGTTACGGTAGGATCGTCCTTCACAGCTTTCATCTTGCATTCCAAAGAGCAAAACGAGACTGTGCATCGATCAGTGTTTAGGATCTTTGGGCACTTCAGGCACGGGATGAAGGGTCCCAGTGATCTTTCAGGGCTGCTTCCTCGCGGCTGACTTCCACGGCGCGGTGTGCGTCCTCCGCGCTTGTAGTTCTTTTTCCCAAATTTCTTGGATGCTTTTTGTTTCTTGCCAGCTGCTGCTGCAGCAGGCTCTTGGCTGTATAGAAACATGATGAGGGAGTCTTCGCAACCGAATTTGTAGTACGACTGGACCCCGGAAACATCCGCTAGTGCCTGTAAGGCGTTGGCTTCCAGCACAGGTTTGTGGTCGAATTGGCGCATGCGAAGGAGTTCATGTGTGAAATGAGCTCGATTCTCCTCGAAGTCCCCTCTAAGAACACAAGGCTTTCTGCAGTCGATGCAGAACGCATGGCTGCTCCAGCTGCGACCGCAGTCGCACTTGCCCGATGCGTTACCGGTGAAGAGGTCCGGCAACCACTCTGGTCCACTTCGGCCTTCCAGCGAACTGGGAAGAATCATCGTCGCGCTAGACATTGTAAAAAAAACCTAGACACATGGGATGAATTACACAAAGATTTAGATGCCAAAGCGCAGTAAACGGAACACTAGATCTCCGAAGCACCTGCAGCGAGGGTCTAGGTCTCGATCCTGACAATATCTGTAGTGACTCCTCTCACTACAATATCCTCATGCCGCAGCCACAATGCAGTCAGATCACAGAGCGATTGTGACACCACCCCCTGCAAGAAACCGCGTATATGGTGGACCTGCAAACTGTGGAATGATCGAGCTCATAAGGAATACATGCGGTCGTGACACATACCGTACACCTATGCTATTCCTCATCCAGCACTCACCCAGCTGCTGTTCACACTGCCACCACCTCTCACTGTTAAAACAGCAACAATGTATACTCCTCAAGCTGAAAATATGCAGATTTCAGTAACAATTGCAACACTTGCAAAACAGAGAACCTGCAAATTGTGAAAAGATCTGACGATGCAATCTCAGCAAAATACAGCTTCTATAGCGAAGATGCACTGCTGTGTACATATATGTAAGTCTTCACAACCTTAGGAATGTCTCTTACCGATCACGACTCCTCTGAAGCTGTAGGATGAAGACGAAGACGATAGCTGCACTGAAGAAGAAGAAGAAGACCATGGGAAAACAAGGGCCCAACACAAGCCCTATGTACACTTTCCGCGCCGCCGAGCCTCCTGCCCATCTCGCTACATTGAGAGGCGAGACCCTCGACCCGCCCCAACCCGCCCATGCACCCCGCCCTTTTTCTCAAGCCAATATCCAAAGGCCCTGGATTTTTCTATATTAAATATTGCAAGCACTAAGGGCCTAGAATTTTTCCTGGGAATTTAATGTTTTTTAGAATAAAAGTTTCCCTATATTTTGTTCTTTTTGTAACTGAAAAAACATTTTTATGACAACTGAGGAGGTTATATTGAGTGTTGTTTGCTTGTGGTATTTTAGACTTCAAACCCACCCAAAATGCTAACATGCCTCTTTGAAAACAAAATGCACAAGTAATGTGTAAGAACCCTGCCTAAAAATTGTTATTTCACTCAAGATAATGCAAAATACCAAATTCAGATCACCAAATCCAACATTCCCATTGGCCTGAAAAAAACAATCTTCAAATCTACATAGAACACTATTCTGCAGAACATTGAAAATAATGATCCTTTCTATCGATTCCATTGGTCTTGTAAAATTCTCAAAAGCTTACCAAACCTTACTGGACATTTAATAGGTAGTTCACTTCAGATAATCTTGAAAAGTAAATTCAAACCATCAAATCCCACAATTTCATCGGCCAAAACCTTTGTTCTTCAAACCTACCTGCAAGCCTATTCAACACCCTTTGTAAATTTTTTAATTTTGAGCTCAGAGACTCTCGATTTTATTTTTAATCTAATTTTTTTGAGAAATGTAAATTAATTTATAATCACTTTTAAAAATAATCCAAAATCATCTTAAAGGGCAAGCAAAGTTTAATTAATCTTAAAAACTTTCCTTTATGATCATTTTTTAATGCAAAAGATTATATTTAGCTTGACTTTGAAAAGCAAGTTCTTAAAATATATGTGCAAAAGACATAAAAATAATGGTAAAGGAAGTCAAGATTTTGAAAGGGTAATTGAGAAATTTATGCAATGAATTCTAGTAACTAATTAAATTTTTAGACCTTAATTTTAAGCTTCATTTTGAAAAGGAAGGTTTCAAAGGGTATATGAGAAATGAAAATAATGGTAAAGGAGGTTGAGATTTTCAAAAGATATTTATTAAGTATTTATAAAAGTTTTGCATTTCCATCTAAGTGGGTATGTGACAAGAAATGAGATAGTTAGGCTTGGAAGAGGTAGTTATTTTAGTGAATGGCATAGACGCATACATGATGACAAGAATTATGTGACTATGTCATGAATGGCCTAAGCTACAGACTTTGAATAAATTCAAAGAACATATTATGCTTGCGAAATATGTGCCCTAAATTAATATTAGGTTGAAATTTTAATATAATATATGCCACAATAAACATCACATATTTGTACATTGTAATAAATGAAACAAACCACAAAGTTTATTTCATATGTGCCATGAGTTGTGACTTTTTGTGCGAAAAGAATTGCATTCTCTTGTATTGATTATTAATCATTTTTCATACTGACTTTTAACTCCTCTTTTAGAAAGTAATACAGGAGATGTACACATTCTGGAACCTCTGATGCCTGGATATGAATAATGTGCACCTACCTGAAAGAGGAATGAGGATATGCTTAGCATGCTTAGCAGTGTTGTGAGAATATTGAGTTTTTAGTGTTAAAACTGGGGGTTCAGGGTTAGGATTTTGTGACAATGTTATTAGGACTCAAGGTCACAATGTTTTGTTGGAACCCACACAAGAATCAGAGTCTCAAACATTGGCAATAGTCTTTTGTTAGATTTGGACCCAAAACTTGAACTAACACTCTTGGAAAAAAGGGGTAAGTTCTTTGAATAAGCAAGATGATTTTGTTTTTTGAGAAGTTGAAACTAGCCTCAACTTAGAGTTAAATATTAATTTTATTAGTTGTTGAACTCCATACTTATATAGACCCTGATTTCAATTTGATTAAATTTTTTTATCCATACAATATCTAGTATGAGGAGTGTGTATGAAGTTGGACCTGATTTTGAACTGAGCCCAAAGGTTCTTGAATTTGAGAAAATATGCTGGAACTGGAACCGCAAGGTTTTACAATGGGAAGAACCGAGCTCAAACCCGCACCAAAGAACCTCCATTACAAAAAAAACAAAAAAAAAAAAAAAAAAAATCAAAACTGACACTGAAGGTTCTCTTTAAGAGAAAACTGCATATCACTCATGCATGCATATTAGAGAGGTGAAATGCAATCCACTGGTTACATACAATGGTAGATATAGAAAATCACACAAATTTTCTTTATGGTTTCTATACTCTATCCTGAAATTAAGCTTGTCCATAGTTCCTGGAAAAAAAAAAAAAACACTGACACTACTGGTTATGTTGGCGTGGAATTGTAAACCAGTCCTCTTTCCATGTTCTCATTTTGCCAGAGAGTTGAAAAATTAGGCTTCAATGATCCATGGCTTCTGAACAAAATTTACTACAACAGAAACTGGAGATGTTTGAGTGAAAACACTTGCAAGTTGATTTCTAGCCAGCTATATATATTTGAAGGAAATCTTGAGGTTTAGGTGAACTAGATGATTGTCTTTGAGTTTGGCATAGTGAATCCTTACTTTGGGCCCATGGTGTAAGAGCTTTATCTTGGTTGACAAAGAAAGCTGAGAACTGACAGATGCTGGTTGGTTTTATATCTATTGGTCAGGCCCAGAATATCAGATGGTTTAGTTCTACAAATTCCCACTTGCAAACTATTAACCCTGAGTGCCTGAGTGACAGTGTACTTGACAGTGTACTTGCTGGTTGTGAGGCTTTTGCCCTCACCAGTGGCTGGGCTCTGGGTCTTGGATTTCAAGTCACATTTCTCCCCATCCATGTCTTTTCAAGTTTTGGCAAACTGAAGGGTACTTTGCCAGACCCAGATGCCATATTTCTCATGGATCATTTTTGTGTGGGTGATAAGAGATGGGGTGCAGGAAGCATGCACGTAATTGAAATAGTTTTTCTCTTCAACTATGATAATGTCTAATAAGATCATGCAAAAGCAATGTGACTGCAAATCGTAAATACTCAGGACAACCAGTGGAGCTGCATTCAGATACCTTAACTTGCTCGATTCCTTGTTCTTGCATATTACAACAGATGAAAAAAAGTCATTCCCTCTTCGCCTGTTGCCTGTATACAAATAGAACTCCAAACATATCCAGTAGTAATTTCTTGTCTCAACCATTTGAATTCAAATATTTGGCAAAATTGGCTTAATGTTGATCGCCACCTCAGCTACATCAAAGATTTGAAAAAAAAAACCATTTGTGCATTGCGCAGAAAAAGAACTTGCAGAAATGTTTGAGTCTGTTATTCACAATTTTGCTGGAAGATCAGTTGTTACTTTTACTTTGACAACAATAATGACGTGGGGCTTATGTGAAATTCTGGAACCTGTTCTTGGCATTAAAGTTTGCAACCCTGGGTCTTCATTCCCACAACCCAACGACTATCTACAAAAGCGGCTTCACCCCCTCATCATGCCAAGCCATTGATGAGTCTCCTTGTCATTATCACCTGCTCTTTTCGCAAAACCCGTACCTGCCCAAGGAGCCTTAGGTGGAGCATTAGGTGGAGCAGTACCTTCGAGGGTACCAAAGTAAAGGCCCCCATAAAAGTATATTTTAGTTGCTTCTAAACAGAAGATATAAAAAGACTAAATTAGTGTCTCAAAGTCGACCTTTAACATTCTCCGGGCTAAATAAAGCACTGGAAGGTCTCACTCAAGAAGGTGAAAGTACCAGTGGTGATGCCCACTTCGCCCTGGCCCACAAGATATTGCACAACAAGCAAATCCCTTAATTCACTCATCCTGCTATCTACTTTACTATTTTTGCCACATACCTTGTTCAACTTCCATCCCTCCATCCCTTTTGTATTTCTGTGTTTGTGTCTGTATTCTTAGTTTTTGCGAGATGTGAAATGAAAAAAGACAATACAATGTGCAAAGGATGGAAGTATCTTTTATCTAGTGTATTACTACAAGTGTAGCCTGTGCTGCAGGCTCTACTGTGAGATTAAAAATTGCTAGCGACAAAAGTTACTCAATATCTCCCTTACCTTAGGTCTAAAAATTAAAAAGTTGCCTCCAAGCATCCCATTTCATCTATGGCTTTTCTACAGAACCATTTGAAAGCTTGGCCTAATTTCCTTAAAAGTCTTAGTTTTGATTGTGTTTTTTTTTTGGGACAAATATGTTCAATACTCAATAATTATGGCACTGCAGATCTAAACATTAAAAAACCACATTGGTGCACCCCTACTCGTTGAGGGCTTTCAAATGGTACATCAAGAGCACAGTTGGGGGGGGGGGAGCTTCATGGTTTGGGAGATCTATCTCAAGATGACAACCAAACCAAATAGAACTTGAACAAAGTCCTACCTTCCTTAATTGAGAGATTCTCCTCATGAATTATGTTATATTGTCTCATTTTCAAATATGCAAGACTATGAAGCATGTTGCATCCAATGATTTTCTTGGGCAAAGTTTTGCTATTATACAAAATATATTCTGGAGAAAGACATGAATATCATGGCTCATCAGTGTGAAATGTGTTTTGTCAGCAATAAGTTTGTCTCTTTTTCAAACTAAAAAATTGATAATTAATAAATAGTCAAGCACTAAGTAAGCTGACACAACTTAACCAATTTTTTATATTATCTCAAAGTTCAGCAGCTGCAGGACTACTAGTTCAAATAGGAGGGGATTTTACACCTACTCCTTGTGAGAGAGGAAAATTATGTCTTCCTGTAGAAGTAAGCCCTGAGCTCTGGCTCCGGTGAACCAGCACCCAACTGGATGCCCATTATGACCCAGTTGTGGATGAACCTCAACTGAGGTAATATCTGGTGTCACCTTGGTAACCCATTCTGTAAGAAGTAGGTCCTATATATAGGTAGGTAGGTTTTAAATAGGTGACTAGTAGTAAGTAGATAGATAAATTATAGATAGGAAATGGCTGATTCTACTACCTACCTAGTTGGTAGGTAGTACCAAAAAGAAACTAAGGTAACCAGCATGGTTAGATAGAGGTCTGGAACCCAACAGAAAACTGTTTCTTGATCACTTACTATCCATCCTTCATGGTGCACTGGTTCACTCTGGCCCTGGAAACCTGCTCTTAAAGACTCTAGTGTAAGAACCCTCCCCCTCTTACGTCTCATGATCAGTGATTTCTTTTGATTACATTTTATCACATAGTGACAAACAAAAAGAAATATTTTATTGAAGTGTAAAGTCGAAAGAATCTTTTTTTTTGAAATTTGCCAAACTTTTGAAACCACAAAACTGAAAAAAAAAAACTCTGATCATGATCTACATATGTTTAGGTTCATGATAAGATGGGGAATTTAATCCCAGGGGTGATAGATAACATTCTCAAAATGTAGAGTTTTGGGAATGCCCCACCTGTGGACTTTACCCTACACTTAAACCTTTTTTTGTGACTCCTTTCCTATAATTAGAACTTCTTTACATTGATGAAGGCTGAGTGAAACCTGAGTCATGATTTGATGATATATCTGCTCAGATTGAAGTTGTGGGAAAACCATATGAAGGAGAGAAAAATGAAAAGATAACTATGTTGTTTGCATTGAAATGGTGGGAAAGATGACATTGAAGGAACAGAAATGAAGCAGAAACTACATAGCCTGTGGGCATTCAAAGTATTGCCTGGAAAGCAGATGGATTGCGCATTCCTTTGCAGAACTTCTCAATTCAAGAAAGCTAAGTGCATGTGTACACATGATTCAGTGCAAAAGATGTTATTATAATATGTTAGGTGCAGGTCACAATGTGGAGTTCAAGGTCTGATGGTGCTTCTTCACCTTTCACAAACTGTCAATCTGGCCTCAAAGAGCAAAGAAACATGCATGTCCAAACACCTGGATTGTTAAATCCCCTGCAGAAAGAAAGCAAAGGATGTGAAGCAACCCCACATCAGAACCAGCACCCATCTGCACACCATGCACTGGAAGCTCCTTATGACTCAGTTGTGGATGAACCTCAACTGAGTTGATGAAACCCATGTTGGTAGCCCATTTTGTAAGAAGTAGGTTCTATATCTACGTAGCAAAATAGGTGACTACAAGGTAAGTAGATGGTTCATACATATTCAAGAGCTGCTTTTGCTACCTACCTACCTACTAACAACCCACTTGTAGGAAGTAAAAGCAGGTTGTTAGTAAGTAGGTAGCTAAAAAAAAGCAACTATGCTAACCACCATGGTTAGCTAGTGAACTGGAATCCAAAAGAAAACTGTCTCCCTACCACTTGTACCATCCATCCTTCATGTTGCAATGGTGGGTGCTGCTTCACTCTGGCCATGAAGCTAACAATGCGAAGTTCAAGCTCTGATGATGTTCCCCTCATATACTCTCTCACACACACAAGTTCCACGCCTGGGGATATAACATCAATATAACCTCATGAAACTCCAGAGTTCAGAAAGAGAAAACAACAAGCATGCAGTTTGTGTACAGGTTATATGCAACAATTTCTGAGGACCCATGCAAGGCACAAAAACAACAGAGATGGATACATGGATTCCAGACCCACGGATACATGACACTTTATAAGCGGAAGTAGTAGAAAACCGCCGGGTAAAATGAGTTCATAAACTGGGCCCTAAGTTACAAGCCGCCATACTGGCTGGAAAGACACAGCCAGGGTGAGGTGCAGATAGAACTAAGTGTATGTATGGTATACCAAAAACAGCTTAGTCAAGCTACTCTCTGCTGCTGATCATCCTCAGAAGAGTAAGTAGACTACAAAAATCTCCTGCATCCACAGCTACCAACTTCACACCCATATCACAAAGTACCACCATCCCAGGAACCACGAAAACAGCCATAACAACAAACAATGTGGAACTTAGTTGAGGAGAAAACCAGTTCAAACGCTCCAACTGGTTTGCTCCCAAGCTGGGGGTTAGCTGTTTGTTTGCCTCATGTCCACACTGCACAGCATGAGAATGAAGATCAAGTCCAAGTTCAGTTCGAGATGATGTCATACTCTTCTTTTCCTGTGGTGAGTGCCACAGCGTTCAGGATAGCTGCACGTAACAGGTTACGGTATTCCTCTGAAGAGAAGATCCGAGGATTCCACAGCTGGGTCATGCTATGATGGCGCTCAACAGCTTCCATCTTGCACTGTTGAGAGCAAAACAACACCGTGCAGCGATGATCATCGTTCAGAACCTTTGCGCAGTTCACGCACGAAAAGGGCCCGAGCGATCCTTCCAGGCTGCTTCTTCCTTCTTTCCGGGCGATAGACATTGTAAAGACCTAATCACAGGTGCTGCATACGAATAATTAGACGCCCCAATCCACAATAGACAGGATAATCTTCAGAGCCTGAAAAAATCTGGCAGGTCCAGTATCTTCTTACCTTTTTCGACCCGTCACAAGATGCTCAACCCGCAGTTAAAAAGACGGAACACTAGATCTCTGAAGCTGCAACAGCAGCAGCAGGCGTCTCCTGACTGATACCTGCAAAACCATGAACCCACAAACAATTTTCAACGTTTGATCTGAACAACAAAACGCTCTGTATCGTCTCTCTCAGGAGGAACTACGAGCCTGACTACATCTGCAGTTACAACACGGGTGCAATATCCTACAATGCAGATTATATCACAGAGCGCAGAGAAAGGTTGCAGTGAAAACATATATCTAAGTCTTCACAACCTCAGGGCTGTCTCTTACCGATCACGACTCCTCTGAATCCCTGTAGAATGAAGATGAAGACGATCGCTGCATTGAAGAAGAAGATGGGAAAAGAAGGGCCCAACACAAGCCCTATGTAGTGGCTCCCGCTGTCCTGCCCAACTGAGCGACGAGATCCTCGTGCAGCGCGCCCATTGGATGGGCTTTAGATTGGCCATGTTCCGCTAGCCCATCCATCCACGGGACCTGGGTTTTTCTATACAAAACTATACTAGTGTGCCAGGAGATGTTGAATTCTGTTGTTTATTGGCCTTGCCTACCAAGGCAGGGATGTTGTAGTAACTTCATTATAGAGCATAGTAGCTTAAGGGATTTTGGCCCCTAGATAATAATAGGTCTATATTTTTTTATATGACAATTTTTGAAAGATGATATTTTGGCTTGTGTTGAAACTTGAGATTAGTTATAGAATTATAATATCTTGAAGGATTTTGGTTTCTTTTAGAGGCTTTTTTGAAGATTATATTTTTGCATGGTGACATATTTGAGTTTCCATAATTCTTCTTTTGCCTTAAGATGCTTTTTAATGTAATTGGAAAGACCACAGTGTGACACACCCCTTGTTAGTGTAGCTTGTGCCATTGGCTCTAGTGTGAACTGGTTATCCAAGTAATTTTTTCTTTTGAAATCATTTATAAAATTTACTTAAATCTCCAATGACAAAAACTATTCAAATTTCAAATATCTCTCACACCCAAGGTCTAAAAATTTCAAAATCACATTCATTAAGTCTTTATTCATTCAGGGTTTTCTAGCAATACCAAGAGTGCACCTGAATTCCTTTATGAATTCTAGTTTCAATTTACATGAATTTTCAATGAAAATTTTGTTCAATATTCAATAACCTTTCTATCATAGCTGAAAACATTATGAAATCAATTTGGTGTGCCCCTACTTAGGGAGGCCTTTCCAACAATACCAATTATGAAATCAACTTGGTGTGCCTTTACTTAGGGAGGCCTTCCCAACAATACCAAGAGTGTGACAAGAGGTGTTGTGGTTTGGGAGATCTCTAACAATCAAATAAACAAATTTACAAAAAACTACCTTCCTTATAGATAGATGTCATTAAAAAACATCCATTCAATTTCTTTCAATAGGAACTTTTTTTAAATGGCAATTGGATAAATTATAGTTGTGTGGAATTGTACTATGGACTTGGATAGTCCCACCCAAAATTTTACAAGGGAAAATATTTTGATGTTTGACTTTAAAAAAACAATTTTAACACAATATTACATATTTGAAGGATCTTTTGATGTTTAGGTGGAACAAAGTGATTATAGCCTAAAGTCAACTTCCACATTGAAAAAATGAATAAATAATTTTTTAAAAAATTTAGTTGTTTATATAAATTTGAAATTACTATTTTTTCATAATTTATTGTCATATTGTCATATGAGGATTGAAATTATTTAGATTGTAACTTGTGATAATTATGATGGTATTCAACTTCACTTTGATATTTCAAAAAATTCATTTCATAATTTTGAACATTATAGCACAAGGAATATTATCCATACCTACCCATGTATTTGCAACTTGCATCCAAATCAACTACTTTTGCAATTACTGATGCAATTATCTTTCATAACACCATGTAAAAATAATTTGATGTCGCATTTGCAAGTACAAAATGGTTTTAAGCTGCATATGGATGAAAATACAATTAAAAACATTAGGGGCACCACGGTAAAAATCCTTTTCCAAGGACTACACATGACAATTATTGTTTTTATGTTGGTTTATATTTTTTGGATACCCCTTTTAACACTAGATTTCAGATATAAATACATTTTGACTAAAAATTGATTTTATATCATGTACATTATGCATTCATGCCCTTTATCATATTAACATGAACAATTTTTGTTAAAGGCACATTTTGAAAATCCATAATTTTTAAGGTCAATTTAGCATTTTTGAGCCAAATGTGCTCAAATCAATTATAAAAACAATTTTCATTAGTTCAATTCCTTTTGCCTTTCTAATTAGATGCAATGCTAAAATCCTCTCTGGTTTTCAAAAGGAATGGTGCACATTTGGTAGAAAAAAAGATTGAAAAAACATGCATTATCTTTTGAACATGTATTTTGAACAAGCACAATTATCAAGGTTTGAGTGCTTTAAACATGCAATTTATTTTTTTGATTTGTTTCAAGCTTTGAGCATGTAAACTTGCAATTAATAGAAAATATTCCAAAAAAATTATGACAATCCAAATTATTATGCTTCACTTGTGATATTTCAAAAAATAAATAAATGTTGTTTTAAGGAAAGTCCATTCACTTAGGTGGCTTTTTTTACTATGCTTTTACCCACATTTTGTTGACATTTGGGGCCATAAATTCTAAGCCTAATGAATACAAATAATCAACAAAAAATTGGTTTAAAATAATAATCATTTTCCTTGCAACCCTTTCAAAATGGATTCTATAGCATTAAAATTTTTTATAATCCAAGCATGATCGGGGTACCCCCTTTGAAACATAACGACTCACTCCAAGGATTCCCAAATTCACCTTTTACTTCACTTTTCTCATGACCTATCTTACATTTCACCCTTTTTTCCATGTCAAATGAAATAATTTTGTTCCAAATTTTATGTAGGTTTCTAAAATGTCTATTATTTTCACTTATGAAAGTGAGAATAGTAAAATTTATTCAATGTGGGCCATGTTCTATCAATGGCCCAAAATTCCCAAAAAATTGACTCTTAAAAACTTTTCACATTATAATAAGGCATTTTGTTCTTGTCACATTCATATATTTTATACACATTAACACATAAAGTGTTTGTGGTAAAAATCTTGGGCCAAAAAAAATTGTTTACATACACATTCCTTATGAATCCTTGAAATTTTCTTTTCTCGTGTAATAAAGTCTTGGATTTTTTCCAAGGACTTGGAAGGAATCCTTAAACTTATTCAAATTTGACATTCTATGCATAGAATAGGACCTTTGTAATATATTTATCTATGAATAAAATCAATATGAATGTGTCATTAAGTTTCAACATGTTTAAATAAGGGTCTCCAATGAATATAAAATGAGATGATCCTTTTGGGTAATGCAACCATATTTTGACCCTTATATCGTATATTATTTGATCAAATGCATTATATGAACAATGCCAAACATAGATTTATGCTTTACTTATTCATGGAAAAAAATTAAAGTCAATTGCATTGTTTAATACATTCCTTTTTATTCTGTTAAGACAAAAATTATAATTAAAACAAGGATTCAACTTATTTAAAAGGATTCAAAAGGACATTTATATTATATTTGATCTATTTTTGGATTTTTTATAGAGTAACATGACATCATTTTCATTATATTCATACACCAATTGATTATAATCATGAAATAATAAATATAATAACAATCCAGAACAATGTTTTGTAGTTTGTTTTCATTAGATTGTCTTTTTGGGTACCCTAATTGTGAATATGCCCAAATGTATAATAAGGTTTGGTAGTTTTGTGAGAATTTCAAAGGTCCAACGAAAAGGGTATAAAAGAACCATCATTTTCAATTTTCAACATAATGGGGTCATGTGTAGGTGCAAAAAACAAATTTCCAAACAAATGGGATTGTTGGATTTAATCACTTTGCCAAAATGTGGAATGGACATGATTAGGCCATTTTGTCACTATGTCCTCACCTAGTCATGGAGTCATAAGATATGTCTTTTATGACTATTAGACTTTTCTAACCAAAAGTATGACTACATTACTCAAGTTATTGACTATAGTCATTTATACTATTACTGTGTGTCTATAATTAACCATTACAATTAGGCATTTTAATAGGCTTGTGACTACAATTAGTCATTATAATAATCTTGATTATGAATTTCAAATATTATTTATGTATCTAATGAATATGTACATTATTAAATATAAAAAATTTAAAGCTCTAAATTTCTAAACACCTTTTTCCATTATAAACAAACTAAGTTTTTAATTAAAATATTTTGCTAACATTTATTGATTTAAAACAAACTATAAGTATGTTGGCTAGCTTAGATAACTAATTTGTGAACTAAATATGTAATGTAAGGTAATAATTAGGTTATAAAAAGATAGCAAAGTTATATAGGTAAATAAGTATAAATATTACCTACCTACATTTAAGTAACTACCTAACTAATTACGTATCTACCTTAATTTTATTCATTTACATACTAGCAATATTACATGTCTATTTACGAATTACCATCTATAACTTAATTTCGTGATTTGATTTGATTTTTCTTGATATTTAATTAAAATTTTAATGGATTATATGATAAAAATATATTAATAAATTTCCAATATTCCTATTCAGAATATTTTTTAATAATTGACATTTTCATGTTTTAGAATCATCATATTTAAACATCACAATGAAATCATAATTCTAAATGTTATTTTAAAATTGTAGTGATTACGTTTTTAAATTTTTAGTTTTTATTATTTTTAATCATAAATTATGTCAAATCAAAATTTACATGGTTAAAATAATAATTTGATTACTTTTAAATAGTCTTAATCTTAAATTTTAAGGATCAAATTATATATATATATATAACATTGGATAATATATATTGTATAATATTTAATATTTTAATTATTCTAATTATTTATTTATAATCATAAATTAATTTAGACTAAAATTTACATATTTAAAATAATAATTTAATTATTTTGAAATATCAAATACTTCAATATGTCATAAACCTTTTTTTTTAAATATTTATTTTAGAAGTTCATTTTATTGTAAATGAAATATAATTATTTAATCGAATTTTAAATTTTTAAAATTAATTGATATCTGATTTATTTGAATAAATTTTTTTTTGGTAATAAAATAACTTTACATGTGAAAATGTATTTAAGTAGGTAGGTTAGGTTAAATTAGGTAACATAACTAGGTAAAGTAGGTTGTTAAGTAAGTTGTATATATCTATGTTTGACAATTTCAATAGGTTAACCAAAAATATATTCATAACCAAAGGATGACAATGTTCTTCATTCATGTTGAGTGGTGGTTCAATGGTTAAAGACTTGAACCTTCTTAAAGGATGTGAAGGGTTTAAGTCTTCATATTTACAACCTATGTTTCACTAATTAGGTTGCCTACCCACCTAGTTAAGTCGCCTATACTACGTGCCTACTTAGGTTACATAGGTTAAATAGTGACACATGTCAATCATTAATTGGATGAAAAATAATGAAATAAACCTAATTATCATAAAATGATGATGATTATAATTTTGTATAATATGATTACATGTCTGTAATGATATTAGAATAATAATAATTAATATGATAATAAAATATATAAATATTTTATTATATATATAATGTTGTAGTGGTAAAAGATATGGGCCATTATGACTATAGTATTCAAAGATTCGATGGCTATGGGATTTGTGACTACAACCAAAAATATAGCTAGTGGTTTTTGCAACATGTTTAAATGCAATATAGTCACGGTAGTCATAAATGTCCTTTATGACTACAAATGTAGTCATATTTTTCACATTTTGGCATAGTGAATGGTTGAATTAATTTTCTAAGTTATTTAAAGTGAAACACCATTTCAATCTAATAATTATAAAGAGATAAGGTTCTTGCACATTACATTTTGTGCATTTTATTTCTTTGTGCATTTTATGTTGTAACCAAAACAAAACAACTTAAACTAGAATAAGTTATAATAAATAAAAATATCCTAAGGTGGAATAACCTAAAATAACCAAGAATAGCCTAGGTTGGATTTATATAGAATAATTTAAAATAGCCTAAGGTGGAATAGCCTATAATATATGGCTAAGGTGGACTAAGGTTAAATAATTGAAAATAGCATTAAGTAGAATAGCCTAAAATAAACTAGGGTGGAATAGCCTAGAATAGCCAAGAATAACCTAAAATAACCTAAGTTGGAATAATGTTTAATATTCAATAATAGCCCAACCCTTAGAAAAGTAATTAATTAATTAGATAGACTAGGCAATAGGTAGTATGTAGGTGGGTTAAGTAATAAGTAATATGTAGTAAGTAGGTAGGTGAAATAATAAGTATTTTATTGTGTGAATATGTGGTAGTGTTACAATGAGTGTTGTAATGTTTCCATTTTATAATAATTTATCCCATATCCTTTGTTTGCAAGTTGAATTTTGTAAAGTATATAATTAAGTGAAATAAAGGATTACTCATGGTATGCAATATACAAAGTGCATGTGCCATTTGGGATGAACCAATAAAAAAGACTTGTGACCATGAATTAAAAAATTTAGGATTTTTCCTACCAAACGTTTATAACCTATGCCCATTTACCTATCCTAAACCTACCTATTTACCTACCTACATGTTATTCTAGGTTGCCTATTATAGCCTAGCCTAGCCTATGATTGTCAAATTGATTATTGTCACAAGGATACATCCTAGTTGACTATCCAATTACATCTTACACCTTATGCAACACTTCTTAGTAATAAACCTAATCACAAATGGCCATGCTACATAGGTTGGATGTTAGTTGGATGAAAATTTAATATTAGTTGCACCTTGATGTGACTATCATTTCCACTAGGTGCCATGTAATGTCTTGTGCAACTAAGATTTTATACAACTTGTCCAAGGTAACTAAACATTGTAATAATCACATGTGACACTTGCAATTACCAGTTAGTCATAAAATTAATTGGTAATATGAAAATTCCTTATAATGTTTATTTAATGATGAAGCAAACCCTAGAATAAAGTATGCAAGTTAATTGGGATGGTGAATCCTAAAATGCCATACTTTCATATTGTTTAGTCTTTCCCAAATGTTTGAGAAAGAAATTTTTTGCCAAGGTCATAATTTGCTTGAGTGTTTCAAAAATACCATCCAAGTTTACAACTTTTGGGCGATTTTTGGTGAAAAATCATATACAACAATGTTAAATATGTGATAATGAAAATGTAAAAGTACAATCTTGTAATATGGAACAAACACATGACAAAAATGTTGATATTTCCATCCATACGAATTTAAATGGTATTTTGGTAGTATTAGAAAAACAACAAATACTTGTCATGTAGAAGGTAATTATATCTCAAACATGTTATTCAAAATTATTATGATAGAACAATTTAATTTTTATAAGACAATCTATAATAATTTGATGTGTATATGTGACATACATCTTTGAAGTATTTTATATTGGCCCACTTGCATCGAAGTAGAATAAAGGAAGCCACCCAAGTCAAGGCTATAGTGTCTTTTTTAACGAAGGTTTCATGTAGCTTCCATGTACTAAACAAAATTTCCTTTGAAATTAGATGGAAATATATTCATACTATATTTGTCATCCATTTAAATCCATTTATTCCAAAGTGTTATTTAATGTCAATGTCTCATACCACAATTTGGCATAGTGTGTTTCAATGTTTATGCAAATTTATGTTGAAATAACAAATCAAAGGTATTTACTAATAAACTTTTTTTTATGGTATCAAATTCTACATTAAATATCACAAATTGATAATTGACCATGTAGTTTTCAAAATCGAATATCAATAACACATATAAACAAACATAATAACATATCCAATTTTCATGAAAATGTAGCCCTTTTTATATAACAAATAACACTTTTTCAAGGAATTTCTTAAAGTTATTTATTTTTAGGGCTCAAAACTAAGCATGTTCAAAACACATCAATGTATCATCACATTAGAACATAATTCAAGTTTCTCTCAATTTTAGGCCTTCATTATCATCATTATATGGGCTCCATGCATTTTGAAAATGAATGGTTCAATTTTTCATAGAATAAAAGACATTTGAAATTTAAAAGACTCATCAACAACTACTTACCAAAGTCCTTATATCCATAAATGAAAAGATGAAATTTATATTGGAATTCCACAATCAATATTCACTCAAATAGAAACCTTGTCCACCAAATAAAACTACAAATCACTGGATGAGAATAAAAAGCTTACCTTTTTTTACTATTCAAACAAAAACATTCAATGCACAATAGTCTAGATTTGTTACTTTTACAAATGTTTTTAAACTCTTTGGATTTTACTACCATTTGCCATTATAGATATGTTTTAAATGTATTTCAAGGGTTGATTGGATTCAACCTAATTTCATAGATTTTTTGGATAGGATGTTTGAAATTTCACATGTGTTCATGTTTGCAATGCCACTTGCACAAGTAAAATTGTCTTTCTCCCCTTCAAAATGTGCCATAGTTGTTTTTCATTGCACATTAGCTCCTAATAAAATGATTTTGCCGATGGTTCATGCATAATTGAATCTTAGCAAATCAAATTCATGTTGAGGAACATAAATACAACCTAAAATAGAGAGGGATAATACATCATGTGAAACATACTTTTGTGATTTGCACATTAATGGTGTGTGTTTTATTTCATATTTCATATTTCAAAAACTAAAATTAAGTGAAAATGCAATATGCCTTTTAAACACAACTTGATTTGATTTTTTCATGTGAAATATTTTCATTTATTTTATTAGCATTTTTATATGTTCAATTGTACATTAATATACACAATGGAATTTTTGTTATTATCAAACAATCATAACACCAAATTTGCTCGTAGCGAATAATGGGGCATGTTGAATAGAACCCCCTAGAGGCCATTAGCCAAAAATGAATTTTCTTTTGTTTAAACACTTGTATCTATTAGTATCAATTGTCCAAAGGAGGGCATGTTGGGTTTTCCTCTTCATGGTTTAGTGCTTGCAATATTTCAATTTGTGATATCTATATGTCTTTGAATTAGGGGGTATTTCACTTCTTTCAAACCCCATGCCCATTTCTCCATGTGAAACAAGGATGAGGTTTCTCAATTGTCATAGTTTGATGCTTCCAATATTCATATATATCAAAAAAATAATCTAAGGTAAGGTTTTATGTCACTTGTTTCAAAACCCACCCTCATTCTCCATGTGGAACATGGATTCCAATGTCACATGGGCAAGAATTACAACAAAAAGATCTTTAAGTACATGAAGGCTAGGATGAGCTATGGCAAGAGCTCATGATCATGTCCACAATTATTTCAGTTTTAATTTGAATTTTGAAATACCATCTTCTTTTGTCTCCTTTCCATGCCCTCACCCTAATAAGTAGTTGTTGTGTTCTTTTCTTATTTTGTTGCTTTTTCTTACCTTTTCATTTCTTCTTGTCCATCATGTTTTTCTTTCAATAATGTTGAAAGGATTTCAAGTACTAAGGTCCAAAAACCTTAGAGGCAAGAAAATTATCATGTACGAAATTTCCTCCTTTCACACATTTGAAACTACTGCTTTCATCTCCATTTCCAAAATGCATAAGATGAAATTTCATGTTTTCTTTGTTGCTAAAGGCCTCATCCTCTTGATATGAACACAATTCATTAAGTCAAAGGCAAAAACATGGCTATTCATCTTATGGTTATGTTGAGAATTTTGCAAGTCACATTTGTGTTGTGCTTAAACTTGCACATGTCATATGTAATCCTTTGTAGGTAAAAGTGATGAACATATCTCTTTTCCTCTTCTTCACCTAAATGGGCATTTTACATCTCAATTTAACCATTAAAGTTCACCATGACATTGTCAATTCCTTAGGTTGTGGTTGTGTTTTACAAATCACAATCACAATTTAAGTAACATAATTGTTTTGCAAGTCAATGACCAAATCAAGCTTCACCTCTTCCATTGCATTTCTATATCCTAAGTAAAGGAATGAACATCTTCTTCCTAGTATTCCTTTTGACTCCACTGCACTTTCAAAATGTTTGTCATCCTTACATTAAGAAATTTCAATACACCTAAACAAATTCTACAAATAGGACATGACTTGCCATCTTTGTATAAAGTATTCGTCTTCCCCTTCTTTTCCTCAAGTATTGCTCCTTATGAATAGGTTAGTCTTGTTTGCATATTGAAGATCAAATGTCATTTGAAAAAATGATTATGTTCAAATCATGAAAATGAATTTCAAATCATGAGGTCTTAAATGACATTGAAGACATTTCAAGTTCATCAATTTTTGTTTAATATGTACAATTAGGAAATTCAATGAAATTTGTTTTGCAAAAACGTCATGCTCGAAATTTATAAAAAAACCCTTGGTTGGTCTAGGGGTTTTAGCAAAATGAAATTACATGTGAAATAATCACCCATGTGTGTTTTTCTTTTTGATTTTTTTGGTTTATTTTATTGGCATTTTAATATATTCAATTGAACACTAATAAACAAGATGCATTGCCATAAAAATGTGTGTTACCATGAAACAATAATGTTAGTTCAACACCAAAGTTTCCATTGGTATTCACGATGATTATTGTAAGTGAATAATGAAATATGTCAAAGATAAACTACTTGGGATCCAGTAACCATTTGCTAACATGACAATGGTAAGTTGTTTGTTTATAAATGTTTTTGTACAATCCTCCATGTGCCAATTCCTTTGTCCAAATGAAAGGAAATTGTTTTTTCTTGTCAAATTGGCATATATATTAATACATGGATTCTAATTAATATCAAATGCCCAAAGGAGGGTCATGGACTTTTTTTTCATTGTGGATAAATGCTTGCAATATCTAAATTTATGGTAGATACATCTTTCAATTACAAATTTGTTCCATTTTGTAACAACCTCAAGGGATTTGTGTAGTGTATTTGGAAGGTGCTTTACTAGGCAAATTTTCCTACTTTAGCCTTTAGTAAGAGATTTCACATAAAATCCTCAATTCAACTCTTCATAAAGGTTTTTAGTTGTTATAAAAGGAGGAATTGCTATCAATACCTTCTATCCTAGACCTAAAGCTTTGTCCTTTGTTCATAGGCCAAAATGCATTAATAATGATGCCTTCCCTTTTACTTTCAAACCCGCACCTTCACCATGCCACACAAAGGTGAGGTTTATAAATGTTGTGATTTAATGCTTGCAATACTTAAATCTACAATTTTTATTTTTTTATATGTAAGGCAAATTTATAGTGTCACTTGCTTCAAAATCCATCCTTTTCTCTATGGATGGGACATGTTATTCTTCTGTAAAGTGGAAATTCCTTTAATATTTCAATTCTTGCAAATTGGGTGGCTTGAATGCCATTTGCAATATATATATATGTATATATATATATATATATATATATATATATATATATATATATATATAGATGAAATTTAAAAAATTTGCCAATTTTAAATTCTAAAGCTGTGGTAGTCAACTTTCTTTTTTGGTCCAAATTTTGACAATAAGTGAAATTGCAAATTCAAAATTAAAAAATGAAGTGATTTATGAGGTTTTCAATAGCTGGAAATGAAGAAAATAAAAGTAAAAATCACTAAATCTTTATATTTGGTTTTCATTGTGTAGCCAAAACCATCGAAGGATTATTGAACATTGTATTTCATATTTGGTTTATAGCTAGATTTGACTAAATCTTTTTAGGGATGACCATCATTTTTCAATGTCTTTTCATGGATGATTGTCACTTTGGTTACACACAAAAAATCTTGAAAAAGACATCAAATTGGGTTGTAAGTTGATGGATGCTATATTGTGATAAATGTGTTTGGATGGGCCCAAAGCATTATGTCAACATCAAACTTGCCAATGCCAACTAATGTTACTCCATTCAATGAAAAGAAACTTAACTAATTATTTTAGCTCAATATCATGTTTTGGTCTGATTGGATCTAATTAAACCCAACTTTGATATTTAAACCATATTAGAATAAACATAATACATTTGCGGATATCCTAAAATTGCAAGTTTGATTTTTGGCTAAATGGTCTTTACATGCTTGACATTGTTTGAATGCATTAATGCATTTTGAACTTCTAATAAGGTTATTGGGAATGTATTCTATTAAAAAAGTAATACAAAACTCTTCAATTTTTACTTCAACTTCTAAATGACAAATCAATTAAAGGTAACCATGAACAATATACATGACATTGAAAGAAAAAAAATCAAAAAAATCACAAGATCTGATTTGATCATTCACAATGGAGTCATTATTGATTTTCCAATGTAGGATTGCCAAATGAATATTATGTATGATGATATAGTGAAGTAATGAATCCTTTTGACAAATTTCGTTCTTCATTTATCCCTTGGCTATATTTCAACTAGGTTGCAACTTTGTCATTCAAATTTTAATATATTAAAAACTTAGCCATACATAGTAAAACAAAATGATTTGAAATGTGTGATTTCATTTGAAATTCGTGGTTTTATGAATAATGAATGCTTTAAAATGTGATTATGAATTTACCACAATGAATAAAAACTTGATAGAATAGTTAAACTTCAAATTTTCCATAGAACCATGGTATTGTTTTTACTCTCATGTATGAATTCCCAATATGTTTTTTTTTTTCATTCTATGTTTGTTTATTTTACAATGTATTTGAAATGTTGCCCAAATATATATGTTGTCCCTTCCTACTATTGTCCTCCCAACATGATCATTGATCTCTTGGGTGCAACAATTTAAAAATAAAGATGTATTCAATCTATAATAAAAATATTTACTTCGAATCTTACCATCACAATTCAAACATATGTGAAGTGTTTAAACTCCATATATAAGTTTTAGAAAAGTTCTTTATGGAGAAAATGATGAATATCTTAAAAAATTTATTGCTCATGTGAAGATGATTGGAAGCCTAATAACCAAAATTCGATTACATTCAACTCTTTTGAAAATTCCAATTTGGAAATTGGTGCATTCTTTCAAAAATTCTTACTCATGTGTGGAACTATGGTAGTCAAATTCCAATTAATTTTCAACTTTACAAACTTCAAAAGTATGTTGATTTTTCTTGATTCAAAATTTGAATGTCAAGGAATTGCAAAATTCAAAATGACTAGCGTTAAATCTATTTTTTCAGGATTAAGAGTTTATATGCTGTAAATAACTTGTCAAACACTTCAATGCCATGTGTGGGGATTCAAACTACTTTTACATATGCATAAAGGACTCCTTTAACTCTACACATCATGAGTATTCGACACCATGAATTCAAATTAGATGTGTGAGTGTGTACCTTACACAATTATTGATCTTTTAATAATTTGTGAAATTCATAAATTTGTTGTCATCTTCAATAATTATGTGTATAATACTGAGTGATCAAATTATTGTTGATCATCATTGTTAATCTTCAACCATTCACACCAACAACATCGTGCAAGTAATGATAATTGCTTGGTGCCATCAGTAGGTGTTGTTTTAATGAGTGGCTGTTAAGGTGATGTGATGTGAACCCATGTGTGAATTAATGATCACAATCGTGCGACATAATCAAAAAGTTAAGTAGTACATATGTAATTCAAACTAGGCAAAATCCTTCCCTCCTTTCTTTTCTTCTACACAATTTTCGTATGGTAACTCCCAATAGTTTATCATTATTTATGCCATATCTCAAAATTGTTGGGAAAAACATTTAATAAATTGGCTTGCAAGAGGCAAGTTATTATATATAATATAGATAACATGGATATGAAAAGACAAAAATGTGTCTTTTGATGTCCATGTATGTGGATACAGGAAAGGAATGAGGTAACTAAGCTTGCAAAAGGTAGGTTTGAATGATATGGATCATAAACATGCACATCATTATTTTTAATCATATAAATGGGTGTAGTTTCTTTGCCCAAAGGGCAAACTTCTAAACTAAACTAAATTCTCCTCCCCCTTCTCCCCCCCTTTTTTTCTTTAAGATTATGTTCCTATATGGATCCTAATAGTTCATGTTTATTTAAATTGCATATCTCAAAATTGCAAAGGAAAGGTGTTAAGTAAACATGTTTGAAAAAGGTAGGTTAATAAATTATTTTAATATACATAAAATGCACATGAAAATGTATGTGTTAATTTTCCCTTTCATATCCATGCAGATGAAGAGGGGAAAGAAAAGTATAAAGAACATAGCACATGTTAATTTGCATTTTCATATCCATGTAGGTGGGTAGGGAAAAACATTGAAGTAGTTGGGCTTGGAAGAAATAGGTTTGGATGGCACACACATACATCATTTTTTATATTATTTATAAAATATTATCATCCATGATTGATGAAGCCCATGAATCATGTCCAATAAAGGTATGGGAAAATCAATCATGAAAAGAAAATGGAGGATGCTCCATTGTTGGATATTGCTATTGGTCAAGAGTGTGCTTTCATCAAAATTAATGCCATTTTGGTTTGAAATACTATCAAACCTTTGAAGAATTATGAAATGGGCCCTACAAATAAAATTCAAAGTTTGATAAACCTAGTTTTAAAAAACGTGGTAATTGCAATGTGTAATTACATTAAATAAAATGTAATTTGGTAAGGCAATTTAGTCCCAACAATTCCACCCAAATAGATGTGTCATCCAAACATTTAAAACCTTTTATGGTGTACCAATTACATGCACTTGTGCCATTGTAGTTGTAATTCATTATTGGTGTTAATTTCATTCAGGTTCTTCAAATATTGAATATTTGTCAAACTTATTGAAAGACAATAATTGAAGGTCTTGATGAAAAAAATGAATAACTATTGTTGAATAATGCAAGAGTTTATATATTTGGAATGACTTTTATTAACCCTAAAATGGGCTTCATTTATTTGTCCATTAGAACAAAATGGACTTTATATATTCAATTTTTTTTTTTCCTTTTCCTTGCTAACAAGAGACATCATTCTTACAAATTTCATCTAGTAGAACTTATACTTCCCATGGGAAGACATACACCTTTGCATTGTTTTTTATGGAACAATGAACTATTAATTTAGTTGTCATTGTTCTTTAATATGTGCACCCAATAGAGCTTGATGAAAGGTTTTGTGAGTGTAACTGGCATTTAGTTCTTAAAACCAAATAAATATATCAAGGTATAGTAAAATGTTAAATTGTGGTTCATACACAATTGGATCCCAACATTCACGTTGGTGAAAATATATTACACATGGAAATTTACATCTTGTAAACACCAAACCTTAAGATAATATAAGAAATTAGAGGTATTACAAATGCATAAATATGTCATGATTTCTTTGTAAAATTTAAACAAATAGATGAAATTTACTTGCATTACAATGTACATTATGTAAACCAACATTATTTTTAAAGTGTAAACCAAATGATATATGTACAATTGTATTTAACATACATGTTGGGTTTCTATAGGAAGCAAATACAAATGCATAATTCACTTTAGACTAATATGCTAATGTTGTTTATTGCGCTTTTCACTTAACAAAAGTAAATAAATGTTGATTCGACAAGTAATATACATCATTATTCATCACACTTTATACTTCAATTTTTAATGAGTAATTAATTGAATAAATATAATTTAGTTATGAATTTCCAAAGGTAATGTAGGAATGTGATTCCTAAAGGGGCCATCATTATTAGGAATTTTTTTTAAAAAATCTATTTTTATTCCAAAAAAAACTTTAGGCCATATGTTAGAACTTGCAATGAATAAATATGAAAAAAAAATTTATAGTTGTGAAAACATTTAAAAGAAAGGGCCCAAAAAAGTGATTTGGCCAATTTTGGTTCCTTAGCCATTCTTTGAAGTGGTGCCACCCAATGATGGGTTTGCTCAATAGCAGACAAAAAATCATTTTAAATAATATCTTAGACAAAAGGAACAAACACCCATGAAAACCTTTGACCTTTTTTCTATCTGGAGGTATGCATGGGAAAAATATTCATGTTCATATTTATCATGCAAAACATTCTACGATATTATATAATATAAATGTCAAATGTTAACCTTTTAATAAAATTATGAAATTAACATATATATACAAGGAAAGTTGCATTCAACATCAATGGCACAACAATACATTCTACACTAGCCATTCCATTAAGTAAAAATTATATAATGAACTCAAAGCATTAAGTGATGAAAAATGTGACATTTTGATAAAAACCTATAATCAATTACAAATGTTAGTAATAATTGAAATATCTTTAATAGGTAATAAAATGTTAATATTTTTTGATTATAAATTAGATGATATAAAAGAAACACTCAAGGAATTTATGAGTGGCCTTGATGTTATAATGACAAATGATTTTTTACCAAGTTTCACCAATCCAAGATTCATAGATTTTCAAATCAAGAACTAATTACTTAATATCCTTGGAACAAATTTTTGGCAAGAAAACATAAAATGTTATGAACTAAAATAGGCCATGTGCCAAAATGATCTTGAATTCATTAACATTTTAAATAGGTTTTCAATAACATCATAAACTTTTAAAGATATCAATTTTATTAACAAAATTTGTTTGAAATCACCACCAATAGATAATGAATTGCCACATTTATTTTACAAAAATGCGAAAATAATTGAACATAACAAAACCATATTTCAAAACACATGTATTAGGTCAAACATCCACATTTCACACAAAATTAATCCATTTTTAAAAATGTCATTTTCATTTCAAATTGCTAATGATACTAAGCCAAACAATTGGCTTCCACCATTAATAAATAATTTAAAAATACATGTTAATTGAATTATGTGAAAGGAACTATGTAACATTAAATGATGTTGTAAATGTTGTAGACAAAACTTTTGAAGATTATATAGTAACCACTTCACAATCATTCATATGGATACATTTCCAAAACCTTCAAATTGAAATCAACACAAGGTTTGAAAATTCACAAACATACAAAACAATTTTTAAACTTGACATAAAATGGACACCAATTGAACAAAAAAATGTTGAAATACAAATAGGTAGCAATCTTATCCATATCACCACAAAAATCCAATTCCTTATTCAAGTAATTATAAGGGTCATATTCATAATTAGGATAACCAAAAGGATGGTCTAACAAAAAAAGGACTACAAGAAATTATTTTGGATTTTTATTACAATTATAATTTATGATTATAGTGGATTGGTACTATAATGTTGTCATGTTAATCTATTAAAAAGATCTAGGAAAAATCAAATATAATATAGATGTTTTTTTAATCCTTTTAAATAAATTAAATCCTTGTCTTAACTACAATTTTCATCTTAAGGGAATAAAAAGGAATGTATTAAACAATGCAATTTATTTCAAATTTTTTCATGGATAGGTAATGCATACATCTATATTTGGCAATGTTCATATAATGCATTTGATTGAATAATATACAATATAAGAATTTTGAAGGTTATAAAATCCATTTTGAAAGGGCAATAAGGAAAATAATTCCTTTTTTTTTTTCCATTTGGTTGAATTTTTATATTCATTAGGCTTAGAATTTGTGGCCCTAAGTTTTAGCAAAATGTGTAGGAAGTTTTCATGCAAGAAAACATGTCAAGTTGTATATAAAAGCTTATGTATTCATTTTCTACACTATAAGGTATTCTTTCCATACCAACCCACACATTTGTGACATGTATAGATCAACCATTTTTTCAATTATTGATGTGACTATCCTTTGTGGCACGATAATAAAAATGACTTGTAATCATAAAAACAACTAAGAAGTGATTTGTAGTTGCATATACAACTATGACTTGTGACTAATGTTAGTTTGGATGAAAATGAAAATGAAAATGAAGATGAAAAGTGGACTTACATCATCTTTTTTAGTGGCATTTCAAAATAGATGCAAATATAGTTGTTTTTGTGACTTGGAACATGGTTCACATGCCACTATGTGGTGTCTAGTGACATGTGACTATAAATTTTAGTTACAAATGTACATGAAATTAAATGTGACAAAAATGAGTTGGCCAATGAAATTGTTGGATTTAGTGATCTAATTTTTTCCTTAGCTTTCTTGAATAAGCTAACCTTTAAATGTGTAGTAGGATTTGGTAGGTTTGTGAAACTTTAAAGGAACCATGGCAATGGTAAATATGGATCATTATTTGGAATTTCCAACATTAAATTTTTTTCATATTGAAATACCATATTGTTTTCAATTAGTTAATTAATTAGGTAGGTTTTGCAATTTTCTTATTTATGAATTAAGATAGATAATAGGTAGTAACTAAGTAGGATATACAATAGGAAGTATGTACATGGGTTAAGTAATAAATAGTAGGGGAAATGTATATGTTTTAACATTTTTATATAAATTGATTACTTAATTAGATAGACTATGTAATTAATTTTGCTATTAGGCTAGGTAGTAGGTAGTAGGTACTTAATAGGTCATATGTAGGTGGGTTGAATAATAGATATTTTGTCATGTGGATCTCTGATTTTTTTAATTAATTATACAATTAGACAGATAATGTAATTTATTTATTGAATAGGCTAACTAAGTAATCAAATAACTTTTTAAATCAAATAAAGGTTTGAGATGTGACAAAAAAATAAAAAATCATAATTTTAAGTAAACCTTAATATTATAAGTATTAAAGTAAAAAAATTGTATTTCCATACAATCAATCAATTATATGGCATTAATTAATATTTAAAAATTTAAAAAACCAAATTATTAGACTAATCTTTTACATCAGAAATATTATGATTAATATAAAAAATTTAATTTATATCCATTTATAAATGTTGTATGTGAATAAATTATATATCACACATCTAAATTAAATTCTATTGTTAAAATTATGTAATGCAAAAGTAAAATTGTGTACATTATTGGAAAATATTTAAAATTAAACTTAAAATCTTGTCATTTGGACTAAATATCAAATGTAAAAAATGATGTTTTGTGTATTGTTTTGAGTCAAGTAATGTAAATAGAATGCACATTAGTATATTGTCACAAAAAATGAAATGGTTTGGTGGTAAAAAAGTTGATATCCATCCTTGGGGTTCAAGGATTAGTTTTTAAAAAATGAAATGGTCAATTGTGGTAAATTGACCAAATATTCTCTACCTACATAGCCTATTAGGCAAATTAGGTGGCTTACATATAATTTAAACTAAGCTTGTAGTGTAGTCTAAATAATGACATATGTTAACAACTTATAAGTTGAAATTAATGAAATTATCAACAATATAATATATATGTAGAAATAATAATTTTATTTTTTATAATAAAAAATATTTATATAAATAATGTGACTATATTGTTCAGTTGTAAAAGTAGTTGCAAAACAACAATGCCATGTAAGTTAGTTTGGATGGATGAAATCTTCATGTCAATCACATCTTCATGCGATTGCCATTGTCACTTAATGCCACGTATTTTTTCCAAGTATTATCTTTTGCAAATAAAATTTTATGTGACTTATCTAAGATGACTTGAATAAATTATAGTCACATGTGGCATTTACAACTAAAGAATAGTAAAAAAAACCAATCATTAATATGCAAATTCCTTGTAGTGTTGCATTTTTCTTAAAACCATAATAAATATGCATAATTATGTATGCATGTGACAAATCACCATCACCATGAAATTATCATAATTTGACTTATCTAATATCTCTCACTTAAATTTATTTCATTTAGATTTTGTATTTGGAAGATAGCAAAAACAAAGTCCTTGAATCCTATGTCCAAAAAGTGGTACCTTGATTGTGAATATGTCTTAAGACACACTATACATTGTGCACAAGGTTTCACTTTTAATCATCTAGCATGTGATGCATTTGGTGTAACAAAACATAATTTCACATACTTAATGTTACATCATATTTGTTCAAATAACACTTATATTTATTTTTCCAATTGTCAAACAATATTTTTTATTTAAATTCCATGATTCAACAAGAAAGGTTGCGTTAAAAAACAACAACACAATATAAATTAACAATCCATGACTTGGAATCTTATTGAAAAAAATTGTACTCATACAATCCTTTAATACTCTTTTCTTAAATTTACATTTCCAAAACATCCTTGTAGATCAAAACCTACTTGCATTATAAATTTTTTATTTAAATGAAATGTAAGAAGAAAAATTGTCTGTACATACCTCAAAATTTCACAATGCTATATTAAATAACAAATTTGACATGGAACAATGAGACTTTACAATTGAAATGGTTTCTTTGTCAAATAGAACTTCAATAGTAGATTCACATGTAAAATTCATTGTTGCAACCTTCCATGAAAATACATGAAAGACTATACATTTGATTACAATTTATAGCCCGCCAAAAATGCAACTACCTTATTTCATTTCCATTTTAAAAACTATTCTCCAAAAAATATCTATGGATTGTCCAACTATAATAATTGAGGATTTTAATATAGACATGGTAAAAAACACATTACAATCAATGGAGCTAAAAAATCTTATGTATAAATATTGTTTACAACTTGTTTTCTTTTGTCACCTACTATTTATAACACTCAAATTGATCACATATGGACCAATGCACGAATACAACAATGCAATTTTGGATGAACTGAAGCTCATTGGACAAATCAAAAACCCATACACATTGCATTTAATACAAATAATATTCGTCACGTCCTTAATATTCGAAAATGTATTCTCAAGCTTCAAATTTGAAGAAAATACTTACAAATAAATAGTACACAACACATTAGAAAAAAAAACACACACACACACATAAATTTATTTAAAAAACCCCCAATCAAGCAATAAATTGTAAATATCCCAAAACTTATTCATTCAATGGGCAGGGCCTGCCTGTCAGGACGGCTTGTTTTATATTTGTCAAAAAATAAGAATAAAGACCGAACCAGAGCAGGACAACTGGGATGGAATGTGGACAAGGTATGTGACAAAAATAGTAAAGCTCAAAGGAGGATGGGTGAATTCTAAACCCTAAACCTTAGGCTTGTTCTATATAATCTTGGGCAGGATATGGCTTTGCAAAAGGAGAAGGGGACAAGACAGGGAGGTTCATCAATGACTTGGCAAAGGGCATGATGAATGGGTGAAGTAATGGGACGGTTTTGAACTTTAGTGATGAGTACAGGCTCCACAATTTGAGAGACTTATTGCATTATTGTTGGGAAAGCACACATCACACACCTAGCCTGCTGCTGCAGATAGCAAACTTCAAATATCTTGTTATGTTGGTGGGTATGGAAAGGGGGTGAGCTAGTTATAAGGATAAGAGATAGTTATGAGGAGAGGAGTGCGATAGTTATAATGATAAGATCTAATTATTAGGAAGGAACTGAGATAGTTAGGCTTGGAAATGAGATAGTTATATTTGGAAATGTTTTTGGAATTGTCCAAGGACGATTACACCAGATAATGCAAAATCAATAAGGATATAAAAAACCACCCATATATATACCAGTTTCTAAAATTCTGGTCACTGGGAATATATGTGCGTTTATGTGTTTTAGTAAAGGCGTGAATATAGTAAATGACCCTTTACACTATATGTTGGTTTAAGTGTAGCAGTCAAATACTGTAAAACTCAGTTTGTGGGCATGTAAAATTGCCCTGCATACAGTGCCTACTGCCCTCCAAGAGGGCCTGTAAAATGAAATAGATGGTTTTCATTGGCCAACTACGATGATTGGCCCAGATGGTGATATCAAACTAGACTCTAATTTTATGGTGTAGACTCTTTCATATTTAGGGGACGGTGGAAAACTAATACTGTGTGTGGGATGTGGCAAACACTAATAGAGCCTCACATATGGGGCATGGGTGGAGATCTGTCCCTTTTCTTTTTTAGAAAGATTTGTCAAAACCATACACACACCCCAGAAAAAAATTCAAATATTTTGTTGCAAATTCCCCTTTTTATTACAAAAATTGTCAGCTTTTGCCAAATTATTTTCTTTGGGGGAAGGTTTTCATCACAGTTTGGTCTACTAGTTACTATTTAAATGATCCTTTACAAACATGTCACCAATTAAGGTGAAATCTGTTTTGGGTTGCTTGTCACTATGACTGCATCACAAAATCAAAAGAGAAGACAGGTGGAGACGCTCTAATTTCCACTTAAGATGGTTCAATTCCAAAATTGGTAAAGCTGAGTCCAGAAACTGACTTATAATTTTAAAAGAACTTGAAAAATAGTTCAACGCCAAGAGATAATCTGAATGAAATTGTTATTGATTCTGAACCCAAAAAAAAGAGTGGACACAAAGTTGGAATGGACATTGAATGGAGGTAGTGTGTAGTGTGTACAAACAGTATGGAGCAAATTTTCAGGATCTGGTTTTCTCATATTGTAGTTTATATTGTTGGTAAGTTTGAATAAAAAATCTTTGTTCATATTAGAGGGATAATAGGTATCTTTGTTCATACATTACGAGAAAGCTTTGTTGTTCCACAAGCAAAATCTCACTTGTGTTGCAGCATATCATGCCATTTGAAGAGGATACCGTAACATATGTCCTCACTCATTATTGCACAAAATGCCAAGAGCTTAAGTTTTCAAATGGTTGAGATCAGAATTTTTAGGGCATATTTTTGGAGTTGTATTTTATACACATGATGGGTGAATAGGGAGTGACTTTCTCTTAAAAAAATCTTTCACTGTTGAATGATATACTAGACTCTGGAATGTTGGGAGTTGTTGAGTATCCAAACTAAATCCTTTGTGATGTCAAAACAACAGAGAATTGTGCAAGTTGACATATCTCATTTGCAGTCACAATGCTTTTGCCACAACCTCATTGGACACGAAATCAATATCATTGAAGAGAAATATCTAATCACCACCACATCTTAAGACCCAAAAATTTAATGAATGAGAAATATGGCCCGTGGACCTGGCCTACTACCCTGGAGTCCAAACTCAATAAATTAGGGAGGTGGAAAGAAGGGATTAAAGATTTTCTGCTCTAATCTATTTTGGTGAGACTCCTTAAATCCATTGAAGATCAAAGCCCGATTTAATTGATCCTGGAGAGAGCAAAGAAAAGTAGAGAAATAGCACTCGGCCCATACAATTCCACACCACTATACACCTCTTTGGCTTGTCATCAAAATATGTTTCCAATTAAGACAAGAACAATAGGAGGAGCCAATGAAATGTGAAAGAAGTAAGTTCAATTCCTGAGAGAATCTAACTCTCCCAGGAAAATACCAGTGTTGGGCAAGTAGCAAGCTGGAACACTGGTATATGAGGGTCCCCACTACAGTCCTGGTATCAAAGAATTGACAACATTCGTATGACCTGAGGCAATATGAACCTCTGTACCAGTACTTGCCTAGTAGGGACATGAGGTAATACCTGCCTCACACTTATACCTGCCTGGTACAAACTTGAGGTAACACCAGTTTAATCTCAAATATATATGAGTGTCAATATTAGGTGTTTATCAGTGTTGTGTGTATAAATCCCATGATGGAATTTATTTACACTATCTATAAGTGATTAATATCCATTTAGATTTGTCTAAGTGTAAATTTTTAGGGGAAGGGGGGATTTCATAATGTTTTTGTAATAGGCCAATCAAATAGGGGCCATTGCAAAAAAAAACTTATCAAAACATGCACCCACAATTAATTAATGTGGATTTGCAAGATGGCATGGTCATTAAAGGTGTATAATAAAAATATAATAGAATTTTTAATATTTTTTATACTTTTAAAATAAATAGCTTCAGAACACTGATTTTTTTTTTAACTTGCAAAATAAATACATTAACATTTAAGGGTGAGGGTTTAGGGCAAACTAAAAAAACCATTGGTTTTTTTTGTGATAAACTGAGTTTCACCTTGTCTTTCATTTTTCTTTCACTGCTGCTACATACATTTTCATTGCTCCTACATGTACAACTACCATAATTAGTTAGAACCTTATGCATTAAATGCTGAGTTTCAACATTTCATTCCCAGATTTAATAAAACTTTCTCACTTTATGAATACATTGAAAGAAGGGTTTGAGAGTGAAAGTAGGCCCAAAAACAAGATGACTTTATGAATAATTTTATTATATATACTTACCCACCCCAAAACATTTACACATGATTGTATAAGTGTAAAAAATTTGGACATGTAAGTGTAAATGATCTAAACTTACACAGAATTTACATATCATATATACAGGCTATTGGCACTTACATGTACAAAACTAATATATAGAGTATGTCACATACCAGCCAAAATTAGTCTTGGACCCTAAAACCAACATCAGGCTGGTATAAAAGTTCTTTTAATTGATCCCAAGTACAAGTACCAATCCAATTGGTATGTGAAAGCTGGAAAAAGATCCAATATCACGATTCCACCCTGCATGATGGAAAAGAGATTGTAAGTGGGAATATTGTATGTAGCTAACCACCAGGTGAATTTTGGGCCTCATCAAGTAAGTATAAAACCAAACAGTATATACTAGTTGCCAAACTTTCTTTGTTAACCAAGGTAACAAGTAACAACTCTCACGTCATGGACCCTAAGGTGAATCAACTAGTTCCTCTTCTACCTACACAAAACATCAAAAAAACAATTTAATCAGATTATGATTTTCCTTGAATAAATATTTTATATGGTTAGAAATAGACTTCCTTCAAAAAGTGAAACTTTGTCTTTCTTTTCACTCAAACATCTCAATTTCCCCTTATATAATTAAAAATTGTGTGAGAGTCTTAAAAAGAAATTGGGATGAAAGCCTGATTTCATGATTCCTGAAAGAGCAACAAAGAAAAGAAAAAAGAGAAGAACAAGTGCTCAGGTACTGTACCTCCGTGCACCAATAATTTAACCTCCTTAGCTGTCATCAAAATATTTTTCCCAATTAGGAAAACATTAAAATATTTATTTTTTCCAATTAGGAAAACATTAAAATATTTAGTTTTTCCAATTAGGAAAACATTAAAATAAAGAACAAATAAAGTGGACCCACACCCCACCCCCCCCCTCCCCAAAAACAAAAAAAAACCAAATTTCAATTCTTCGAATTTTCAGGAAAAACAATTTCAGTCGTGAGTGGATCCAGTCGAACACCCACACGTTATTACAGAACAATCCAGACCCTTGGATGGGCGATGGGGATGCATGGGGGATTCCGGACCGTTGGGGTGGAGGGTTTCTCGTCTCGCACACTTGGGGCAGCACTGCGCAGAAATAGGGCCTGTGTTGCTTCCCTTCATTTCCTCTCTTCTTCTTCTCTCTTCTTCTTCTTCTTCTTCTTCAGCGCAGCGATCGTCTTCGTCTTCGTTCTACAGAGCTTCAGTGGAGTCTTGACCGGTAAGAGACAGTCCTGGGGTTGTGAAGACTTACATATACACTACAGTCGTTTGTTATAGAAGGACTTGAGCTGAGCTTGCATGATCACATCGTTTCACAATTTCACAATTTGAAGGTTCTCTGTTTTGGGAGTGCTACTATTGCTCTGTCATCTGCATATTGTTTTCAGCTTGAGGAGTACATTGTAGTCTGTGTAGAAGAGAGAGAGAGAGCGTGTTGCAGGTCCATATAGTGTGCGGTTTTTTGCAGGGGGTGTCCCAAACGCTCTGTGATATCTTCATTGTGGCACCATGAGAATCTATTCCACTCGTGTTGTAACCAGAGATTTCGTCAGGAGTAGTTCTTGGTGACGGAGACACGACAGACATACAGCGTTTATTGTTCCGATCGAATTTTCACAATTGTTTGTGGGTCCACGGTTTTGCAGGAAATAGACTCTTGCTGCTGGAGACGTCTGGGAGCTCCTGGTTGAGCGTCTTGTAACGGGTAAGAGAGATCATCGGAAAGGCAAGAAGATACTATGTGCCATATACATATGTTGTCGAGAAATGAGTTGCGAAGAATTCGTGAAGAGCTCTGATCTGAAACATCGTGTATGATAGTGCGCTTTGGTCATCATCTAATTATTCGTTTGCATCTCACATGGTGGTTAGGTGTTCAATACAATGTCTAGTAGCGCGACAATGATTCTCCCCAGCTCACTGGAAGATCGACGTGGACCAGAGTGGCTGTCGGATCTCTTCACCGCTAACCCAGCTTCGGGCAAATGCGACTGCGGTCGAAGCTGGGGCAGCCATGTGTTCTGCATCGACTGTCGACAGAGCTGTGTTTCGAAGAGCGAGTTCCAGGAGAATCGACCTCATTTCGGGCACAAACTCCTGCGAATGCGCCAATTCGACCACAAACCTGTGCTGCAGTCCAACGACTTGCAGACTCTCGCGGATGTTTCCGGGATCCAGTCCTACTACAAATTCGGTTGCAAAGAATCCCCGATCATGTTTCTGTACAGCCAAGAGTCTCCTGCAGCAGCAGCAGCAGGCAAGAAAACCTCATTCAAGAGAATTCAGAAAAAGAACAGGCGCGGACACTATACACCGCGCCGTGCAGTTTCAAGAGCAACAAGCAGCTCCGAAAGATCGCTTGGGCCCTTCGTGGAGTGCGCGAGGTGCTCAAAGATTCTCAACACTGATCGCTGCAGGGTCTCGTTTTGCTCTGTGGAATGCAAGATGGAAGCTGTGGAGGACGATCCCACCGTAACCCTGTCCAATCCTAGGGTCGATACTCCGGAAAGGACTGAAACGTTATGTCCAACTCTCATTTACGCTGTGGCACACGCCAGTGGAGAAGAGTACGACATCTCCTAGTGGACTGACACTTGATCTTCATTCTCATGCTGTGCAGTGTGGACATGAGAGGCAAACAAACGGCCAACCCCCAGCTTGGGAGTAAACGAGTTGGAGCTTTTGAACCGGTTTTCTCCTCAACTAAGTTCCACATTGTTTGTTGTCATGGTTGTTTTCGTGGTTCCTGGATGGTGGTACTTGTGAAATGGGTGTGAAGCTGGTAGCTGTGGATGCAGGAGATTTTTGCAGTCTACTTACTCTTCTGAGGATGATCAGCAACAGAGAGTAAGCCTGACTTAAACTGTTTTTGGTATACTATACATACAGTTCTCTCTGCACAGACCCCAGTACCGAACTCTGGCTGTGTCTTCCAGCCAGTGTGGCGGCTTGTAGCTTAGGGCCCAGTTTATGAACACAATCTAGCCGACAGTTGTGTGCAACTTCCGGTTATAATTAAGTGCCCTGATGTAACCGGTGGGTCTCTAATATATGTATGCATCTCTGTTGTTTGTATGCATGTTGTTTGTTAAATGTATGCATCTCTGTCTGTTGTGTGGGTCATCAGAAAATGTTGCATATATCCTGCACACAAACTGCAAGCTTGTTTCTGAGTTTCAGGAGGTTCAGAGTTCAGATGTCCAAGTGAAGCATGAGTGCACCGTAAGGGACATGCCAGCAGAGCTTGGCCTTCACATCATTGCTCTACGTGACAGCATTCTTTCTCTTTGCAGAATGAACTTTGCATTTGTCCAATCGGTACTGATCTGCAAAAGGATTTATATAATCCAAATCTCTGAACATGTATGTTTCTTCTCATTTTTCCTGTCTTACTGACTATGGAATTCCATTGGGCTTTTGACTTGATGGATTGGGAGGTTGTGGGAAAGTTAATATATGGCTAGGATCTCCTCCCAAAGTGAGAAATCACAAACTGGATTCCAATGACATACAGTTGACAAATGATATAAAGAACTTAACCCTCAACATATCTAATTTGATCTGCAATCTACACCTAAGTCCTGAAGGTTTCCTCTACAAAAAAAAGCATTCATATGAAATGAAGGTACTGTAATCTACTCTTCTGACATTGGCATCAAAGATGCAACACTAGTGCACATTCTGCAGACTTGGAGAGCTCGTGAGGGCTGGTGATTCTTCCTAAGGAACTAGGCTTCAATGCTACAACTGCATCACTGTAAAACCTTAAAGATTTAGTCGGCTAATTTTATGCACTACAATCCTCAAAAACTAGTGTCAGTTCAATCCCAATTCTATTACTTTCCAATTGCCTGGGCAACTTTGCTGATTTCAAGTACTTATCAAAAACCTACCTGTTGAAAATCCCCATAGTATAGCACATGTGGGCCATATATAATTCGCTCTTTCTTACTGAAAATAGTGAGATATGTACCATGGAAACTTATATTCCTTCCCAGCAAACCACAACTGCTATTTTACAAAAACTCCATCAACATGACTGTCAAGTTGAATCCATAACCATGCAAAATCTCTTTGAAAAACTGTAAGGCCATATATTATATGAAGGATATTTGACCATATTGTGAAGGATGTTGTTGTATTATATGTGCAAACAAACCATCACTACAAAGTAATTCATGGGCAAAGAAAAGAGATGAATTCCAGGAGTATTCAAGAGAGAGTAAGGCTTTTTACCTAAGGAAGACAAGGGAGCTTGGCTATTTATGTCCCCACTCATCACGAACATTTCTCAGGTTATCCCACAAATATTCATGCTATTCCAACTAGAGCTAAAGGCATTTTATAACTAATATCCTCTTAAAACCAAACATAAGGCAGAAGACCTTACCCTATGTGAATGAATGAGTGAAAACAGATGAATAATCTCAAAAGACTTGCAAACGGCAACAATTGTAAGAAGGGAGGATATCAATTGAGCTACTAAAATGATAAACATGTCAAATTTTACTAAGAATTTGAGTCCGTGAGACTGGCTCATAGTCACCAAGTATGGAGTACACATATTTCCTAGGCTACGCTTGAGTACACTAATAAAATACAGTGTGAATTTCTACGTATGTTGAGGACAGAAATTTTTCTTTCATTGCAACAAAAAATAAAGAGACTTAGCTTTCTCATCATCTTATTCTTCATCTTCACTAGATCACTCAACAAAAGATTCTTTGTAGTCTGGATTAATAATATTTTTTGTCATGTGTAATCTAATACAGTTGCTAAAGATATAAACCAGGTCATTTACTTTCTCTAAAAACAAACAATTTCATTGTTTTGAATTAAGATGTAACTCGAAAGAACTCCAATTCCTTTCTAACATGATGCTAATGTTACTTGATTAAACATCTAAATAACCATTGGTGTGAATGCAAGAATGGGTTGATCTAAAATGGTAGATGAGAACATTCTCATGAATCCATTTCCTTTGTATTATTTTAACCATGGATGACTAAATAATAGGACCCAAAGCAGTTGTGACTAGTGCTTAATTCTTCATGCTTTAAATGTTAAAAATTGTATCAATGTTACAAGTCATTCAAAAGTTTTGTTTTAAAAAAATATATATATAATGGAAATATGTGGTATGATTTGGAACAACTCTAATGAGGGTAAGGGTGAAAACATGGTATTTTACTTTATATTTAAGTTGGGGAAAAAAGATCAAGTTTCAAAACAGATAGTTTTTCATGAAAATACAAAAAAGTATATTCAATTTTTATTTAAATTTCATTTTGAAATCATGACGCTTTCCATTGGGTTTGTATTAAGTTGAATACAAAATTTGAGAAACTTTGAAATAATAAAAGTAAAAAACAAGTATTTTTGAATTTGACTAGTCAGCATGGTGTTCAAAAATATCTTTTTCATTAAAAAGTTTAATGAAATAAATTTGTGTGAAGTTATAAGATAAAGATCATTGTATATTCAAAGGAAGGAAAATAAATAATTTTACTTTCACTAGAAGAGATTCTTAAATCTATCAATCTATATATAACTAATTTTGTAGTCATTTCGGACATTGTATGAGTAAAGGCCCTTAGTTGTGACGGATGAGTATTAAAGACAAGCAATCATTTAATGTTTGACGTGGCACTTTCATCCTGTTGTCATAAAGGACAAATCAAATATAATGTTAAGCTGTCATATAATGAATGACTAAAATATGATTGGTAAACATTAAACCACTTGATTACTCAAGTTTATGCATAGATTTTTATATAAATGGGTTATTATTAAAAACATTTTTAATAGGTAGGTAGGTAGGTAGGTTGAAAAAAGTAAATAAGTAGGTAATAGTTTAACCTACCTATGTAACTACCTTAATTTAATCTTTTTACCCTAGCCCTTTAGGAATGCACATAGGTTGCAAGTATTAAGAATCGAACCTTTCACCTTCACAATGATCAACCATGTCCTTACCAATGGACTACAACATCAAAAAATGTCAAATTTTGGTCAAGTTTTTTACTTCACCTATTTATTTCATATCACCACAAAATTATGAAATAGGTAATAAGTGGTAGGTAGGGAGTGGGTAAGTTATAGGAAATAATAAACAGGTATGTAAATCGGTTGACGAAGTAAGTAAGTGGGTGAGTGGGTAGGTAAGTAAGTGGATGGGTGGGTGGGTGGCCAAATAGGTAAGTAAATACATGAGTCATGTGTGGTGGGTTAGCAAGGGTAGATGCATAGTCAAGTGGCTCATTTTTGACAATTTTACATTCCATGCAAATCCACACAAGATTTTTTTTTAATGATTCAAATGGACATGGTTATTACTTTGAAAATTATTATTATTCTAATATTTGAATAATACATGTTCAATCCCCTACAAACCTTCCCAAATCAATGTGAAAACTTGTATTTAATGTAGTTGCTATTATTTTTTAATTTGGAAGTCCTAAAAAGGAAACCCGCAAAATCCATAAAATAAAGCTTCATTTAAAACTTTCAAAAACTTTGAAAAACAAACAAAAATTGCAACTCATATGCTTATGAAAATATGGTCAAATTTTAACTACTCAAAAGTCCCTAACTATTAAACGATTAAGGTTTTCAAAGAAAAGATTCTTCATATGAATTTATCATCTTGTACTACATTATATATTGAATCCCAATAACACATTTGAAATGTGAATCGATATAAAAGTTTCTATTTTGTGATCTTCTAATCAGACGACCAATCCATATTTTTCAAGTTCAAAAGTCCATTATTATTAACAAATGATTTTTTTTATCAATAAACGACCACACAATCGTCTTCAAAATGAAATTATTAATTTAAATACAAATCCCAATTAGACTTAAGAATATATTAATCACCACATGCATTTGAATAAAGAGTATCCTGGGAAAAAACATATTTTCGTCACAAAAAATGCACCGTAACTTGCATCTACCCAAGGGGGTGAATGGGTGGGAGAGTAAGTAGTAAGTAACTAGGTAGGTAAGTGGGTGGGTGGGTAGCTAAGTAAATAAATAGGTAGGTGGGTAGGTAAGTGGGTAATAAGTAGGTATTAGGTGGGTGGGTGGGTTAATAAATAAGTGGTAGTATGTAGGTGGGTGGTTCAGTGCATGGGAATGTAGGTAGGTAGGTAGGTAAGTAGGTAGGGAGGTAAATGGGTAGTAGGTAGGTGGGTGGGTGGGTGAATAAGTAGGTAAATAAATAGGTAGGTAAATGGATAGTAAATAGGTGGGTGAATGGGTTTGGTGGGTAGGTAAGTGGGTAGTAGGTAAATAGGTGGGTGGGTAAGTAGGTAAGTGGATAGTAAATAGGTAGGTGGGTGGGTTGGTGGGTAGGTAAGTGGGTAATAGGTAGGTAAGTAAATGGATAATAAATAGGTAGGTGGGTGAATTGGTGGGTAGGTAAATGGGTAGTGGGTAAGTAAGTAGGTGGGGGTGGGAGTAGAGTTGTTTATGTTTATATGAAATCACTTGTAATCATTTTTTAATCATTGTAATGACAATTGGACATCCATGTCACCTTGTCATTAGTCATGGGTGCTATATGGATGAAATAAAAGTGATGAAAATTAACATCCCCCCTCTTGTTACCACCTCCATCTACATGCCCCACTAATATATGACTATAATTTTCTACACATAGGATATTCAAAATAATAGTTTATGACTAACATCATACATATAATCATTTAAGACTTGTCGTCATAGATTTTTTGGTTGCAATGGACAAAATTTCTTTTAGTTATCCCTCTTTGATAGAATATACTTAACACATTTGAAACAAATGTTCCATTACAAAAAATAAGCTTTAAAAGCTATTTACATTTAGAAAAGTCTATTTGAAACCTACTTTTACAACGTAAAATTTAATAATCAATTCATAATAGTGAAGAAGTATCTTTTTTTTCATCATTTAAGTAAAAATATTAAATGTGTAATAATTTTATGATGTGTTTTAGTCCTACTTCTTATTACCTTGACAAGTAGAGTGCTAAGGTAATTGTTATATACTTTACCATGCTTTCACCCCTAACATATAAAAAATATTCATTAAACATTATAAGAATTCCTATTCATTAGAAGATTCTTGAAACATGACATATTTTGAAATAATTTTTCTAAACAAATATTTACAAAATAATATATTACAACATCTTTTTAGGTCAAAATTGAGTTTTTTCAACTTTCAAACGGAATATCCTTAGAATATTTTGGAACTATTTCAAATTAAATAATCACTCAAGTAAACATGTTTGGCTTTTATTATCCTATTTACACCAACAATCCCTCCATCATTTTAAAAAGATTTTTTCCAATTATGAAATTTCCCAACTCAAGAATATTATTTTTAGCACAAATTCAAAATAAAATGATTTCTTTTCAAAACAATATGGACTTTTTTTAAATACATAAATTTTGACCATTAAAAAGTCCATAACTAAATTTACACAAAATATTTTTCAAAGAGGATTCCAATTCTACATTCCTCATCACTTCCTATAAAAGATATATTTGAGTCCTTATTAAAAATTTCACAACAATATCCACACACAAAAAATCGTATATAAAACTCATAGTTAGGGTAACATTCCATGTGTTACAATTTCAAAAATCCACCCACATACCTTAAGGTTATTTTAATTGACAATGTGATCAAATGTATGTCTTCATATTTAAGTTGAAAATTTATAATGAAAGTAGATTGGATAGAATGTTGATTCTAGTACATGCTAAATGTTTTGAACAAAACCAATATGTCAAAAATTACAATGTGACATTGAAATATTGTTCCACCCATTTTTTGTAGTTCAAGAGTCTTGGCTCTAGATAGTAATCATTCATGAGCAAGCATAAGTTTTTTTCCATGACAATGGCCATAACATTAAAAAATAGACCTTGCAAGTTTATTTAAGCAATGAGTTATTTTTCAACAATTACTTGATCTTATACATGTAAGGGTAAAACTTATCACTAATCTTAATAAGCCTAAACCCTTTAATCATTTCCCTATGTTTATGTTGACAAATCTACCTCTCCAATCAAGATCTAGAACAAAACATGCAAATGTAATGAGTTATGGATAAACTAGCACCTATTGTTCAAAATTGACAAATAACCTCTTTTTTTCTTTGTTCAACTATAATGAATAGGTTTTCATAAACTCAATGAACTAATCCATACACTCATAAGAACTTCCCATGGTTGGAAGAAAAAATCAACTAAATGAAAAATGAAAAATATGCATGCCAATATTGTCCCCATCAATTGAACATCCTTCCAAAAGCTAACAAAGAGGATTGTATCCACAATATTCTATGCTTCAAACTTTTTGCTAACCTCTTTAACACCTTCCACTCTTTATTGACTGCCATTTGTTGTAAAGGAATTTTCATTTCAACAATGATTTTAGCATTATCAAATGTGTACCAAAAACTTGTGTCCTTGAGTTTCAATAACTCTAGACCATATTATTTTGCATTGTTCCCTCTCCAAATATTGTTCATGTACTATGGTGATTCATGAAGAATTTCACCAAATTATTACCCTTTTGGACAATAGGGGCTACCCATTCTAAGTCTCCAAAATCTACAAAACAAAAAGGTGAAAGTATGAATTGGTAGTACCATTAGGAACATCACACCTTCATTTTATTGGACCACTTTGACTTCAAGAACGTTTTGTGATTTTATGGTACAATATTTGATTGTGTTGTTTATATTTTTACATTATGCAAATGTCATGCGTTTTCCAATGGCCCATGTTAATTAACATTTTCAGATGTTTTAATGTTCTTTAACAATTCTGATCAAATTCTATTATAAATTTACAAATTTTAGGAAAGAACATAAAAAGTACTAAGAAAATGTTAATGACTTCGTATATTTAAATTTCTTGTTGTAGGAGATGCCTTGGAGATGCCTATGACATATGCCTATGAAAAGCATGCAATGTAAAACTATGTATATTGGAATTTTTGGATTACAATTGAATATCAAGAAAAGTATGCATCCAAAGGCCACATGGAAAGTGTTTTTTTTTTAATTGAACTTCAATTGCTACTTTTAAGGCTTGTCAAATAATATATATTTATAATTTGAAAAAGAACCTTTTGATACTACGATGTCCATTTTGAGGACTATGGTATGAGTTCATGTATTTTGAATAACACAATTTTTTGAACCTTATTATCCTACAAATTTTGAACCAAAATATCAAATTTATCTTGCAAAGAATCAAAACCCTTGGTTACATAATGCAAAGATAAAAATAATTTAAAATAAATTATTTTAAAAATTGGACCATTTTTTAAAACTTTCCTTAAGTGGTTCATGGTGGTACCACCCAATCATACTTGTATCCCCAAAAATTGAACCATGATTTGTACAATATGAATAAAAAATATGAGGATATTTTTCCTCCGCAAGCTTCCTTGTTTTCTTATAAGTAGTTATATTGTCAATTATCATTTGAAAAACATTTTGGACTCCAACTTGGATTCAATTGCAGCCTTGAGGTGTTTTGCAATGTTTTTATATTATTTTATCACTCCTATTTGTGTCTACTAACTTCAAGAAATAATAATTTTTAAGTGATACACATAAAATATTTAACATCAATTTAAGCAAACCTGTCTTTGGGTGGTACCATTAAGAACCATCACACCTTTGTTTTAATAGACCCATCAAATTTTAGAACAACACAAAAAAACACTTAAATAAGGATTTTCATTAGATCTTTTGTTGAATACATTTACCAAATTGTATAGACTTTGAACCTTAATCATATCAAAAATATTTTGTACATTTTGACACTAGTACAAAAATGGCATTTTATGACTGCATGTATGATTAGTGTTGTAATTGTATATGCCATTCATGATCAATCATGACTACATGACTATTTAGTCCAAAAGACCACGTTGTTTAGGGCACTATTCATACTTCATGACTACAATCGCAAATGCCTATTGTACCTACAGACACTATGAATATAGTCATTTAGGGCCCAAGAAAGGAGTTCATCCAACTGCTCAATTTACAAACAAATCATCATGCAACATGTGCCAACACCAAGGAGTTGACATGTGGGTTTGGAATCAACTAATTAGCATTCCCCTAAAATTTTACATGAATGTGAGGTGACCATGTGTCACCATTACATTCCTTCATTAAATGCAAATTTATAATGGGCTAGGTTAAGGCTAGGTATGGGGTAGGCTAGGTATGGGGTAGTTAAAGGTTAGGACTAAGGTAAGCTTGGTTAGGTCTAAAGTAGGTTAGGGCTAGATCTGGGGCAGGTTAGGGTTAGGTCCAAGATAGGTTTGGACTAAGTCTAGGGTAAGTTTGGGCAATTAATTGAATGGTGCTTTGTGGCACTCCAAAAGTGGTGAAAATTTTAGGGTTTTTGGATTCAAAATTTTTATAGCAAATTAGTTGGTGCCATGTGGCACTCCCAAAGGTAGTGACTATTAAGGATTTTAATGACAATTTTTTTGGAATGAATTAAATATGGCCTTGTGGAATGTCAAGATTTCAAGAAATTTTTAGGGTATTTTTGGTGATTTTGGCCAATGAATTAAATGTGCCATGTGGCATCCCCAAAAATGGTGAATTTTTAAAGGTTTTAAGGATTTTCTTGGTGACTTTGAGCAACAAATAAAATGTTGCCACATGGCATTTCTAAATGTAACTAGAGTTTTAGGATTAGAGGGCAAACTTGTTGTAGCAAATTAAATGTTGCCACGCGACATCTACCATTATGGTAGCAATTATAAGGTTTCAAAGGTCAAGTTTGTCCACCCAATTCAATTATAGCACATGTTAACTCCAAGAGTAGCCCAAAATTTTGAGGTTTCTAGGTGGCAATATTGTTATTGTAGTTTGGGGCAGGTTCCTTCCAAACTACTTATCAAAACTACATACCATCATAGGGTGAAAGTAGGGAAAAAAAAACAAAGTAATGTGTGGACATTTCTTTAAAATTGCTTTTTGAAAATTTGAAAAATCACCATGGGAACACTATATATAAATTTTCTTAAATTATTTTTTAATTAAGTTTTTATACTTCCAAAGTTGCAACTACAAAATTTTCATGAAAATTTGCCATGTTTTAAGAGTCCTTTTATATGTTTAAAGCACTCAAGAAAAGCATGTGGACATTTAGTTTTTTTGTATTAAATGTTTTTCCTTTATCAAATGTTCACCAAGCCAATTTTTTTTTTTGTCAACTTTAATATATTCCATAAAAAGGGATCCATGTGTTCAAAACATTCTAAAAATAAAAATACATATACCTATTTAGATTTTAGTACTTGAATTTCCTTTTACACTATTATGGTTTTGAATTTGTAATCATTGGGTCCAACCACTCTATTAGGAGCTACATGTGCCCCCTTAAACCACTGTTTTATTTTTAAAATCTTTTTGGAATCTTTTTAATATGTCTTTCAAAACAATATTAAAAATTTTATATTATTATGTTAAGGTGTGTATTGAAAAATATCCAAAAATATGTCATTAAAAAGTATTTTCAAATTGTGTTTTTAATGTCAAACTACTTTAAATTGCTTTTACCCAGCTTTTAAATAATGGTTACAAGAAGCTAAAAGTTCTTATACATATTTTTCACTCATTAAATTCACTCCAAAATTTTATAACATGTACATAATGTATTCACAATAAAATTTTATAAAAAATAATTCTATTTATTATTTTTATTTTCTAACAATCCAAAATTCAAAAAATGAAACAACGGTTATGATTGTTTTTGCTACATGTTAGTATGACACACCCCATGGTTCAAAGTAAAGTTATAGATTTGACTATAATGTAAATTTTGATGTTAAAAAATAGAGCTTTTAGCATGTTACATGTCATTTTTGGCCTCAAATTTGGTAATTAGTTTAAAATTTTGTTTGACAAATGTAATATAAACCAATAAAAAACTGCCATGTGGAAAATGCAATCCTTAAAATGAACTTTAACCTTGGCACGATTAGCTCCTTTTTCATGTTTTCACCCCATAATCCAATCATGAAATTGAATCTAAAAGACTAATCACAAACATGGTAGTTAATAAATAGGTTATAAAAAGAAAACAAGTTTTTTGTTATTGATCTTTCACTATCTACATGCTCTCACAAGGACTTGGAGCCCATGGGAACAATAACAAACTAAAATGTGCATTATTTGTTGAAACAATTAGATATAATTTATAGTCAATGTCGCATCAATCCACATAATTATTGCTTTTATAGTGACAAACTGGGTTGATGGAAATGTGTATGTGGGAACCTAAAAAACTTCTTTAACCAAATATGACATAACATTCAAAATTCCATAAATCTCAAATTGTTGGATCTCTTGTTATTTCAACAAATAACCATTATTTTCATAGCCACATAACCATCAAGTATGGCCTTTTGCCCAATTTGTGATCCTTATAACCCACAAACCATAACTAGGGCAACCTTCTTGTTGGAAACTGCATCCCAAAGGAAAACTACAATGCTAATCTATACTTGTTACATGTGTAACAACCACATAAGAAATGAAAAGCTTCAATCTTCACACCATATTTACTCAACACCTATAACCATCTTCCAACTCATGACAATATTAACCATAAGATTTCAAAATCAACCTCCCTTAATGTACCAAGTTTTTTTCAGATTATATCCCACATCTTTTTACGCATGTGTCTAGCAAGATCACATGTACCTATGTTGAAATAAGTTTTGTTGCTACATTTGGCACTTTTCTTGTTTTTAGTGGACTAGCTTTCGCCTCAAGCACACATATGATAAATGCAATAATTAGAAACTATCAAATTATTACCATTAGAGATCTTGCAACACACACACACATAATGTTTGGAGAGCAGCTTTTCTTACCTACATGGATGTTTCATTGGCTGCTAACTTTAATTTCACCAAATCCAAATTCCCTTCCTCTAGCAAATTCAAGGATACCTCATCCATTGACCTTACAACACATTGACCAATCATAGGCGTTTATCTCTTCACAACTTATCATTAGTATAGAAATGGCATGTTATACCTACACATTTCATCACATATATTTGTGTTAAAATAAGCTTTGTTGCTGCATTTGTTACTTTCCATGTTTTTGGTGGACTTGCTTTTCCCTCTTACACACATGCAATAAATGTACCAATTTGAAGAAATCAAGTTATTGTACATTTCAACATGTTTGCTTCATGGATTGGTAATCCAAAATCCAAAATATTTTTAACCCACAAATTCACCCCATGATCATGGCTACATATCCCTAAATATTCCAGATTCTATGCCTCAACATTGTTTCATGGGTTTTGTTCCAAACTTCTAACGCTGGCCCAGACTATTAAACTTAAACCACTTGACTTATATGTGGCATCCATTAAACCAACCACAAATGTCATGAATACTTCCATGACTAACCATACCACATGGTCATCTTACTTGCATGCCAACCCAACAAAAAGTAGACACATGTTAGATTAAACAATATTAGAGATCTTACAACACATGCAGATAAGGTTTGGAATGCACATGACTTCTTTACCTGCATGGATGTTTCATCGATTGCTAACTTTAATTCCAATGAACCCAAATTCCCTTTAGTAGAAGTGAAATTTAATTCCCACAAAATTATTCCACACTACTATAACAACATATTTGCATTTCACATGTACACATTCATTATTTTTGCTTTGATTCTCAACACACTTAGCACTACCATTCATTAAAACATTAGATTCATGGTTATTTCATATAGCCAAAATCTACACTCCAGAATCCATTGTAAAAAACTCTAGAAATAAGATTATAATTCATTTCATCATATTATGATATTACAAAAATTTCACATAGTGATATAAACATATAATTCATTACAAACGTATGTGTTTCTTTGTATTACCGAAACAAAAATCAAAATTACAACAAAATCTCATATTTTGTTGAGAAAAATCAAAACAATAATTAAAATTTGTGGTATATCAAAATAGAATCTATGGTTTTCTACTACAAAGTCCCTACAACTCCTCCCACTTTTCCCACAACTTTGTCTAAGAATCTTTTCTCCTTTTCCCTAGATCTTCCCTCTTTGGGCAGTCTCAAGTCACATCATCATGATTAAAAACCAACAAGAATTCAAAATTCAAAACTATAATGTTCCATGAGTAGTCCCTGTCCTAATGCCATGTTCATTCAAATCATGTAATCATCCTACCACCTTAACATTACCCCTTCTGTATTTTGGATTATGTCCTTAAAATCCTTGGAAAATGACAAAAAATGAAATGCAAGTATTCCTTATCCTTTTAAACATATGTCTCCTCTACAATAATCTATATAGTCTCAACATGTACACTAACTAGTGGTTCTATACCCACTTCTAGCTTTGTAGTTTTAACTTGTATCTCCATTTCTGCAATTTTAACCTCCTCCTCCATTAATTTAGTTTATGGTTCTATTTCCTAAGGTTGTATTTTAGATACCTTTTCTTCTATTTCTAGAATACTCTCCACTTGTTCTTGTTCCTAAATTCTTTGTGGTTCTTTTTCTTCTTGACCCCCTCCTTTGAGGTCCTATGTTTTCTTTGTCTATATCTCCTCCTTCGAAGTTGCACCACTTTTAAGGTCCGGTGGTTCTTCAGTCTACATTTCCTCCTCTTAAGCTACTCCAATGACATTTGCTTTAAATGATTATAGCATTTTGTAATCGCAAGTGTTCATAATGACTAAAATCCAATTATTAATTCAGTCATTAATTTCCAAATTTCTTCATGGATATCCATTTAATAGACTTCAATTGAAACTCAACAAATTAAATTTGATAACAATTAATCTTCACTTCAAGGTCAATTAATAAACAATTTGAATCACTTAATTACAAGTAGTTGGACCTTAATAACACCTCCAACTTATATAACAAACACCCCTTCGAAGTTGATATTCCCATCTCCAACAAAAGCCGCAACTTTTTTTTTTCCATATATAATTCAAAAGGACCTATCTCTATGCCCTTATAGTGTCTCGACCCATAGCAGTAAAAATTCCTACACCCGCAATGTTGGACGAAGTATAATAATCAAATTCTATGAAATATGTGCACCATGGGGATATGTAAATCTGAAAAATGATACCCTATCCATAGCTAGGAAAGGAAATATGGTGAAAATATGCATAAATAGGCCATGAAACTTGTGTGTGTGTGTGTGTGTGTGTGTGTGTGTGTGGTTTGAAGATGTTTCCAATTCTACCAAGTTGTTGGAATGTGAGGTCAAGAAACCATTGAACTTAACGACCAAGCCAAAACACAAAAAGCATGTCCAATTCATCAATAAACTTCACAAATTTTGTTAGTTGTAGCATTTTATGTGTGTATGTCTAATGTTAAGCAATTTGTTGATGTTTCATTGAGCAAATCAAAAAATAATTTGTGCATATTTGGGTGAAAACATGATCAAAGGAACCAAGGGCACTAAGGTAAAAATCATTTTCCAAAGATTGTATGTGACACAATGCATTCTTATGTTGGTTTATAATCCTAAATTTTGTATTTCCATACTCAATTTATCAATGTGTGTTGAATGACCACATATTGATCTTATATCATGTATATTATCCATTTATGGCCTTTACCACACAAAAAATGAATTTTTTGTTAAATCCACATCATCAAAGTTTATAAATTTCAAGGCTAAAAACACATTTGAACCATGTGCTAAGTGTGTTGTAAAAATGTATTTTTCCAATTTCAGTTGCTTTTGCTCTTTTAGTCATCAACGTAAATATCACCTTCCATTATGAGAAGGAATATTGCACATTTGATTTAAAGAAACAAATATTTGAAAAAAAAGGAAGGATTGTCCATTAGGGTTAAGATATTATAACATACAAAAGGACTTTTGATTTGTATCAAATTTGAGCATTGAAACTTTGCAAGTAATGGAACATATTCCAAAATATATATTGACAATTCATACAATTATATTTGTGATTTTTCAAAAAACAGAATTATAATTTTAAAAAGTGTTCACTCACTTAAATGGTTCCTTGAGATGGGCCTTCACCCATTTGTACTCAAGGATGAATGAAAAACTTTGATTTAAATTTTAACATGCAATATGTTCATGATCCCGTTGGGTTTAGCCTTTAAAAACTATCCCAATACTTTCAAAATGTGGAATTGTTTTCATTTTTTGTTACATAAATAAAAAATTACATACACATTTTTTACCTCAAATATGGGTATGATATGTGATAAGGCTTATTCAGACCCTACCCATCTACCAAAAACCACAATTTCTATACACCCAAACCCTACCCTATTGGAAAAGTTGTAATGTTATTTACTCTTACTTATGCGTAAACTAATTGAAAAATAATAATAACCTTACACAAACATATATCAAAAACAATAGAGCTACACAACACTAGTTCTACCCCAAGTATCCACATTTTTTAGTCATGGTTATGTTGGCCCAAGGTTCATTGAGTGAGCAGTTGTCTGTGACATTTGTAGCCAATATAAAAGTTCCAAATTAAATAATTTGTGGAGGATAGGGATTGAGTTTTAGACTTTAGAAATTAAAGTAAAAAATAACCTTTTTATATTGGTGACACATGTAAAGTTGATGCAGATTGTGCTAACTCACTTTTCAATCTCACAACAATAATTTCTATTGAGTTCTTTTCTTTTTTTTAAATTCTGGCAAATAATATAGCTCATAAATTATCAATTGGAAATTACTATTAAATTAAATACTTGATTATGAATATATTGTAATGAAATCTTCATCTAGCCCACCATTCAAGGAACTTTTTAATATGCTTCTAAATATTAATTGTGATGATTGGACTTTATTTAATATGAATAAAATTTGGACATTCATGAATGAATTCCATTCATGAATTTCCATAAACAAAAAACTTTGATAGAATATTATTGATATCATTGGAGAAAACTCACAAACGATTATAAGACATGTTGAACTTTCACATGCCAAAAACAAAGTTGTTTTTCCAATATGATAAGATAACTATTTGACACACAAAGTGTTCCCAAAAGTCACGTGCATTTGGAGCACAATTTCGAAGAGCAGATCAGTCCACATTGAAAAAGTGATGAGATTGAAAAGCTTTTGGCCACAACCATAAGAAAACGGATTGCATGCCCAAATATGGTGCATTTCTTGTGACTTAAATGGTGGTCTTGTGATGCACCTTCGGGCTAATGTTGGTGGTAATTCCTCAATTGGGAGAAAGAAAATTTTTCAAAAGCTGGGACACACTCCTTAAGTCTTGTCTAGGACAAGAGAAGAGAACTTTGCAGTAACTAGGATAAGATAATGCATTTTATAAAGAGAGCACTTAGTGCAATTTTGAGCCAAAGCTCATTCTGACATTCACCACAAACTCACAAGGATTCATCACAACTTGGACCCTTTTGTGATGAACTAACCCCCTCATGATATACTTTGTGAGTAGCAATGAGCCCTGCAGCAAAATGACAATCCCCAAAATTAGCAATGACCTTCTCCTGAAATTGGGACAATTCCCAATTTTAAAAATCTTTATAATTCAAGGAACTTAATGCTTACAACCATTTAAACCCTTTTTTTTAACCCTCATCAAGAGGGTTTTCTAAATCATCCCAAACTTGTGAATCTAACACAATTTGCTCTTCCAAATTGTCTTTGAATAGCCAAAACTCTTTTGGGCAATTTGTGTCTCAACATTTCAAAGAAATCTTCCCCTTGTGTACATATATTTTGCTGCAACTAAGTTGGCAATGAAAATAAAACTTTGTATCATATGTACTCTTGTTGGAATACGGATTAAGGGATTTGGAGCACCAAACCACCCATCCATCACAAATAAACTTCAGTAAAATCATGAATCACATGATCAAAGAAATTAAAATTTGTTGTAGAGAAGGTCAACAAAATTACTGTTGAAGGAACCTAGAAATTTCAATGGTATTTATCAATCCTTGAATGACCACACCTCTCCAGACCTCCCTTTGCAACTGGGTCTCCCTGTTTAGACGAATCACATTGACACTAGATGGTCTATAGCTCCTTTGCAGACTAGCTTGCAGATTACAACTAAAACAAGACTTGGAGGGATGCACTGATGATTGCATGGCTGCTATTTGTCATCTTAAACTGACAAGAGATTGACTTGACCTGCAATCAGACAATGCCAATCACTTTTCACTTGCACATGTGAACAGATATATATATGGAGACAGTTGGAGAGCCTGGGTTTGGTGATGTGCTTCACTAGGTCTTGCACCATGGGTGGGGATGCCAGGACAATGAAGAATGGTATTCTTTTGCTGGTCTTACTACAGCAGGAGTATACATCTGTTTTACTTCCCAAGACTACCAAAAACTGCAGATGACTTTGTTGAGATAATCACAAAAGACATGCACTTTGCTACATTGTAACTGGCTCAGCCTACACATCACACCACTTACACTATACACATCTAGAGAGAATTTTCAAACTAATTGCACAAGAAAGTTGTTGTGCTTTGGCATCCATAAAAATTGTACTGGTTCTGTGGCTAAAATCGCATATGGATTGTGAACTTTGTTTAGAGTACAAGAAGGGCCATTCATCACCACATAATGATATTCACCTGTGAGTAGACAGATGCTTCCTGAAGAAAGGATACAATTGAAGGATGGCGTCTATAGAAGATTCAGGTGGTAAGGATGTAATCTGCTTGGAGCAAGACTTTCAATTGGTTGTCTTACTTAATATATTCACCCTGGGCACCATTGCACAGACCCATTCTTCAGTCAACTTTTCACTCACAAATTCAATTGTTTGTTGTTTGACTCAATATCTTCACCCTGAGCAACATTGTACACCCATTTCTTCAGTCAATTTTTCACTCAGATTTGTGGCTCTCCTTGAAAGCAAGAGGAGGAATAATTGATACTTTGATCAGTCTTATCATCAAAGAACAGGTGGATATCAGACTGCATTTGAAAAAATGGAATTTTATTTAGTCCTGGCAAATGGGTTGTATGTAGCTTGGTAATTGTATGAAAGAACCTTGTGGCATGGCACTTGTCTTTGCAGAGCTTTTAAGGATGTGGGCCTTGTGTCTGTAGTCCAGTATAAAATAGTTGCACATATGGTGGACACTACAAACAATAACATACAGCTATTGTTTGGCACTAAACAATTCCCAAAAGGCAATGTCAAACAATATATATTTATTTTTAGGACTACTGCCAGATTTTTGGAGAATCCAGCTCACAACCTCCCAACCACTAGCTTATGTCTTTTCTCTTCACAAAAGTAGTGTACCTTTTTAATTTAGTCTGGTCTGTCCACATTCAGGAATGTGAAAAAAACAGAACTCTCAATCACGGTTTGTTGGGAAAACATAAATATTTTGACAATTTCTGCTGATTGTGAGTGGTGATAGACCATGCATTTTGTGTTATTCTATCAGAGCAGATGTGTAGCATAAATCCATTTCCATGGTCTTTGCAAATGAGATGTCAGAAGGAATACTTAGATAACTACCTCCTGGAAACAGTCGAATTATATGTTTCACCAAAGAGAAAAAGTAGGTAATTGATTCCAAAAAATTGGAAACTATATACAATTCCTGCAGCTCCTCCACTAATTGAGGACCCAGTACATAAATTCCGCCAATGCAATTTATATCTCACTCTCTCCGTGTAGATCAGGAAGTTGAAGTCCTGAGCAACTGATACCATAACCCTTAACACTATGGTTCTGTCTACAATCAACCAGTCACAACAATGGCATCCAAACTCAAGAATTTGGGAAAGAATCGATTGTGTCACCTTTCCTTGATTGAGCTTATACCTATACTAGGAGACCTGCAATTGAATGGAGGATCACTCTGGTGCCTATTGAGGTGTAACTATAGTGTGGGAAAGACCTGGATTCTTGTAAGGTTTGGTGTAAAATACCTGGGGAAATGATGGTGAAATAGGAAACTAGACAGGAACTGCTCCTGTCAAAGATCCAAGTTGTGATTCGTGCCAGTTCAAACTATCGGCACGACACAGGCCGCGTGAACGACTAGACTCTTTCTCCACGTCTCTTGCCAATGATAAACGTTTCCTATTTTCGGACAAGGCCAGATCGCGTTGCAGATTCTCCGCTTGCAATTTCACCTTTTCTAGCTCTTGAGTGGCGTCGTGGAGTCTCGTCGCCATCGCGTCGCAATCATGTCTAGATTTCGAAAGCTGGCCAGCGAGATCCATCGTCTCCAACTCCTTCAAACTCTGCCGTTTCTGACGCAATGACTCGAGCTCCGAGCGAGCAGAAGCCAGCTCCATTTCTCTCGCCGCCAAGGAGGAAGACAGGGAAGACAACTGAGAGTTGAAGAAACGATTCTGCTCAAGAGTTTCGGCCTCCAGATCTCCGAGCTGTGCACACAATCTCTCTTCCGCTTCTTCCAACACCTGCTGCGAAGAAAGCAATCTCTCTATTTCTCGTTCATGCCGGAGTTCCATCTCTGCCAAATCTCTTTGGTGCTGGATTTGCAACTCCATTAACTGTTGCTGTAGTCCTCCCTCTCTATCCAGGCCCTGTTGCACCTCTTTCTGTAGGTGCAAACTCCGGGATGTGGCCTCCGCAAGCGTGGTCTTATCAAGTTTCCAGGCCTCCATTGCTGAGGCAAGGCGTTGCTGCAAGGAGGCTATGGTAGCATCCTTGGCCTGAGATGCTCGTATCATGGCATCAATCTTCCCCTTCAAGACCGATGCGCTTTCCATTATCGTTGCCACAGACCACCACCTAAATGTATTGAGCAAACAATCCCTCGAAAGTCGAAATGTGGACCGACTTTAAATCACCTCAAAATTGTCACAGCAACAAACTCACAGCACGAAATTGGAGACTCTAGAGTATCTTCCAGTCTCTGAATCTGCAGTCACAAGTATCAATCGATTCAAACGCAGATCCCCGGAATCATGAAGCACACAAGTTACTGCTGAATAGACAACACACAACACACAACAACAAGTTCTGACACAAATGTCGCAACAACAACAAATGCAGTTACAGTAACAGATCTCACAGAAACCTCATCAATCACAGTTCAAAAGAGCCACGGAAGAGCCTGAGAAATACCCTTCTTGACGGGCGCCACACCAAGGATATATAGAATGCGTGAGCGACGGAAGCAGCAGAGGTAGTAAGCTGAGACACGGCAGAATAAGACAAAGAAAGATGAGACGACACGACACGAGAGGTGGAAGCGGGCGTCGAGGAGCGCAAGCGAGGGCGGAATCGCGGGCACGGGAGGAAGCGTGGGCGCGGGGTGGGCTTGGGAGACCAAAAAGGGGCCCAGGTGCAGTGTACCACGGGTGGGGTACCCGCGCCAAGTAGCACCGGTTGCTTACACCCTTTTCTTTCCTGTTGTGAAGTTACTTGCTAAATGCCTGACGCCACTGCTGGTCTTCAATTTTTATTGCGTTAATAATGTGCCAGTTTCCATTTTTGGCCTCCATGTGGCGGAAAATGAGTGTTCCTGGGCCAGATTCCATGCTAACAACTAGTAACTACCAAATCTTTTGGAAATTCTCCAAAACTTATATATTACTGTAACAATACCTTGCCAACTTCAACACGTCTGTCCAATAAATAATTAGTTTTGAATTTTTCATTTCAAAAATTCAAATATTCCTGACGATTCAATTTTTTCCTTCCCAAAATTTTGCTCTTTGAAGTTTATTTTGTGTGTGAAAATTTTAACATTTCTGGAAATAATATAGTTACCATCAAAGCTGCCAGGTGCTATGCTACATATGCTACCCTATATGAAGGATTTTCCCCTATTAAGCACAGCATCACATCATCGACCTCCCTCACAAATGGGGTAAAACATTCCGCCACTTACCAAAAAATATCATCAATCCAATGCGGTTGTCTTTTGTCTTTTGTTTGTTTCCAATGTGTTCTCACAATGCTCCCATCAAGTTCCCAAGGGGTCCTTGTCAGGTTCTCATAGGGTTCCCCCAGTGATCTCCAAGACATTCCCAACTAACACCTCAAACTGTATCCCACATTTTTTGACCACAGTTCAAATAATTGAGAGAAATTGTAAAGGGGGCACGAAAGGGGAAGCATATCTAAGCTTTTGACTTGAGATATGCCCAATGTTCCCAAAAAATCAGAAAATCAATGTCACTTCCTCTTTTTAAAAATAAAATAAAAATTGTAAATGTGTAACATCAAGAGGGGTTACAAGGGATAAAAGTTGTAAATACTAATAATGTGTCTTAGGGGAAGAAGGATGGATAAATATGGAAATAAATAATTCAGCTTATTGGCCCTATCTTACGAACATTTGACTAAAGACATGGACTTGAATTCATGAACAATTTAATTACTTATATTGGGTTAGACATAATTGAAGATGAATAATGTGAACTTAACTAAATCTTAGAGGAAAAAATTTCAAATAATTTAATTTTTTTGTATAAAAAAATGATAGTTCTAAATAGGATAATATGTGTCATAATACTATTGACTTGTAATTGATGAATGAGAATGTTTAGAACATATAAATGGATTGGGTCAATAATTCATATTTTCTCTATTCCAATACATAAGGGGTTGTGGGTTGAACTTCAAGCTCATATTTGTGCTTAGATGATTTCATGTTGTTATTTTGTGTGAAGCCTGGAAATAAAGCTTTTGTGTAATGAATCTATGCTACAACAATTTTGTGTCCTTTTGACTATGGCAATGTTCACAGAAGCTAACATACATGATTTTGATGATTGCTTGCATAATAAATTAGGACATGAAAAATTAGTTACTTTAGTTCATTTTAAGAATTTGCACCTACTTACTTGTAGGGTAAACAAATTCTGTGACCAATGTGGAAACATTACAACAAAGACATACAAAATTATGGGATTCAAAAATAGCAATTGTCAATACAACTTGTAGCTTGTAATTTGCATGCATGGGTACAGAATTTTTTTTAAATGTTCCTAGCATGTTCCCAATGATGCTCTTCAAGTTCTCAATGTGTTCCCCATGATAATCCCTGAGTTCTCAATTTGTTCCTTTATAATGTTCACAATCACACTACAATTTTATCCCATACAATAAGTTTTCCCATTTTTCACCTATATAGGTGGCGCCAAAGGCATTACGTCATCACATTAAAACTTCTATTTTCAGAACCTTGCAAGGTTTTCAGGTTGTTGGCCTTGCCTACCAAGGCAAGGATATTGTGTTTAGATTCATTAAAGAGTATATAGTAGGTTAATGGATTTTGGCCCCTAGGTAATAATTGTCTATTTTTATATGAGGATTTTTGAAAGACTATATTTTTGGCTTCTGTCTGAAACTTGAGATTAGTTATAGAGTTATAATCTCTGAGTTTCCATAATTTTTCTTCTGCCTTCAGATACTTTTTTGTAAACGGCAAGGCCATAATGTGACACACCACTTGTTTTTTTTTCATAATGAGCCAATCAAAATGGTCCATCATCAAAATATATAGAAATAAAAAGAACTTGGGAAACATCCCATTTGATGAAGAGAAGCAACCATGGATAGATACCCACCACGCATATGGGGGGCAAAAACAAATCCGGTAATAGTCCAATGCAGAAGACTCTTGCGGATCTCCCCAAAGGATAACTTATTGGATAAGATTTACAATATGCTTTTTCAAAGTTAACTTTGGTTCCAATGCTTGGTCTAAAATAGATTACATGCCGACATGTCGACACTGTTGTTAAATCAAAAAACCACGCCAAGCCGCCCAGTTTTACTCTTACAGCAACGACGAGTCAACCGGGGGAGAAGAGAGAGAGAGATGAGAAGGTCCCAAAGAAGATGGTCATAGAATTTACGTGAAGCAACAGGCGAAGAAAGGAGGGAGCAAGGAAGGTAGCTAGGGGGGACGTTGTGCATTGAACCTGGTCGATTTCTGCATACCAAGCGCACTCCCTCCTTGTCTTTTCTTCCGTGACTTGACCCACTCCCCCCCAGTTTGAACTACTCTGCAAATGAAGGTCTTTCTTTTTTTTTTTAATTTTAAAAACTTTGTCTACCTTACACCCCATCTCCTACCTCCTCACAATTCATGGGGGTTAGGCCAAAATAGGTGATGAACACAGTTGAGAATAGAAAGTCTGCTCAGCCAATGAATGCAGCTCAGCTTTTCCTTCTTTTCGAAAGCGTTTTGGATTTTGGTTCTCTCCAATGTACTCCCCAATAGCCCCTCACTTTGTCCCAGATCCTTTGCTCAATGTTGTCGTCTTTGGAACGCTATATAGCTGGCCCAATTAATTATTCAGACATGTTTCTATCTTTTTGGAACCTATTCAGGTGGGTCAATTATTGAAAATCATATGTTTATATTTTTTAATTAAATACTGGGGGGGGGGGTCAATCAGAGAGGTTCATTGTAAAAGACAATTCTAAACTTGGACAACACCCCAAGCTTTTAGAATTTTTTTAAGTTGCACAATGAATGAATGTGTCATCTCAATTTTTTATTTATTTGTTCAATTTCTATTTTTCATGCATTGCAAAAAAATTCATTCATTATTTAAAAAGAGAATTTATTTTTCATTCAATTTGAAATCTTCTTTCACAAATATTTCATCCAGCATGCAACTTTAATATTAAATTTTCATCATCATACAAATTTTCATCCATTATGCAACCTTCCTCTATAATTTTTCATTTATTTTGTAATCTTATTAAAAATGTTAAGCATTTCACATAATTTGAATGTTAATGCAAACTATGAAATTTCAAATGGCCCTTGAGTAAGGCCGTAATGAACAACTGCAGCCCAACCATTTGGCAACTAGGCCATCTCTAGGGCGCAACACAACCATTTTCGGCAGCCAAGGTAAAAGAACACAACCCAAGGGGCACTAGAACACATTTGCCTTGGGGAAAGGCATTTCCTAACAACCAAATTATCCTCAAAGAACAAAACCTTGAGGAAAATAATATTTATCAGGAATGGATGTCCTTCATTTCCATATGAAAGCCATCCAGAACAAAGATGGAGATGATAAAAAGGTTTTCAAACACGATCTCTTGCTTAAAGTAGAAGAGGCCAACCCCTGCAACACATCAATTCATCTTAAAAGATAATACCTCGATGATACTAAACTTAGATGATGATGATGTTGTAGTCATGGTGAGTCAAGGAAAGATGATAAAAAATAATATTTAATTAGTTTTCACATGGTCATTGGTAATAAGCATACATACTTTTGTGTCAAAGATTGCATTTAATTCTTTGCTACTGTTTAGTGCTCGGCCTACCACTATAGAGCCTTAAAGTTGCAGCTGTTGTGAACCTTGCCGTGCCTTGAAAGTGTTCACAATATTCACTCCACTAGTATTCATGAAGTCTGTTGCATACTCTGTAACGTATGTTCAACTTCTTCAGCAGGTCCACAATATTATGTGTATGAAGGAATCAAAATGATAATGCAACTATTTAAGTTGCCAAGTTAAAACCCAAAATTATATTTTGTGGATTGTTTGAAGTAAACACACATGCTTTCATTATGCTGCATGAAGCAACATTGTATTTCATTGACCACATATCCTGCTCCAAAAACTCATATTCCTCATCAGTAAGAGCAGCTGATGCCACATAACATGACCAGCTATGTAGCAACCATGTGGTGCTTTTCCACAGATTCAGCAAACCTCATTTATCCCTGAAACTGCACGGCAGGACAAGTGTCCCAAGTGCATGGAGGCCGGCGCAGCCACCCAAATACCCAACAGACATGACAAATACATCTATTTTAAAAACCTGGCTCCATCATGTTTTAGGCAACTGTAAGCTGAATCGTTTGGTCTAGAAGAATTGGAATTTAGCTGAGGAATGGAAGTTTTCACCATTGCCTGTGCAATTGTTGTAATTACAGGCAGTCATCAGATTTTTTTAATTTTTTGAAAATTTCACTACCTTGCCATTTTTCATTGTGTTCAAAATTTGCAAGTTAAGTAGAATGCATTCATAAAGAGTGTGTTGAAAAGGAAAAGGGTCGCGCATTTGGACATGGAATGAAAGAGAAATGAATGGTCAAAGTTGCACATACAAGGGCCATTGTAACGAAAAGACAAGGACATAGTAAGTTTTTTATCCCCATTGTGTATGCATCAACTGACACAAGAAATTAAACAGAAACATAAACCAAATTATTCCACACATTCATTCCATCGAACGTGGAGTTACAAGCTAAAAGAGTAACTAGTCCTAATCATGTGCATAAGTTGGCTATGGGTCTACAATGGTCAAAGCACTCTGATTTCACTCTTTTGAACATGAACAGACCTAATTGGCAAATCAGAAGTTTTCCCTAACACCTAAAACAACACAACATACATTGTTGAAACAAAAAATCCCAATGCAACACTTAAACAAGCACAACACACGACACCTACTTTGGAATGCCCAAATAGTAAATCTCAATGCAACAAAATGCCATCAACTTTTGTAGAAGAGCGATGAAACTCAAAATTGATAAATGTAAGTCTTTAATTTTTAGCAAATAAACCCTTGGAAGTTTTACAAATGCAACCCTCTACTCCCAAACTATAGTTCCTAAACATTATCCTAGACATAAAAATCATAACATGCATTCAAAGGTCCTACTTTTTTGGGTATTTTCGTCCTTCAATCAACAACACCTAAACGACCTTAGAACAGTCCCCATATATATAAACTTCTTTGCCAAGATGGTCGCTCATGAAATCCTTCATGTTCTTCATCATCCCCTTGATCATGGACCCATACTTGTGGTTCTACAAGGTATTCTCCTAATAGGAACATGGCATAGTGGAAAGAACAAGCATAACCTCAACTTATCTAAAAATGTTACAATGTCCACATTATGGGCATTCATCCCTTCCATAATCCAACATCAAAACATAAAAACTAATCACTATTCATGAAAATTCAAAATCCTAAATACATTTAGCTCCCATTCAAGTTTTCAACATCCTTGCTTCTTAAGCTCCACAACTATCCTACCTTCATTGATGTCCAAACAAAAAATCTTCAAAGCCATTGTGCACCACACAAAGCTCACCCACAACAAGCACCATAAAAAGTTCAAGTGTTGTTGATCATAAACACCAACAAATTCACAACTTGCAAATAAATAAACCATCACAAATATAGAATCCAAACCTCCACTTCCCATCACCATCAACCATCAAGATTTTGTCATATTGTTTTTGGTGTTTGATGTGATGGTTCATCCATTTATATTTACATCCCTAGATTTTTCACCACAAATGTAATGTCTCCCTTACAAAATAGACTAAATCCCTCAGTCTTCACAAGGTGGTAACAACATGGAACAACTGCAAGTCCTTCTAAGGTCCATTTCAAAGCTTTTCATCTTGTCTTAGTTTAATCACACAAATCCTTCTTCTTTCATCCTATTACCATCCAAATACCTTACAAACATAAAGGGACCTTCCAAACTCAATGCTAATGACTTCTTTTTGCCTAGCTTCTTCTTCTTCATAAAAGTCGCCCCGTCTTTAAACCCCAAAAACATTTGGTTACCTTTCTTAAAAACATATGTTTATTTCTATTTCATTTGGGGTTGATAAATGTTTTTTGAAACTTTCTCATGCATTCTTGAAATGAATTGCAATTTGCTGATCAAATGTTTTGCCATAGCAACTAGATCCTTATCATCATCGTAAGTTTGAACCCAGGGGCTCAGAAAATTGTCAACCTTCAACTAGGGAGTCCAACTTTTCAATAGCATGTGGGGAAAATTTTGTAGTTGCTTGTATCCCACACCTATATCCAAACAAAATCCTCAGCACGTGTTTGTCCTAGTCCTTTACATGTTTAGGATTAGTAGACAAAATAGTGAGTCCATTTTTAAAAGTCTTGACTAGTCTTTCCTCCATCCCATTACACCTTGGCCACTAAAGTGAAGTGTGCTAATGTCCAATGCCATAAATTTTGCATAGTTGATCAAATTCAACAAACCACTAAAAGTTCTTAGTAAGAACATATTTTGGCACACCAAACCCACAAATGACTCATCTTCCAAAAACCTAATAACTATCTCTACATCGTGATCAATTATTGCATTGGCCTCACACCATTTTGAACAATGGTCAATAATTATTAACACATATCAATCACCATGCATTGTCTTAGGAAGAAGGCTAGTTGTGTCTAATGGAACTTTAAAAAATTGACCCCAAATGGGAATTTTTTAAAGTTTTTTAGGTTTTAACTTAACATTACTCGTATTCTTCACAATCTTACATTATTTATAGGAACACACCATACCTTTCACTTCCTTTGTCCTATTATGCCAAAAATAACATCTATTGACTTTCGACAATGTCCTTCCTTCACTAAAATTCCTAATTCCATTCTGTAAATCCAAAATTCATTTGAAATTCATTTGGTCTAGGAACAACTAAACCCTTAAACATCAAATTATCATTGTTCGAATCTAATAATATAAAATGCACTCTAGACTTTTCAATTTCTTCATATTCTAGAAGAAATTAGTTGCCATTAAGCACCAACATGGTCATATGACCCTCCCATATTTCCATGTTTTTCATATTTTACAAGTCATTGTCCTCTTCCATGTCCTCTTGATTATTTTCTTCATCAACTATGACTTAAAGTTGTTCAATCAACTTTGAATGAAAACTGACATCCCGCAAGTCTTATCTTCTTCTCTTTAGCCTAAAATCTTCATGTTTTTCAAGAGGCTTCAAAACAAATTTAGCGAAGCATTGAACTTGACCTTCACCAAATTGACTTTCATCCATCTCTCATACTTCCACCACAAACAGATGGTTCAACCTTCCTTGACTTCCAAGTTGCTATAGTATTATGCCCATCTTAAAACTCCTTCACCTTGTCTAGATGATCTCATTAGATGTTATGTTGGTCTATAGGACCCTATAATCTTGAATTTCATTATTTGCATCCTCATCTTCTTCAACAATATCAATAGGATTTCTACTATGCATCTACATTGTTGAGTATAGATCCCACATGATATAAAATCTTAAAACTAAAATCCTAAAATGTATTTATCCATCTTCCTTTCTTGTCATAAGCATCTGATACCATAGCTAGCCATTCTAAAGGTTTATGGTTAATTCTGAATGTGAAATGGTTGTGGTATAAATAATATCTTAAATGCATGATGCCCCACACTAATGCATAACATTCATCCTCCATGGGGTGGAATTTCTTTTGAACTAAAGGAAGTCCCTTGTGTGCATATGCAACCACCCATTCACTCTTCCCATTTTTTTGTGATAATATGGTCATGGCTCCCCATTCCATGCATAGACCAATCTACATACAAGATGAATGCCTTTGAGAAATATGGGCAAACAAATATTGGAACAGATACAAGGGCAACTTTCAACAAATCAAATGCATTCTAACAATTGGGGTTCCACTTAAAAGTGGTGTCCTTCTTGGTTAATTAAAACAAAAGTATGGCTATCTATGAATAGCCTTTGATGTTATTCCAGTAATAACCTATCAATCCCAAGAACACTCTAACATCAGTAACTGAAATAGGAATTGGGAAATCAATCATAGCTTTAATCTTCCTTGGATCCGGTTATGTTCCCTCATGATTCACCACATGTTTTAGAAAAATCAAACTAGTTTTTGCAAATTCACATTTTCCAAGATCAAATTTGAGATTGACTTCCATCAACCTTAGTAGCACATATCAGAAGTGTTGTAAATGCTCATCCCAACTTAGGCTATGGATGTTCAAATCATCCACAAAAAAAAAATTAAAACTTGCCTAGGTGTTTATTAAACATTTCAATCGTAGTCCTCGAAAAAGTATTAGTCACATTTTTCATGCCAAATGGCATGTTAACAATTTAATCAAACAACCATGATTTAGTAATCAATGAATTTACAAATGTTTTCAAAAGCCATGCCAAAACTTGGACTTGAATGATTTGACTATACTGCTATGACGAGGACTGTAAATCCAAGGCAAAAAACCATTGAGACTTCCCTAGCTTAGTCAAAACATCTTTTACCAGCAACATTAGAAAAACATCTTGGTGTTTGCAAGTTCAAGGGTTTGTAATCTCCATAAAAATGGTGACTATCATCCTTCTTGATTAACAAAGTTACCCTACAAGCATACTCAAATGTATTTGAATTCATTTTTCTTAACAAAACAAGTGCATTGATTTGCCTTTTCACTTCTGCTTGTTCCCAAAAAGAAAGGTTACTTGGTGTGGTTTTGCAAGAAAGAAAACATTGTGTGTCAACAACATGTTCTCCAAGTTTATAACATCTTAACTCTCCTTTATGCCAAGGAAATATATCTACAAACTATTCAAGTAGCTCCCATAATTGGTTGGTTTTCTCTTTATTCAACTCAAGATCTATCTTGATTTTGGATTTGATTTCACCCCACCTCACTTTATTTAGCTCCTTCAACTTCACTTCTCCATCTTAAGTAGTAACCTCAATGTTTAGATGGAAGGCATCAAATACTTGTGAAGACCTTGCAAAAACTAATATCTATTTTTCAAAAGCTCATCCTATTCTACACACCTCATCCAATTTTCATAGTCATCAAAATTAGAGGTTTCCCCAAACAACACATTGTTTATCCATTCTTCTACGATTACATTCATGGTTTGATTAGGACCTTCCTTCTATACATAATTAGAAACAATTAACTAGAATATAAGTATTCAATAATTATCATTATAATGTAACGATAACTAATAATTGGCTTTAATTACAACAACAACATTAATAATAATATTCTAGTTAGTATTTAGGTTAGGCTAGTTATTTAACTATTAGTATTTGTATTTTAATCTAACTTGTTGGAATTATTATGAACTAATATAATATATTAAGTAAGAAAAAATATCCAAAAAAATTTAAAAATATAGTAGTGTTAAGTAGCAATAATTTCGGAAACTATATCATAAAGTATAAAATATCTTTATTAATTATTCTAATCATTATAATTATAATAAATAATATTTTTAATATAATGAATAATCTGTTACAACTAAAAGCCAACAATAAAATTAAAATTAAAATTCTAAAAAATATTAATTATGTATCATTACATGATATGTTGTAAAGTAAAATTGAATTTACATGGGCATACTAAATTACACATGTATTGAGCATATTCCAGAAAATATTAATTAAAATATCATTACTTGATATGTTGTAAAATAAAATAAAATCTACATAAAAATAATAAAGTATGCATGTATTGAACACAAACATTATTAAGTTAGCTTATATGTCAGAATTCCTTAAATTTTATTTTCAAATTAAAGTTTAATATTTATATATGCACAAAAAAAATCATCATACATAAGCATTCATGTAAATTATAAAAAATTATATGTATCTTAATAATTAATTAATCTTCTCATAATTTTAAATATATATTAAGGCACCATATGTATAAAAATGAATAAGCATTAAATTCCACAAAATTATTAATTATGTTTCATTACTTGATTTATTGTAAACTAACATTTGGTTTACAAAGAAATAATAAATTACATGTATTGAACATACATGTTTCAAATTCATATTTCAAAATGTCCTTAGATTTTATTTTGAAATTAAGTTTTAATATTTATATGCATAAAAAAAATTGCATCATACATAACCAATCATTTACACAAATATAATTTACATGTAGTTTAAAGTTTCATGAAATTCTATTGAAATTTAAAGCAAATATTCAGATATCATGTGTTTAAAAATGAATAAACATTAGATTTTAAAATTTTTATTAATTATGTATCATTATTTGATATGTTGTAAACTCAAATTCAATATACATATAAATAATTATTATATGTATTGAACATGCACATTATTACAAAGTTGTATTTTAAAATTTCCTTCAAATTTATTTTTAAATCAAAATTTACGATTTATATGTATGAAAATTTTTGCATCAGACATAACCATTCGTTTTATACAAAAAAAAATTTACACTTAATTTAATTTATATGAAGGTAGATAGTTTGCTTTGATCCAATAGATGCCACAAGATGACAAGCTCAAAGGGCATGGATGAACTCTTCTGGGGGAAGGAGTTTGAAGATGTTCATGATTGGGTGGAGAGGTTGGAAATGGCATCAAAAGTTAAAGGGAGTGATGAACAAAAATTGTTCAAGATCAACAAGCTTAATTTATAAGAAAATCAAAAGATTGGTATAAGAAATTGGCCAATATTTCAGCAAATTGGCCAACTATGAAAGTTGCCTTGTTGAGGTATGGTACTATGGATAAAGAAGAGACCCGAATTAAGTTGAATTAGATAAAACAAGAACTTAAACATCGGGTTCAAGTTTACCATGACAGAATGGAAAAGAAAATTATAAGAGGAAAGTTAAAAGATGTTGAACAAAGGCTTTAAGGGGATTGTTGATCAAGGGATTCTTGTCTAGGCTATGCCTTGAAATCAGAAAGTTGTGTGTCATGAGGGATTACACAAACATGGATGAGTTGTTGGCTACAACATTGGAGGTTGAGTGGGTGTTAGCAAAATTAGGGGAAACTCCATTTGAGTTGTTGAAAGAAAAACAAGAGGAAGGAGCAATGGCCAATACTACTGTAGAAAAATAGGTAAGTGCATTAAATGAGTCTTTCATTCGTTTTTTTAGGTAGGGTGTTTCATCAAGTCATGGAGTTGGAATTGGAGTTGGATCCCTTGGAACCATCATTTATTCAGTATGCTAAATTTGTAATGTAGATATTCACATTGCTACAATTTGTCCTAAATTAGAAATTAGATATCTTAAACTTAAATGTGGTAAATGTGGTCTCCTACATCGAACAAAAAATTATGGACTTAAATGTGGATACTACACAAGTATGGGACATACTGAAGACGTGTTAGAAGAAGGGCAAGGACACCAAACCACATGCAACTATTAATAACTAGTTAGAAGTGTTTATGGATGATGAAGCAACAACCCTTGAGCAATTGAATAAACTTTGTAGATCTAACATGACATTTTTTTCAAAGCTCGAATGCCTAAAAGAAGACTACATGTGGAAATGTAGCAACTTGAGACTAATGTAGTGGATGGTAGGATTATAGTATTAGGGCTAGTGGAGAGTCTTAATGAAGGTTCAACTAGATCAAAAATTCTCACTCACTTCATTAAAGGCAAGATCTCATTATCACCTATTGAGACAATTATTTCCATTCCTAGTTAGTTGGAGTACCTTGAAAGTTTGATGAAGCTTACAAGGAAGAAACATGATGAAAACACCATAATTGCAAATGTGATTGGAGTTGAAGGAGTGCCAATAATCTATAGGATTTGCATCAACAAGAGCCACAATAGCAAAACTTTACATTTGCTTATGGAAATTAACAATAATCTAGTAGAGGGTCTTGTGGATATAGGGGCATCCATGTCCGTCATGGTAGCTGGTGTTGGTTAGGAACTAAGGATCACGCATTTGATCATCAATATTGAATTTTATAAGACAACTTTAGGCGTAGTTACCCAAGCATTGGGAAGAATAACTGAAACCTATAAAAGTGGGAAAAATCTAGTGTTTAATGACATTCATGGTGGTAGATTCTGATAGCTATGATTTATTCTTAGGGTCAGACTTTTTGATCAAGATAAGAATTATTGTTGATGTTGAAAAGGGCATGATTCAAATGAGGCAAGGTCCTGGGAATGACATCCAAATGTTTCTTCTAAACATGGTGTTGCAGTTGCTAAGGATAAGGTTTAGATAGTGTTTTATGCCATAGCAACAATGGAGCTAGTTTTAAAACAATTGAAATTCATTGAGGTTGAACAAATTGCCGGTTGCTCTTCCGATAATGGCCAATCCAACGGTGGTTCTAAATAGGATGCATCTAATATGATACTATTGAAACAAAGGAAACAAATAATGATGCGTATGACTATGTTGGAGATCATGAGTTTTGGGAATAATTATAGGACAATGGATTGGATACCTTTGTGAACTAAGAAAAAACTAATCAAATTCTAAATCTATTATTAAAAAACCAAGCTTAAAACACAATCTTTGGGGAGATTTTAAACTCTGAATATTATGAAGATTGGATGAGATGTGTGTCAAAGGAGGAATATGAGCACAAGGTGGCACATCATTCTAAACAATTAGAAGAATGCCCATTGATATTGAAGTTGGAAGAGTGGGATGATGTGGGGACCACCAAGATAGTTGTAGATGCACACAATAACTCTAATGTGAACCATCAAGGGAGATAGGGAGAAATCGAATCCAAACACAATGTTGATCTAGTGTTGGATCGAGTAAAAGTTGATCAATTGTGGCAATTATTACAACAATTTTTTATGTGTTTGCCTAACATAAAAGTAAACTAGGTTGTTACATGACTAGGGAGCACATTATGGACACCCAAGGTTTTTCGCCTTACCACATTACACCAAACATGTTGTCATTCTAGGAAGAAGGGGAAGTCAAAAAACAAATTAACAATCTAATGTGCTTGGGAAAGATGAAGCCGAATACATTGGAGTATGCATGCAAGGTGATGTTACTTGTGAAAAAGGATGGCAATTATAGGTTTTGCGAGATTTCAAGCCATTGAACCAACAAACTAAGAGGGATGCATTTCCCATGCCCTCAGTTGAAGATGTTTTAATGCAGATGGGGAATTCCAAATGGTTTTCTGCATTGGATTTATAATCATGCTTCTAGCAAATCAAAATGGCACTTATAAATGTGAAAAAGTCTGCATTTATAACAAAATCTAAATTGTATGACTAAATTGCGATGCCTTTTGGCATGAAAATTGCAACTAGTATGTTTATTCACACAATGACTGAGATATTTGGCACATGCATGGATAAATTCCTAAAAGTTTTTATTGATGACCTCAACACACATAACTTGATTTGGGAGGAACACCTTGAACAATTGTGTTTTGTTTTGATGAAGTTGAAGGAGGTTAACTTGAAGCTTAACCCATGCAAATGTGAATTTGTAAAGACAAACATTTGTTTCTTAAGGCATATTCTTAGCATGCAAGGGACTCAACCGAATCAATGAAAAATCAAAGTAGTTACAAAGTTTCCAGCACCAATGTTAGTAAAAAAATGTTTGTGTTTTTCTTGGACTCATCGGATATTACAAAAATTATGTTAAGGTGTATTTTAAAATAATAATATCGCTCTTTGAATTGACATGAAGGGATGCTGCATTTTCTTGGAATAATGAATGTTAGAATGCATTTAATGTGTTGAAAGATGTGTTGGTCAAGGCACCCATTTTGATTTGATTAGATTTTACTAAACCTTTCATACTAGATGTGGACTGGTTGACAAAGGGGGTAGGTGCCAATTTTTCACAACAAATGAATAGAAATGAATAGGTCAAATAGGAGTAAGGGACTTACACCTATGTAAAGAAAGTTTCACCCTATGGAGGGTGAATGCTATGCCTTTATTTGAGGTATAATGCATTTCAAACAATACCTATATCATAATCACTTCATTTTGTGCACTGAGCACAAGCCATTTAAATTATTGAGCATAGTGTTAGATGCGTATGGCAGGAGGGATAGATGGATCAACATGCTTTAAGATTTCAGCCTTAAGATTGTACATTGTGATGGGTCAAAACATGGTAATGTAAATGCACTAAGCAAAAACCCAATTGGCAATGTGGATGAAAATGAAGATTTTTTAAAGGAGATTCGAAACTACAACTAGATGCAATAGGTTCATAGCGTTGAAAAAGTTTCTTGGAATGGAAATAAGAGCTCCAAAATGGCCTACAACAATTGAATAGTGAAGCAGCTTTAAATTAATTATTTATGGTGGATGTCATTAAGTCAAAAAAGGTTGAAGCCATTCATGAAGAGGATGATTTAGTTAAAAATCAAGAACAAGAGGATAAAAATACACAAGATAAACAAATTTCCAAGAGAAAGAGGAAGGATCTTTTGGACCCTCAAATGCATTTACAATTGGTTAATGAAGCGCAATCACTTGTTGATGTTGACCTTATGGATGAGACATACTCTAAGGAAGAAGATGACATTGAATGGGACCACGTTAGAAACATGGACATCTAGGATGACCAACATACCATGGTGGTTATTAATGGAGGTGAAATTTCGATAGATTATAGTATGTAAATAGAACACTAGAATAAAAAAAAGAACATTGCAATAACACTAGAACCATGACAAGCTCATGTTCAAGGAATTGTGAATGCCAAGACTTGATTTGATCTTGGACCTTCATGAGGAAATTGGTCATTTTGGAGAAGGCCGCACATTTACAGAGGTTAAAAATTGATATTTTTAACATAATAAAACTAAAGATGTGCATAGTGTTGGTCATGCTTATAAGTAGTGCCAAATGGTGAAGCAAATTGGCAATGTCAAGTCAAACATAGAAAAAATAAAGAGTAAACTTGTTTGGGATTAATTTTATAGGATAACACTTGATATTGTGGGATTGTTACCCGAGACAAACAATGGTAATAGGTCCATTTTAATTGCAATTGACCACTACTCCAAATGGGTAGAATCCAAGGCTATTGATGAGCATGAAGCATGAATTGTTGCCAAATTCTTGGAGGACGATATCACATTTGTAGATTTGGAGTATTAAGGTGTGTCTTAACTGATAATGGCGGAGAATGGACAACTAAGTTTGATTAAATGTGCAAGAATTATGGGATCATGCATCAATACATGGCACCTCAATGGCCTAGATGTAATGGCATGGCAAAGAGAGTGGTGAAGACCTTGAAACATGGGTTAATTGTTATTTTTGCTATTGTTAAATGTGCCCAAAATTGGGATGAACATTTCCATGTATTTTATTTGGTTACATATGTGGTGTACATGTTAGCACTAGGATTTCACCTCACATTATTTTGACCGGATGGACTTCGAGATTATAGGTTAATAATTTTTTGAGTCCCTTAACTAGAACATATGATGTAAATGAAGATCTAGCAAAGTTTGTTGAGCAAATTATAAAATAGATGCAACTCATTGCAAGCATGCATGGTCAAGTGATTGAGAATGTGGGTCAAAATTAGGCAAAGCAAAAGAGGACATATACATCAAGAAAAGGAAAATAATTGTTTGTGGGTTTCACTTAAGGTGACACTTATGTCAAGATGAAGAAACCTAGGAAGAATTCATTGGCTTCAAGTTGGGAAGGTCCATTCCTTTTCATGAAATATCTAGACAATAATGGATTTCAAGAGCAAGACGAAGGTGGCAAAATTTGTGTCATTAAGGGGAAGGATGAAAAGATTTGGGACCAACCTAAAAAGGATCCGCAAGTCTTCCATTTGCACCATTAAGTGGTGGTGACCAAGGGACATAATCAAAAAAAATTGGGAGTGGTTACACATGTGACAAAAAAATAGGGATTTAGGGTCTATGTGTGAAGAAGGTGTTTTCTATTATTGTCTTGGCATTAGAAACCACCTTCTATGTTTTTGTTTTGTTGTGCACAATATTATTTCTGATGGGGGAGTTTTTATGTTGATAATAAACATACCTTTAAAGAGGAGCAAAAGTTTAAGGATCAAGGTTATGTTGTTTGTTTTATTTTTTGTCTAGTGGAAAATGATGTGAGTGATGGAGCTAAACAATGGTGTGATATTACAAGAAGCGGTCAAATTTTCCAAAACTAAGGATTTTACTCCTAGATAATAAAATTGATAGTTTTTGTGTAAGATTGTTCTTTTTATTGAAGGAGATAGATATTGGGATGAATGCCCCTAAAATGTTGCGACATTTTCTTAACTCCAAGAATTTGCTACATTGTAGTTAGGAACAGAATGTTGGTCTTCAATAGGTTTTTAAAAGTAGATAATGGAAGAAATGAAAGGTTTTAAAAGATTTGTTGGCTGGTTAGTTATGGAATTCATTGACAAAATTTGTTATGTTTGAGTTGAAACTTAGTCATTACACACACACACATTAGTGTAACCTAAAGTGAAATAGACATTATTGAGGTACCAGCATATTATAACAGACCCCAAAAAGGTTACTAATTAACCCACCTCAAGTAGATGGGTCTAGTACCAAATCCATTAGATCATGAAACATTGTCCATAGCACATTTAATGTTGATTTTTCACCCATTTACATTTCATTGGTCCTTCAACGCTTGAGTAAAGTGAATTTGAGCCCTAAAATGGCTTTTCCTCCAATCATAGACTTTCTCTTGTGACAATCATGGCCTTTCAAGCATGTAAAGGGAGCTTAATTTGAGGGCTCTAAGTTCTAACCCCAGGAGTAGTATACCCCAAAGGCAAAAGCCCAAAATAACGGAGGGATCCGGATTTTCTTCCTTAATTTTGTGAGGTAGGTGGCCTAGCAATCATCCACCAGATGTAGAAGCCAAATTTGGCTAAAGGTTAGAGAGGAAAGTAAAAAAAATTTATGAATCCTGCGATATTTTGGCAATAGGCTGGAATCTATAGTCTAAAACTGGCAATATCAGGTTTCTTTCTTCGAAATCTGGGGACTTTGGCCCTCCTTTTTCCCCAAAATTCCATTGTAAAAGTTGCACCACCTTTTTTCTTGTCGCCAAGTAGTGAAAATTGGCCACAAAAAAAACTGCTGGGGAGCAATGTTTTTTTTTCAAATTCCTCCAGTAGGTGCACTGGCTGGGATCCTCAGCATTAATTAGCAGTAAATGGCGACCGTCCTGGTGGACTAGTAGATCTTTTCTGGAATCCTGCCTAGTTCTGGCGACCGACCTGCAGGAACACACTGTCTAAATCTGGCGACTTCTAAGTTTTTTTTATCAAGATATGGCGAATGTTTTTTTTTAATCTCAAAAATCTCTTTGTAGGATTCGCCAGCCTTTTATTTTTTCGCCAGGTTGCCAAAATTCGCCAAAAAACAAAACACTGCTGGGGAGACCCATAGGAGTAAGCCTTTCCTCAGCGTAAGGTACTGTAAGGTATTTAACCCCTTGGAAGTTCTGCATGTGAATGGTGGAAGATTTGTTGGGCCCAGTCCCTGTGGGGGAAAGGGACTATCGCATTGGATCCAACTTTTGGAAGTTTTACCTTATTAACACCAGTTTCACTTAGGTGAACCGGTTTTTTTGGTGCAAGTGTTCAGACTGTTTAGATTGGAATTGATTTTTTAGGTTTTGAGAGTGTGGACACAGTATATGTACAACATCTTATCTATTGGCAGGGCCAGCGTTTTTGTGATGCCTTGTGATGAGTGTTTGTTCAATTCACAAATTCATCTTCAATGCAGAGAGGTGCTTTCTATGTACATGCTTTCTCCAGAATACCATTTTGCTCTAGGCTATTTTGCCAAGTTCAAACTTGAATTCTCATGTTTCTCAACTCCACTTTGCCAAATCTTAAGGTCAGTATTTATATTTTGCTTGACCTCACAATTTGACTATTTTGTCAAATTCACTCAACATGGTTTGCCAAATCCACTTTGTTGAATTGCAAAGTTCACATTGCCAAATTGCCAAGTTCACATTCCTGAGTCCCACATTCCCAAATTACCAACTCCCCATTGCTATTTGGCTAGTTTGCAAAATTGTCAAGTCCACTTCACCCTGTGCACTGCCAAAATGAGCTAGCCCACAAATTTCTAAATTTCTGGACTGTCAAAGGCCTGAATTTTTTCAGGTCCACTGAAACTTTGCCCCAAAATATAATATTGCCCGACATTTATTTTTCCCTCAGGCTGCTTGGGGTTCCCCCCACCCATCCCCATTTCCTTCCTTCTCTCTCTCTTTTCTTTTCAGTCAGATGGCTCTTTCAAGCTTGAGATCAGCCCTTTCACAATTTAAACTGCCCTCTAAATTCTTTTTTGAAGATATGAGAACGAATTGAAAGGTTTCAAGTTCAAATTTCATGTTTCCTGTTGTTTTCAGTTTTATTAATGATATGGACTTAAAGCCATCCTAATGGAATGGAAGTCCATCAAGGAAAATACATGAAATACTAGGATGAATTCAAGTTCATCAAAGAAATGATATTTCTACTTTTATTTCATCGATGAAGTGTAATTCAGTGTGAAAGCATGGGGAGCAAACAAGATTAGATAGATCTAGCCGGGCTCTAAGTAAAAGACAGCCAAAGGTGTCCTCTTCGATTACAACTTCAAAGTGTGTATTCAACTATTTCGGGGAAACTTTGAGGCATATGTACCATTCAATATCAAACAATCCCGAGGGAAATGTTTTGAAAAAATATTTTTGCATTAAATATCATGCAAATATCATCGGTAGACATCAATAAAATATCATTGGTGAATTCTCAACAAAGGAATGAATGAAGTGTAACCTGAAAACAATGTCATCTGTTTTTTTGTGGATGAAGGCTACAAACCCTAACTTAGATTGGCGGCGCGATGTTTCAATAGTGCCAAAAAATTTACTTCTATCTGTATTTGGTGTGTTTTGTTGCTTTGTAGGTTATGACGAAGGGAGTTTGGTGAGTTAGCTACTGAGATGGAATGCAATCTCTACAGCTCAATGAAAACGCTTAAGGAGCTTTGTGGACCAAATTTCTAGAAGGAGATTGGCAAGGGGATTTTGGGGAAGCAAAGTGATGAAATAAAAATGAGGATGTTTGATGCAAGTTGAGGAAATGAAAGCAGGTTCTTTAGTGAAGAAAAAGAAATTAAGTTACTAGATTTTTTGTAAGACTCAAAAGTGTGGTCGGATTTTGATTTTGGGGTGTTGTAAATAAATAGAAGCGAAACTTGATCAAAAGGATTGGATCAGAAAAATCATGACGAGAAAACTTCCGCTGTGTTAAGAATCTCAAAAAAAGGTCTAGAGTTGTTGCATGTATTTCTATAAGGACCAACACAAGGGAGAAGACGAGCTTGTCTAGGATTTCTAAAGTGGTTGTGTGGTAGCTCATGCATGATGTTTCTAGGGATTTTGAACTAGGTATGGAATGTCTTTTGTTTTGAGAAGAGTACCTGTTGTTTTGTGGGAGCTCCAAAGGTTTTTAGGACTAAGGGGATGCTGTGAAGTAATGATGATTAAATTGGCTAACTCTGCTTTAAATTTCTATCTAATCTTTGAGATTGAATAATGTTGAAGTAGTAGAGTTAATATCTTTGGAGATTCTATTGTTGGGTATGAGCTGCCAACCACATAAAACATGTTGACTCCTAAAGAGGAAATCAAGATGAGTGTCTAATCCTTTGTGGTCCATATAATTATGGCCATAAAACTTAAATGTCTATTAGGACCTTGAAAAATTATATATATTTGAATCAGAATTGTCATATTTTAGTAAAAGTTTCATAAACATGTTTCAATCCATGTATGTCCAACAATGGGGATGTGCACATTACAAAAAATATTCCCTTTGTTTTTTACAACAGAAGCCTTTTGTATAAAAATTTTGGACAAAATTTCATGTATGAAAAGCTAAACTTTAATGGTTCATAAAATTTGTCCATGAAATTAGTGTTGTTATAATGCACATCCCTTGGTTAGAGATGTCCTTAAGGATGTCTATGGGTGTCATGGCCTTCAATAATGAACCCAACAACGCTTTGTTGAAAATTAGAATGTAAATTGAAATTTGGCAGGGCTCCCTTGAAGCTTAAAAAAACCATCAAGCCAAAATCAAATAAAAAGGCAAAAAAAATTCATGCTCAAATGATGGAAGTAAGACATTCAATTATTATTTCTACATGTTCAACAACTAATACAAAGATCTCCCTTCACTAAAAGTAATTACTTCCAAAGCTTGACACTCGCACACATTTTCAAAACAATTGTATTGCATTGGCAACAAATCACTAATTATCATTGCAATATGTGCACAAGCTTTACATGTTCAAATCACAAGAACAATCCACTAATACAAATGTCCCAAACAACAATAACATAAAGAATACAAACATCTAAACTTCAAAAACTATGTATTATGTAAGGATTTTCATGTAACAAATATTAGGAATGACAAATTGAAAAATATTGAATTGAACTTCCTGAAAATGCCTCAACAAAAAAATGCTTCATTATGAATACTGTTTATTTTAAAGACATCAAATATTAAGGTGCTACAGAAAAGTGTTTTATTATGAATACTTTTTATTTTAAAGACATCAAATATTAGGGTGCTCTGATTAAACTACCAAAAAATCTCACCAATGCACATGCATTATAATGTTATAATGCAGCATAGTTTATTATGACTATGGTACATGCAGCACAACTAACATTCCTTTCAAACTAACATATCAACAATGCAAGATCTATGACATTATACCATCTCCAAATGAAAATGACCTTACAATCATCGATTTCCAAAGGGAATACAATACACAAAAGCCAAAAGAAAAAAAACCTTGAAGCCTTCACACATTAGTTCATTTATAGGTTTACAAAGCTTCACTATATCTATGAATTGGAAAACACGAATGTGTGCAAATGGGATAATAAGAGCTAAATTTGCCCATGTGACCTTACTATGATGGATTTTGTTTTACTATTTAAAAGGCATTAGTAGTGCTTGCTAAAATGATGTGATAGACTATGATTTGTTATAGAATGTGATGGATTACAAACCCGCATTTTTCACAATGTCCCAAAAATTTTAAAATTTCAAGACATATTATATTATAATGTAAATTTTGAATAACTAAATCATATATGATTATGTCATTTTGAAGCATTTCAAGTCTTATAAAAAAAATAAAAATGAAAACACTTGTTATAGTGTTTTATGTAGGCTTTTGAGTATTTTAACTTCATTCCAAAATATTGAAAATGTTTCCATAATACATTAAAATGTGCATCATGTAAAAAATTATAAACTTGCAAGATTAATACAATTTTTGACACTAAAAACATGAAAAAAAAAACATTCATGACACTTGTGCAGTATGTGTTGATGTAATTGCACCCATATTGTAAAGATGATTAAAACATTGAAAAGATTTAAACCTTAAACTCCACATATTTAGAATGCTCGTTGGTGATAAACTTTTTCTTGTCGATGGACTTGGTGGCATCATTCCCCCATTAATATATGTAAAGGACGTATAAAAGGTGAATGCTACAACATTGGAAATGGGACCCTGGTCTAAAGTGGGCCTAATGGTGTTTTACTGCAAGACCCTTTTGACTCCTTATGTGGAGAACCAGAATCAGCATGATTGACATCTGGTGCAAAGGGCACACATGTTGGATCCGAGATCTGAGGCATTAGCCTAGTGAAAGCCAGTAACTTTTGCTCATTTTTGGTTTTCTGACTTGATTTGTGTTAGGGTGCCCACAACCCAGTCTGTTGTTTGTGAAGGAATTGGGGAAACCTGTAATTAATGGGGAGGCTGAACCTGCACCGACATTAATACATTCACCTTCTTGAATGAGCCCTTGCCCCGTAATAACCCCAAGACGCATCAAAGAAATGTTAAAATTGAACTCAGAGACCCTCACTTAGTTGAAGGCCCGCTTTACACTAGGTTGAAAGAACTAGGGGCAAAGTTTGAGCATTTTTGGCTTTTTGTCTGACCCCAACTTACTAATAAATGCTACGACATTGGCCACAAGGGTTGCAAATTGGCATCCCAATTTGGATGGTATCCTTTTCTTCAGCCGTGGGGTCATTACCATAAAGTTCAACATTCATTAGTAACTTGGGGCAGATTGAATTTTTTTTCCTGTTTCAGTCGTCGCTCCCAGTGTCATTAGCCCTTGTGCCTGATTTCAACTTTTGCACAATAGGAATGCATGATTTCAGTTGAACATCAGCCTCGACTCCTACTAGTGTAAAGTGGGCCTAAGAGCAGCTGCACAGGTGCTGGGTATATGGCCCTGTACAGCAAATTTTGGCTCACCAGATTAGCTTTAGCCTGAAGAGTTTCCCTGAGAATAATACCAAGGCAGGCAAAAGGCTCAGCAACGGACACGTGCTGTTCTTTGTTGGATAGACTCTTAGTCAGGTGGTTGGTCCAAGTGGGTTGCTATTATCTATTATTGGTTACCGATCATATACAGTGTCGGTTTTATTCAGGGGTTGAGAAAAAAAAAGAAAAGAAACTAATCTTTGTTTTGGGAAATATTGTGTTCCATTGCCATTTATACTCAAAGCACTTGCGGAGCTGCTTAAAAAATGATTTTTGGCTGCAACAAAAGTGTCTTTGACTTGTCAAGTGATTTCATTAGATCTAAAATGAATTCATTAGTTTAAGTCAATTGAGACTAGTTGAAAAATAATGAATTCATTGGTCTAATGAATGGAGAGTAATGAACTCCACCCATATTTCTTAATAATGAAAAAACAAACACAAAGTGTTTTTGTAACTTGGTACCAATATAGATGCTGGTTTGTCCAAGGCATAAATATATCACGTACATATAGATACTAATGCTTGGTCCCATGGCCTTGCGACGAGTGGCCACAGCATGGGAGGGTGTGCCTCTGAATAGTGAAACATGGGGTGGTCCAGTACCGTCTTTTCCTGACTTTCCGATCAACTTTAATATCACAAGTTAAAGTGGGGTAATGCCATCCAATTGAGGCATTCTCCCCTGAAATAGGCCTGCCCTGGCTTTGGCCAGAGTGTGTTCTTTGGGGTAAGACCTTCCTCTGAGGGCGTTCTGGTGTACAGCACTGGCAGAAAATTAATTTTCATTTCTTTTCCTATGATACTCAGCACATATTGCATGATACCCACCACACCTGACAGGGAAAAAAATTGAAATGCCCACTTGCCAATGAGAAATTGTGCTAGATAATGTGTCCTCCAGATACATTAGAAATTTTCTGCTTGTACTTTTAAGTGTAGGGTTAACACCCCACTAGTGGGTCATTACTGAAATAATGAAGGACCCTCCTGAGGTGGAGCCATGGGTGTTCTTATTTCAGTTATGCCCCTGCTCCGTAGGTGTTGCCCAATGTAAAGCACATCCAGAATTAATAACAGAGAGGCCACCATTTTGTAAAAATGAAATGAGACGCCCACCATATTGTAATACGAAGAGTGTTCCATTTTCAGAAATGCTCATCCCGTTATAATGTACCCTCCAAAACAGCAGGTGAACTTAATGTCCACCTGTTCTAACATGTTTCAATTTCTGCACAGAGTTGATATTTCCTCTTGATGCCCCAGCTTGGAACTCTAAACCTCAATCATAGAAACTGCAGATCACAAGTCAAAAATGGTGAATCCCAAGTACACAAGTTCAGATTCACAAACAGTCTGTCTATCTAGGGTGGCAAAACCTGAAGTTGTACAGATTTAGAAGTTGTTGCAACAATCTTAGACATCGTTGCATTTACCATTGTCTAAGATTGTTTTTCATCATGGCATTCCCTGCAAAATCCTTCAGGATAATTAGATGAGCTAGGAGAAATTCGTAAATATCTACACTGCAATGACACACCTTTTCATTGTCCAGTTCAGAAGATGACCATGGTTCGCTTTTCGTCACTCACAGAACAGAAAAAGCATGCCTTAGTGACCAACTCAGCAATTTTCTTGTTCAGATGCTTTACAGTCACAAAACTTAAGCAATTTTCAAGGAAGATTGCTCCAGACCCAGATTGTTGCTTCTAAGGGTTTACATCTTGCAATGTCTCCGTTTTGTATCTTGCAATTCAAGCGACTATGGTTTCATGGTCAGCCCACAAGCTCCAAACAGAAAACTTATAGAGAAACAAAACTGTCCTTGTGCTGGAGCAGTGGTCCAGATTATTTCTGATCACAGTACACAACATGCACTGCTGAGCCGTGGGCAATTACCCATGTCCTAGCTGCTTAAACAACCCCACCAGCAAACAACTAGAACATCTGCAAAAGGAATCATTTGTTGCCATTGGATGATGGGTAGGTACCTCATGCCACTGGAGTAACACGTGCAGGGATGGCCACAAGGATCAAAGAACTGTACTTAGGTGCATCCAAGCACGCAGTGCACAGCTGCTCCAAAGATTGCTTATATTACCTATTGCAGAGTTTGGGCAAGTACTTTGAACGTGCTACCATTCAACTAACGTTCTTGACAACTTTTTCAAACAAAATCCTTGGTTAATTTGTGCTCAAGGTCATCACTTACAAAGTATGTCTGAAGGTTTTCTAAAAAAAAATGCTCTTGAAAGAACAATGATATTATTACAACATGTAGCTACAAGAAAAGTTCAATTGGTTTATCCATTGAGGAAGCACAAAATCTTGTGATGATTTGGTTACAAGACTTGCATGCGACGAAATCATCCAAAATGGCCAAGCCTCTGTAGAATTTTATTCTCCACCCAAATGAGGGAATCAAGTGGTTGGGGTGCAAACTTGCTAGCAAGTAGGAAAGTTCTTTTTGCTGATTTTATCAAATAATTCATGAATCACAATATTCCCAAAATGGTTGTGGAACCATTGTTGGGCAACTTGATTAACTTCTTTTTCCATGGGATCGTGCTTGTGATAGAATGGAAAACTAAATTCTAAGATAATTAAATTGTGAACATGCTAACATCACATCTTCAAGTCATATGATATATGCATGGGTCTATCATTTGTCTGTCCGATAACTATGAATGTTTAATATAACTATGCACATTAGGTCAGTGAATTGCAAAGTATTATCAACTAAGAAACTTTAAATTTTTTTAAAAAAATGATTCAAATGGTGACTTGATCATTACACAATCCTCAATGTCAACCAAGGCTAAAAAGTCATTAAGCAAAAAAAAGATGAACCTTGAATATAACGAGCTGGCAAAAATTACCGAGACTGAAGGTTTGAAAATTCTTTGGAAGGTTAAGATTTGGTGGGTTCATATACACCACCATGGATACCTTCCAATTGCGTCTTGTCTAAGTACAAGTCATTTGTTGTGAAGATGGTGAAAGACATTGCAAGGAATGCATTTGCAAAGACAAATTTTGAATTGTTTTGTGATTGTGAAACTATTTTGAAACTGACATTTGTCTCGCCAATGCTAGAGATAGTGCAAGACTGTCAAAGATGGGCTAGGAGAGGGACACTTTTGTTTTTGATTTTTTGACCTTCATTAATGTGGGAGATTTGTATAGCATGTATGCAAACCTTGTTAAAAAGTACGATCCCCCAATTTTAGACCTTCAACTTGGCAAATTATACTTGTGATGTTTAGCATATGGTGTGGCAATTGCACCCAAAGATTCAAATTGAGTACTTGGGATTCAAATTTCACATTTGGATGTACATGTGATGTAAGATAGATGCTATAAGTGGAGAGGTGAGTATGGTAAGCAGAGGTAATTGGGAATGTGCAATGCAATCAATAAGAGAACAATGCATAAATGTGACATTGGGTTTGATCAAAGAGTTGGATAGGTGTTTACTTATGTAAAAGCTCGTGAATGCTATTGGGATCACATATCCCCAATATTGGATGGCACTTGACATGAAGGCAACATTTCCAAGTCACCTTGCACTAATGAATGCAATTTTTGTTGCCATCCAAAAACAAATTACTTTATTTGGATTTGTGGTTGGTCCCTTGTTGGATCTAGTGTAGCTTTATCAACAAGCCTCTTTCTTCATGATAACTATGAGGACCAATAGTCATGTTGCCTTGTATCCACCACAATTTGAAAACCCTACAACTTGTGGGGACAATTGGAGTTGAATGCGATTGTCGCTCACAAATTGTCAAAGTTGATAAGAAGCTTGTGGAAATGGCAATTGTCATGGTTCACAGCAGTGCAGAGGACGAGGACATTTTTTACATTGAGCTTCATGAGATCTAAGCTTCACAATCAATTAAACACCAAATTGGACTTGGTGGTCAGCACATATGCTTAACAGTTCCATGAAATGGAAACTTTCCCTCCTACAACGCAATCCATGAGTGGGCCAATGGAAAAGAGCATTATGGCAAACAGTAGTAACTGGCTAGAGAATTAAGCAGCTCAGGTGTTTTTTAGCCAAGTTGTGGAAGAAGTTTTGAGCACCATGTTCATTATACTGTGAGTACTCAAAATCTTCCTACAGAGAGGTGGAATTTTGTATACAAATCTTAATATGGCAGAAACCTCCTCCCTCATGACATTAAGATTTGTATACAAAATTTCAGCACATGCACATGACCAGGGCAGGAACATCTGTGCCGATTACTTGACTCAGGAACTAGTAGTGTAGATTAAGTGACCACCACCAAGATATAACATTTGCAACCTAAAATCTCATATATCTATGAAAAAATCTCCATAAGAACACTTCAAAGGTAACACAACGATGGGGGCAGTCATAACCTTATCAGAGTTGATCACAAAGTGTCAGACCATCACCCATGATAACGAATAGCAGTGACAAGATGCCATGACTACCCATTGACTTCATCAGCTCCCAATGATGCGTGTAAAATAGGTATATAACAATCCACCCAAAAATTCATGCAAAAAACTATTTACAAAACTTGTGTCCTGAGTTTCTGTCACATTTCCAGAAGCTGTGTGAAGGACTCAGTCATGACATAGGCTGGTACTTGAGCTACACAGCTAATAGAACAAAGTCAATAGTATTCTCATTCAAGCTGTAACCAGCTTGTTGTTATTGAAACCTTCACTTTCATTTTAGCTTATCCCTGTGCAAGCAAGCAGGCAAGCATTCTAACTCTTAAGGCACAGAGAAGCCTACTTAGAGGGAAGTGGTTGGGGCCTTCTGCACCCTGAGCATATCCCTTAAGCACACCACTGGTGATTTACTTGGATGCAGAACATCTGCTAAAGCCAGTGGAAACATATCTATGAGATTTGCGGAGAAGAAACTCCACAACAAAACACCTTGAAGGTAACACAACAAATGAGTGCCACCATACTTTCATCAGAGTCACTCACAAAGTCACTGAAACAACTAAAAAATGATGCACCTTTTATGTGCAGGTAGGTTCTGGAAAAAAAGGATCCCACAAAGAGAACCAGGTGAAAAAATATTGGAAAAAATTCACCTTAAGTTTTTGAATATCATCAAGGGTAGCAGAAGGAAGACCCTTCCATTGAATGTCCTTTTTGTCCTTTAAAATGATACCCATGGCCATGAGCACATTCAAAGCATACCACTCACATATGATCATAAGTCCATCAAGTTTTGCTGCAAGTGCCAGTTCAGCACATAAAAGGTTTGAGACAACTGATGTCTTGAGCATATAAAATGCTCTCAAAGAGTAGGAAAGAAAAAACTATCTGTCTAGTAATGGCTCATGTGTATGTGGAAAGGCTGCGATTTGGGATTCAGAATCCAGTTACAATTGAATTGTACACTAGCTACATTTGTCAGGCTACAGTGGTGATCATTAGTAGGAAAGTTGTTGACACATGGACACGAGTCTGAGAAGTCCAAAATGCAACAGAATAGAAGGGGATACAACAGGCCATTTCTGCAAAACAAAGTGGGCAGAGGGAAAGAAAAGGAGGGAAACACCTGCCTCATTGTAAGTTGTGCGACCTTTGCTCTCCACCTTCTGACAGACTGCAACCTCAGAAGGTAAACCCATTAGCAAGTTCGTGAACAAAAATTTGCTGCATCAAACAAGTAAGGCAAATTTTGAGCTTGATGAAACCTATTGCGGTGGCAGCAAGCACAATCCAAGCTTAATTTACATAGTAGTTTGAACCTCTATGTCATCAAGACAAAACTGCACAGGACAACGACCACAATCTACACATAAGAAACTGCTGCCTGATTGAGACAAAATTCAAATCAGAACCCAACTCCATCAAAGATCAGAGAAAACTAGATTGACATCAATCCAGCATTGAAGAATATTGAAAACAAAGATTAAAAAAAAAACAGTTTACAAACCTCACCAACCTGACCTTCCATGCTAAAATGTCAAAGACCTTTTCCATTTTTCTCTCCAGCAGATACTTGTGGACCTCGCTTCTTCTTTCCCCTCAATGCAGAGGCACCAAATCAAATGTCAATTACTGGTAAGCAGATTTTCCAAAACAAAGACCATTTCTCAACATTGGGTTGTCAAGTACCATAAGCACATCCACCTCCACACATGAAGGAAATATTCTTCAGTTTATGAAATGAATTCTAGAGGGGCTAGTGTTTATATGGAGACTTTGACTTGATAAGAAAATAACTTTCAATTTTAATTCCTCAAGGTACCAGTTTTTTTCACAAATGGAGATGCGGAATTTCATACATAGCAAAGCAGTAGATGAAGAGATCACACACCCAATGATTTCAGTCTCCATTGAGTCAGGATCATCTCCTCCATCCAAGTGCTGCAGCCGGGAGGAGTCCACACCATTGCTCCCATTGCCTCCTCAATATGTGCAAAAGTGGATTATGGAAAAGAAAGAAAGACAGAAAGATGATACAATGTGACAAACACTGAAAGAATCAGGTCTGAAAGAAGGAAGAAAAATAGGAAAAACAGAGCATGGAAAAAGAAGAAGAAAGTAAAACCCTTCCCAAATGCTATCCTAGCACACCCACATTGCTACTGATCAACACCACATCCTCTAGATCAGACCTTACAAAGACATTGCAATGATTGAATCACCCCAGCAGGGTTCAGCAAATGACCTGAAAAATCAACTCTGATCATTTGCTGAGAGACCGCCACATCACCTGACATACAGACTACACAGGGATGCTGTTGGAACATGGAAACGGAAATTCTGAAGCTGTAATACAACACAAAGCAACATGGGAGGAAAAAAACACCACAAAAATTACTCACATTCTGGGAATCCAGAAAAAATAAATGGGAACAAGAATGAGCCGAAACAGCAGCAGACTTACAAAAGCAAATGGAAGGATCAAGAAACAGTCTAACTAACAAAACCTTCAAGACGAAGATGAAGAGCAAGATTTGATTTTTCAGCACCCAATCCTCCTCCTCCTCCTCCTCCGCAGCAGCAGCAGCCCGTGCAGTTTCCACATCCAAAAGCTTCCCACCTCGAAAACCGGCAAACACAAAAAAAACAGGGCCGAATAGGTAGGTACCGACAAAGGGATTCAGCCCGAAAATCCTCAAAACTGGGCCAAATTCTACGAAACAAAAACCACCCAAAAGCGCTTTTCTATACGCAATGCTAATGTAGTGCTGCATTCGGCTGCCAAACTCACCAGCGATAGCAATCGAGAGTTGGAATGTCAGGGCGATGATGCTCTCGTTCTTCTTCTTCTTCTCTCTCTCTCAACAAGTTCATCCCTAATCGGGCTCTCTTTTTCACTCAGGGTAGAAAGGTAAAAATCACTGGAAATGATTTACCTTTTTTCACCTTGGTCATTTTAGAAAGGGATTTTTTTTTTTTTTTTTTTGTGGCAATTTTGTGGGATCCAAAAATTGGTGAATTTTCAACCTCCTTCAAAAAACAACAAACGCATTTGTCCAAAAACTTTCTCTAAAAAAATTTGCCAATTTGTGAAAAATATTCATCCCCCCAAAACAAAAACCTTGATTAGGTCCGGAGGATGGTTAGGTCAATTGTGTCAACTAGATAGACATGTAAGTGATTCAGTAGGTTCCTTTTTAATTATTGGAATTGCATGTTTTGGGAGAAAATAGTTGCACACACATGCTTGGCAAACAAGGGTGAATGAGAGCAAATCCACCTAGGTTTGCCTTTTTCTTTTCTTTTTTTCCTTTTTGAAATTACTATAAATAAATTTAGCACAACAAATGCAATAAAAACATGGATCTTTACAATATCATTTTTGTATCAAAGGTAGGGTTTTATGTTAATAATGCCTTTTAAAGCCCAACAAATATTGACAACTAAAAAAAAAGTTGTTGAAAATTTTTTTAAATGTGAAAAAAATAAAAATACAAAGGATCAAAAATCTTAACATAAGAATAATTTTATTTTCTTAAAATCAAAGAAGAAATATCACTAAGTACAAGTCCCAAAAAAATCACAAAAACATGAACAATTAAATGTTGCACACATTGCCACTCAATGTATATCACCTATAGATTATTGCCATGCCATGTAAACCCTTCCTACAGCATCAACATCATTTCCAGCTTGTAATCCCACCTAAAGCAAATGCAAAGAAAAACATGAAAAACTTAAAAAGACAAACATCACCAACATTGTTACCACTACTACTACCCTAATTACCATTTATAGCCTATTGCTAGGCCTTACAAACTATCACATGCCCTATAGTCCTCTTGTAACCTCATTTCTAGCCCACCAAGAAGCTATTTACCTTCCTACAACACATTTCCTACCTCACCGGAAAGGTGTATTTATTCTCATGTAATTCATTTTCAAATAGCATAAAAGTTTCACTTGCATAATTACCTAGCCTAATAAAACATTTAAAAAAACATTCATGGAAGTACAACGAAATCATTTCTACAAGACTATATTATTATTTTTTAAATGAAAAACTCCAAGTATAACAAAAAAAATTCAATTCTCCCAAGTTTTTAAAAAAATTTCCTCTAAAAACGTTTCTAACTTCTTTTCCAATAAGCACTTATCCTCCAAATTAGTAAAAGTATGGTGACAAGTTACTTGCAATCACATCCTTCTATAACTAGCTAATCTAGTAGCTTCACTACTTAAATAAGTCAAAAGTAGTAAATCCCTTCGCCTACCACTAGAAAGGAGTTATTGTGATACACTTAAATTTTAACTAATATTAAGATTAATTTGCACATTAACAATTTATAAAGTTGCAACAAGATTTCCAAAGACTACAAATTTAGAAAGAGGAAAGTTTTGTCGGGAGATAACATAAAAACAAAAAGATTATGTACAAAAAATTTCCAAAATCATAAAATAGAAACCAAGGGAGACTTTTTTAAAAAGGGTTGTTTGAAAGATGGTTGAAGCTTCAACATGGAACAATTCCCATCATCTTTTGTAGGTTACATGTTGGGTTTAGTAGATGAATGTCCAAAAGCTCAAGAAACAAGTCTATTTGAAACAAAAGATCGAAGGAATGTAAACAAACAATGGAAGAATGTTACTTTCACCTACTTACTTTGATTTGTGCCAAGAAAAGTATTGGGTGTGTGAAAAAAGAACAATTTTTCAAGCAAAACATCCTATTAGTGATCTTACCTTCAACAATGTTTTGAATGCCAACTTTCCTAAGCACACATATTTATTTGGATGCAATGTAGAGACAAAATTTTCAAATCCAAGGAGAGATATGAGAAGGAGAAGAAAATGTGTTAGGTATTGTTCCTCCATCTTATTGGTCTTGGTATGAAAGATTTTATCACATTTTCAAAGGTATAACAAAGATTGATGGTCTACCTCAAGGAGTTAAGGCGTGAGGAGAACACACACACAAGTTATTTATTTGATTGATGCATTAGATGTTGTCCCTAAAACTTAGGCCCCTCCTACATTTCTAAATAGACAAACTCCAATAATTGGTGATGGCAATGTTGGTCCTCCATCTATAGACATTCCATGCATTTGGGTTTGTAAACCACCTAGAGTTGAAAGGAAGTTCAACAAACGATTTTATTATTTAAAATAAAAAAAACTTGGAGGTTGGATCTAATGCAATAGTAAATGTCTTTCAAAACTTCTCCAAAATTATGAAAATTAAAAGATGAAGATGGAAACACAAAAGGGTGAAAGCAAGGTACTACAATAGATGACTCATTGCTTTGTGTTTGTTTTTTTAAAAAGCCATAAAAAAAGCTTTGATATATTGAAAGTAGAAATATTATTTTATACATTGATTAATATCATCATAATCTTTCATTTTATGTTAAAATGTTGAAAAATCCCATCTTGAAAGTAGAATTGAAGGGTGAAAACATGAATAGGTGGACAAATTGGATTATTACATTTGTAATTTTTCTAGATTACATAAGCATAAAATTTAAAACCATGTTCAAAATTGACATTGTCAATTTTTAAATTATTCATGTCATCATAATTTTTTTGGATGAATTATAAGAAGATTATGGACTTGTAATGGACTTTTGAAATGACACCACTACTTTTGTGGAACAAAAAAAATGAAAAATGTGGATTCAAAAAAATGCCAAAGTAATTTTTAAATTAAAATTTAAAAATAAACATTATCAAATGAAGAATTTATTAGTGAAATGTATTGAAATTTTCCTTATATATATAATTTTTAAAAACATTATATGATGTGATTGTTGTAAAGTTTTATCCTTGAAAATCATTTCACATTTAAAATTTTAATCTTTTGCATGGAATTTTTATAATCACATGCTTAGGGATATTCATAAGTTAATTTATAAATATTTATGATCAAATTCATAAGGGATCATAATAAAATTTATGATTTAATAATTGTTAAAATTGCCAAAAAAAAACTACTGTTAGATTATGAACTTTCAAATGCCACTTTTGAGCCACTTAACCATGCTTCTACCCTAAGCAGATTTTTTTTAATGCATCTACTAGCATTAGATATCTAAACCTATAAAATGGCCTATAAGTAGATGAAATATTGATTATTATAAATTCAAGTTAATGGAGCCCTAAAATATATTTATATATTGTCAAAGTATGCATGTTTTAATCATACTATGTGAAATTTTTAATGTGAAGTAAGTTTGAACACTAACAATAAGTAACCTACTTTTATAATACTAAATTTGCTCAAATTTTACAGATTCTATGTTTCATCTTGAAAAATGATGATAATGTGAAAAAATCTTATTTTTCAAAAGTTGAATTCAATGTAATATAAACTAAAAATTTGTTTAATACATCATGTGCATTATACCCCATTTATATGTGGTAAAACACTCTTGAAGTTTTGAACATTTGAATTTTCAAATGTACATACTTTGAATTTTCAAAGTTTGAGAACTCCACATTTTTGAAATTGTGAATGTTTTTTTAGTGTTTTTAATAGGTTGTTATCATCTCATATTTTTTACCATCAACTTATTTCTATTATATGATTCCTTTGAAAGTCCTTTGTAAAAATTAAAAATTAATGACAAAAAATTTCACTTTCAAAAGCCTTAAAAACAACTATACCAAAATTTAAAATTGGATCAAATGGATTTTAAATTTGAGTTTATTGGAATTTATGTGCGTTAAAAAAAAGTAAAAGCGCCATGATTACTATGGTTTCAAATGGCCAAAAGAAAAATAAATTTTAGGTTTTTATGACTGAATTTGACATCTAACACCTTTTATGGTTCCTTATATTTCATTTTGATCCTAAAAGTCAATAACATGTAGTGAGTGAGATGCATGAAGGAGTAGAAGTTGATTGGTTTTCAAAAAGTTGAATTTTAGCAAAGACTTTTTATGTCATGGTCTTAATGTAAAGAGGGAAACAAGGGTACTAGCAATGGCGGAAAGGATTGGACTAATTGGCAACAACATAAATAACATAAACAACACCCCCTCCCCCTTTTAAAATAGCAGTTGCATGTGAGTTGTGAAGCAGAGCTTTCTTCCTTCGTTTGGTGTAGTTATGCATGTAAATGCATTCACTACTCCTCTTCTTTAAGTGAAGGGGGATTTAGTGGTTTGAATTTTTTTCCTTGGTTATCTTGAATGGCCTATTAGTTCAACATGTAAAATGTTTTAAATGAATGGATGCTGCTACTGTAACCCAACATTTGAAAGTTTTTCTTAGATATGGCTGGGCATTATCTTACTCTATTTTTTGGACATAGGAAGTTTACATAACTAGTGTGAGAGATAATAAGTAGGAGGGTTTATAGAAGCAGTAATGGCACCAAAAACAACAATGGCAATAACAACAAAAATGTTTGTAAAAAACATGCAAACAGTAGGATAATGCCCACATGCATTAAACAAAGGGTGAAACCTTAGTTCCAAGTTCTAGGGTGTAATGTCCTGTTAACATGATATCACCCGACATAGTATAAGATAGAACAAGTGGGGCATGGGAAAGGTAAAGTAGGTAAGGTAGGGTGAAGCAAAATGGGACATTAACAAGGTATAACATGCAAGGTATGTGAAGCAAGGCCTTTAAACAATAATACATGCACACAAGTAATGGCAAATTTGCAATTGGGTTCATTTGCTATTCCCACCCTTGGTAGTTCTACCCTTATGCCCAATTGTGCTATAACTTCCATTTATCCATCCCTCATTCCCATTTTTCCTAATTCACTTTGACTAGTCCCCTCATTCTTTTTTTATCCATTGGCCCTTTTTTTGCCTCACCCACCACACCCATCGGAAGTTTTTCAAACATTCATTGTACATTCCTTTTTCTTGCAATTCCGCATTCCTTTGTGGTCGTCTATTCAATGCAAGGGGGGGGGGGGAGAGGTTAGCATGGCTCTAGATTTCATGCATTGTTCATAAGCAATCATCTGTTTCAAAGCCTTCGACTTTACCATGTTATTTTCCCTCTTCAACATGGACATGGATTGCATCCATATACATCATTGATGTTTTCCATTTGGGTTTACCTCATCTTTGTTCATACCATCATATTCCATACGCTTTTCAAATTGATGTTTAATGGGCTTTGCTATCCTTTTATGTTGATTAACATATGATCTTTCCACTATTGTAGTTTGGCATTTTTTTTGTTATTCCCTTCTTGGTGTTTGTCCTTTCCTCCATGGGATGGTGAAAAAGGCCACCAAAATTTTGCATTCATTTATGTTGATACATGGGTGGCGACTCAGAGACATTATAAATAGCACATGATTAGAACACTTGCTTTAGCTTTTTGCAAATGTTTGGAGTCGATTTTAGATTCTACCCCACCTCCATTATCACAATTACACCTTGCACATGCCCTTGCTCATGTAGGGGAATATGTTTGAATAGTACATGCACTAACTTTGAGCACACTTGTAGCCCCATTTGACAAGACCCCAAAAGTCTTTTGCCGTTTTCATCTACTTGTCAAGGTTGATTTCCCTTTTTTGTTGATGATTACAATCTTAAGACATAGGTTACATTAGATTGGGAAGCATATATTTCCGTTTTAATTCATTGACCATGTCTTTTTTTTGGTGGCCTTTTGGGTATGGTGTATGAACTTATACAAAATTGTTATATCCTAAATCATTTTGTAGGTGCATTTGACCTATTTTTTGAAGTATGTGGGCACATTGTTTGAGGTCATGCTCCACCATTAGTGTCGTGATTGTTTTTTGTGTTTAAATTTTTAGTATTGGAGAAACAATCTAAAAGCATATGTCCCATTGTGATTGGTGAGGTGAGATATTACCTAATTGCCCACACACTATCTATTCAATTTAGGAATATTCTCACGAAACATTTTAATCCTCATTAATTTGGTGTAACAACTCATGGTGGGTGTGAAATAATGGTTCATGACATTCAAGCGATGTTAAATTTACATCCAAATTGGGTGGTGTTATAAATGGATGTTTGTAACACTTTCAATTCAATGTCATGGTGACCCATATTTAAAAAGTTACAATCTTTGTCTAATTTTTTAGATGAAAATTTCCCATTTGTTCAATGATTTTATGCATGCCCATCCCCATTATATTTTTCTCAAGCTTTTTGACATGGGGATATTATAGTCCTTTCATTGAAGTTAGGTACATAATAAGGGGACCCATTAAGAGAAACGTTGTTTACTTTGGTTCACTTTCACACCCTTTGCCTTATAGTAACAACCCAACCTACTTGTGTTTTTCGTTTATTAATGGATGATACACATATAATAGGTCCTGTAATGATGTGGTTCCTATTTTTTTATGATTGCAACCTGAGTTTTTAACATTGGGGCTTATAATGTAGCCAACGAAGTATGTAGTTTGGTCTCCACATGGGTTGGACGACTTTATATCATTTCCTCTTGATTTCCTTATTCCCAACTCAGGTTTTCATATTTTAGGCACATTAGTGGGATCTAAATCATTCATTGAATCATTTGTGGTTAAGGCTTTTCATGAAGATCTTGGGATGATATCTAGTATCCCATGTTTACAAATCCTCAAATGTCTTTTGCGGTGTTTTCATTGTGTTATGCACAACACTTTGGCTATTTGTTTCATACAATGCTTCCAACTTTAAGTATTTTGCAACATTACGCAAAATTATAGATACTATAGTTACGTTGGAGAAGTTACTTGGTGCGAGTTTTTTTGGTGGTTATATTAGTCACCCAACTTGTCATAAGACCATTTTCTTGCTTTTTCAGGTAGGTTTGGCCTCCTTTCTATAATTCGTATTGCTACTTTTGCATTTTTGGGATGTTGGGCATTGGGTGTCCACTTGTCATTCATTTCTAATAGGATGATCACCTTATTTTTTTGGATTCAATAGCACATGTTGAGACCATCACTTCTCCATTCTAAATAACACTAGAAGACACCAAAACCATGTTATTCCAAGTTGTTTGTTTTCAAATCCCACCCTTTGAGAGCTTAGTGGTTCAATCCTTTCCCTAGTTGTAGGTTTTTTTGGCAAATTGATAACATGAGTAGGAGTTTGTTTCACTTTTAGTAGACGTTCTTTTAGATATGATGCAAACATGTTTTTGTTCATGTTTGGGTCTAGGGGCATGTACTTGGTTATTAATTCATCTTACCACACCTGCATTTTGTTTATCCCCAACTCACTTCTTTTAGCACTATGTACTTATCTTGGCTTGTTACATCTTACAATTGTTAATCTTTCACGATGTGAGTGTGGTCATACCATTGACGATCTAGATACCCATTTGCTTTGGTGCCCCTATGAGAGTGAGTGTACAACATCCCATGATACATTTTAAGATATTATTGTAGCTATAGCTTTGGAAAGTGGAGCACATGTTTAGAGGGAGGTCTTCCGCCTTTTCCTTTGCCACACTTGACAACGGATGGATATCTTTTATCATTGGAGATGACTTTCAAACTTTGATGGACGTTGTCATTGTTAACCTAATTCAAACATATATGGTGTAATGAACATTGTCAATGACAACACATGCATCAATGTTGGCTACTCAGGAGAAAACATGGTCATACACTAAGTGAGTAACATATGATGATTTCATTCCCATTGTTATTGAGATGTGTGGGTGTTTTCATTTTGCATTTTGATTCATTTTTGACTGTTTATGCACATACCACTATCATAGGTTATCATTGGTTTTTTCTAATCCCTTCAATTTTTGTTTCTTACTATCAATAGTTCTTGTTCATAGCCTTGTAATGTGTGCAAGCCATATTGAATCTTCAACAAGTTATTGCGTTTGGTTGGGGTTCCTCATCTCTTCCACACATCATAGCTAGTGCATTTGCATCATTAGTTGATTTGTGATAGATGACAATTCTTTTGTCATAGGTTTTTTTTTGTTATTGTCGATTTTCATTTTGTAGCCATGAACACTTTTTGCATAGGGTTTTTACTTGATTTTTGTTGATTGTTTGCTTTTGTTTTTTTTTGGGTTGTGTGTACTTGTGTTTTCATTTTCCTTGTATTTTTTATGGATGGGTTCCCATCCTTGATTTTTATTGACGGGTTTCTTTTTTTTCTTCTCTTCTTTTATGTTGAATGTGATTTGGAGTATCGTTCAAAGGAGTGCATTTGATGTAAAACTTCCCACTTTGTTTTGTTACAATGTTTATTGAGCATGGCTATTCCAAGGTGCTCCAAAGCAAAGAAACCAAAAAGTTCCTTCCTCATTTTAAAATGTTGCTCCCAAAAGGGAGCACCATTAACTTGTCCCATATGCTTTGGCAAAAACTTTGACGCTTTTGAATCATGGCTAGCTAGACCAAATGGAAAACTAGAATTACCAAAATGAATTGCCTTGTGTATGTCCAAAGTTCCCAAAACCATCACGAGTGATGGGTCAATCAATCAGGCTCATTACTTGTTGAAAATGGAACTTTGGACAAACCCAAAACTAATCAATGTGTAATCATCTTAAAGATGTTATGGCCTCAGCATTTTAGGTTAATTTAGTTTGGAGGTCCTTTACACTTCAATCCTTAGCCTTGTAAGTAAGCCTAGTATTGGGCACTTAGTATGATTTGTATAATTGTTTAAGGTTGAACTGAAAGATTGCTCTTTCTTTTTTCTGGGTATTGGGCCATTTTGATTGGCCCATCACAATAGAAGGTGTAGAATTTTTGGACATCCCCAAATTAGGAAAGAAAACCTTAAAATTCTGTTTGGCCTACCTATATAGGTTATATAGGTTAAAAGAGTAGAATTTTTGGGAAAGAACATAGGATAGGTAATGGTGTGACCATTGATTTTATTTCTCCAATTTTTTTGCAAATTTTCAACCTGGAAATCTGACTTTTCAATGCTTGATGACATGCAAATGGTCAGTGTCATTGTTTCTGTAAGGGAAGACTTGGGATCAAAACTTGTGCAGTGAAACAAAACATTTGCGCAAAACATTAGTGATGAATAATATGCAGATATTTTTAAATTTAAATGAAAATTTGTCGAAAATTCAACAATTTTTTGTTTTGGCACCAAAATCGAAATTTCAAAATAAAATAATTATTTTGCAACGAGATGCTGAACCTAAAAAGGTACTATGCTAATGGATTTATTCACTATTTCCATTAATGGTGGGTATGAAGCCTACTAGTTTAGCTAGTCCCTAGAAATAGGTCAATATAAAGTCAGCAACCGAATCTTCTAGAAGGGGTAGTTTGTTAACTAGTTAGCCCATTAGGAGGAACTAATTTAAATGACGAATTTGGAAGGAAGGGAATTAGGTAATGTTTTTGGGGAAAGAAGTGGGAAATAAAGGAGGACTGAAGAAAGATCCAAGGAGGGGGTGTGATCCTTTCTGGATCTGTCTCTCCATCTAAATTTATTTATTTATTTAAAAATTTCATCCCATCCTCTCTCTCATTTCTTCCTCCTCTTTGGACTTTTCTCTTCATTCTTCTTCTTCTAATGTATTGCCACATGGAGGGCAACATGTTTTTAAAATTTATACCATGAAGGCATCATGGAAAAAAATTGTTGTATAAGTATTTTTAGATATGTTTTTTGACCATGAAGGCATAATGGACAAAATAAGTTGTATAAGTAATTTTAGATACATGTCTTTGGTGTATGTGCATGTGTTAATAAGGTAAAGGTGTGGAAAGAAATTGTCATCATCGGAATGATTAGGACATAGTTCAAAAGGGGGTAATGGACCAAAATTATCATTTCGTTTTCCGTAGGTTTTTTTTTTTTGGGAATGCCATTTTTTTTGGTCTGACAACATCAACATCAAAGTGATAGTTTTGGTACAAGGTAGAATTAACGTCTTTAGTATCATCTTCTTTTGTTTTTTTTTCCTCCTTTATTTATATTGGTGGTTATATTGTTGTAACTCTACAAGATAGTTCTATTGTAAAGTAGAATTATTAGCATCACGAGTTATACTATTATGTTTTTGAAAAATTGTTCTTGAGATGTGTTTCCAAGTAGTTATAAAACAATTTTACAAATTTAATTATATTATTTCTTCATTTTATTAAAACCCCCAACATTACCATAGGTGTAAAGGTAATTGTCAAGCCCCTTGTTCGGGTCTATCTACAAAGTGCATGAATTGCACACTACAACTACTATAAATACTATGGACACTCCAATTTGTGCCCATTATGTTGGGTAAGGTGTTAGGTGGGGCACTCAACATGATGAGTAATGGTAAGACCATTACATGACATTACGGTCTAGGTGGTAGATTCAACAATGTTCTTTGAAAAATCATGTTCAAATGATATTTTGGTCATTATTATGAATGTATGATCATCAGTGGAAGACTTTGTCATATATTTTGGTACCACAAACTTTAATGGGAATAAAATGGGGACCACCAACATGATGGATTACATGGACAAATTCCATGCCCTAGATGCATAGGGAATTGGGAATGTGAATTACAGATGTATTAGCAATCTTAGTAGTTAGGAATATGCTAAACACCATTAACAAACTTTGTCCAATCCAACAAAGATGTCATAATGTTCAACCTTGCATATGAAACATGCAAAACAAGTAAAACCCTGCAACACAATTCTACCCAAAACCATGCAATGTGAAAAGGCACAAATGACAAACTTGAAAATGCGTTAATTGGACAAAGCTTCTTACGGGGTACTAAATGTCTCATGTTGTGCTCTACATTCCTCTAAATCAACAAGCTTGGATTTTAGAGGTTTTTAATAGACAAATTAGTACAAGAAGCATCTTTTAAAAACATCTTGCAATTTTGAAAGAGCCTCCAAAGAACAATTCCCACTAACTGGACAATTAGTATCTTCTCAATTGGCTAGATCCAGGTGAACGGCATTGGCATCATGTCAAAAATCAAAGGACGTTCCAACTTTGGTCAGTTATTGTGAAAACACCTTCTTATTAACCTGCTTATTAATAAGCTACTTGTTTGATTACTGATTTTTTGAAAATGAGTAGATAACCTATTAACTAGGTATTTAATTTTCAAATTTTAATAACTTATCAAAATGATTGAAATTTCATCCAAGTAGGTTATCAATCCTATACATGTTCATTTTTTTTTATAAAAAGGAGAAAAAAACCTATAATCTACCCTACGAAGGCAATATAGCTGGTAATTCTCTAGGTGGGTATTTGAGAACCAACCTTCTGCATGACAGGCAATTATTACAAAAAGGTGATTATAGCAAAAGATAAACAACTAAATTGATAACCGTGGGCATTATTTCAACAATGAAATCGATAAGCATTGGGTTTTTTTTAAAATTAAAAAACCTACCCAGCCAGTTATGAAAAAAAACCAATAACTGGCCAAGACTGGTAGCTGCTTTCCAGATTTTGCCAAGTGAGGGTATCAAACTCAATTACAAAAAAAATCCAAACTGAACAGCAAAGTTGCTGCCACAAATTGGTCACCGAGAGCATTCAACTGGGAGGAGCAGATGGGATGCCCAACAAACAAGAAACAATTCAATACTCCTTTGGCAAGTAAATCAAGGATGGGGTTCCATATCAATGACGGCCTCATTCTAGGCCCCTTATTTGGGAATGCCCCCACTCTCGAACTTTACCCTACACTTGAAAGCCCAAGGGTGGTGGCATTCCCAAAGTAAGGGGCTTAAGACTAGGTGGTATTTTGGGAATGTCTCCCACGCATGGGGCTTCACCCATTGAAAACTTCAGGTGTAGGAGAAGGAGGGCTTTTAAGCTTACTCCTTGAGTGTGTGAGGGATCTTTCACCTATATGTAAGCATAAGAATTCTCCTCCTTTCTAGAGGGAATATCCATGCCTAATGCAATGAGAACAAAAAACACTAAATCTCCATTCAAGCTCTCCAAGTTCCATCTCTCTTCATTCATTCTTTTCAAGTTCTTACAATTGAATGAGTAGGCACGAGGGCAGTCCATGCAAATTATTAATTTATTACTTAAATGCATACTGAAACAAATAACTTTTGTAGTGTTTGTGTTTGGTTTGCTATTTTGGCATGCAATCACATTATCCACGCACACTTCCTAACGGTGAAAGGCTGAAATCAAGAAAGATGAGCCTTTCTTCCACCAGTAAGATGTTCAACCGGGGTTTGAAGTGAAAACCTAGGATTAGCTCCCTAAAGTTCACACCTCTTACTTGGCCTTGGTCATTCACATATATGACTTTCAGTACTCTCCATTATTGTTCTCTAATGAAATTTTACTGCATCTTCTTATCTAATTGATCCTTAGCGTTTCAGTTCAAATATATATATATATGGTTTTGAAAAGAAAAGATTCTACATTTTCATGTTTATTTTTTCAACGATAACATAACCCTTTAACTAATGATTTCAATATTACAAGTTTATATGTTGCCTTCTGCATCAATCTCATATTGTTTTTACTAAAAGCACTTGAGACTTCCATTTGAAGATTATGACATTTCTCACACATCTGCTGCATTAAACTCCATAATCAAAATAAATGCCATACTACACATGGCAACCTACTGGCTCCACTTATCCAGCATAAACTTATACTATCAGAACTCAACAACCCAATCCTGATGTCAGCCCAATCCATTACCGTCCTGCTTTATTGCCCTTGGTTCACATTTTACTCATAAATTGGTGGAACGACAAAAACATTTGATAAATCTTGCTCAGAATGCAGAGTGGATCTTGACATCAAGAAGATTAAAAATCATTATGGTTGGTTGTAAATTCATCTAAACACAATCTTTCCCAGACTTTTCCTATGACTCATGCACACACCATCATCAGCTCTTCTTCTCCTCACCATCTCTTCTCCTTCATCTCACTTGTTGCAGCCCCATACAGCCACAAATATGTCATTCCCTTCTCCACCACTCCACAGCTACTGAGCAGGAGTGACAATTAATTGAAAACAGAGACTTCACCCAACATTACTCCTTGGTGCACTCCCTCACAAATCACTCAAACAACCAGCTTATGATGCTGAGAAGCCCTGCTCAGAGCCAGTAAATGAATGCCTTGTCAAGAAACTTTCTTAAACCTCAATCAAGGACATAAAGTAACACAAAGCCATAGCCTGAACGCACTAGAGTTATCCATCTCTTATATAATTACAACAGTGCGTCTGTCTGTCCGTCCGTTCGACAACGGTTCTGGGTTTTAATGGATCGGCAGAACCAGCCCGGATAGTCAGATTCCAAAAACGGGAATCGGCCTGGACAGTCGGATACCAAAAACGGGAACTGGCCCAGACAGTCTGGTCTTGTATGTATAAAAGAACCTGCAATTGGGGGGTCCTGAAAATGTGACGACCTGGGTCTAGAATTGGACCCGAGGGTCTATAAACTTTTGTACTAGAACTGGGGGGTCCTGAAAATGTGATGAATAGGGTTTGGAACTGGACCCGAGGGTCTATAAACTTTTGTAAGCATTGAACTGGATCCGGAGGTTCTTTCAGACTGGGAGAAAAGGTTAGAACCTGGACCGGAGGTTCTTTTGAACAAGAAGAACTAAGAACCGACCAGCACTGGAAATTGGCACCCGCAGATGAATGTGGATGAAAAGAATAGATGAAACATGCAGGTGACGCACACGTGTGGATGAAACTCTCAAAAATGCCAAGATCTGTTCCTCTTCTCCGCGCACGGAATCTGTGCCCTAACCCTAACTCTTCTCCCGCCATCGCTCCCCAAGCAGAGCAGAGCTACAGGAGCGCTTTGCTTCACGGGCACCCACTAGTAAAGTAAGAAAAACACAGCATCGGAACCCTGAGCTTGGTCATACACGGTGAGATTCAAAAAAACCTGCGAAAAAGTGCGTTAGCATTCAACGGGGACAAAACTCAGGAAACCATCAATTTTGGTGGGAAACTGAATTTCATTGTTGGTGGTAAACTGAATTTCATCCTGTCTTTCCTTTTTCCTGGGCGCCTCCACTGCTCCTACCTGTACAACTACTAAAATTAGTCTCAAACCTTGTGCATTAAAAGCTGAGTTTTAGCATTTCATACCCATATTTAATAAAATGTCTTTACTTTTCAGATACCACTCAAAGAGGGGATGGGGGGGAAAGGAGGCCCAAAGACAGGGTGAGGACAGGGCTACTTTCCATATAACTCTACTACATAATATATTTCTCAGACCCAATTCTTGGTCAAAAGTTTGTGATTTGAAGAAACTGCTACAGGACACAGCTGGGGCAATGCTAGCAGCTGCCATGTCAGCTTGAAGCTTAAGGACATTTCCCCAAATTAAATTTTCTTGCAATTGACCAACCATTGCCTACTCTTACCTTCTAATATATTTCTGTAGTGCCCAAGATAGCTGAAGTCGATTGGGTGAGAAGCTACCATCAAAACTTCAGCTCAAGCTTCAGGACAACGGGCAATCCAAGGTTTTTGTTGCCCGACAGCACACAGCATTTCATGTAATCATGATGCAGGGAAGCCCATACTTGACATGCATTCAAATGCAGGACTTCCAGACAACACCAAAATTTGCAAGTAGAGCCTTCAGAATGCCCTGAACCTTGTCTCTTAGTTCCCTTCCATTGACAGCACTTGCAACCAGAGGAATCTTTCACCAACCTGATTACAAAATGCTCACTCTATGCAAAACTTGGAAGGAGAATACCAACATTCCAGTCACTCCCATACACCAGTTTGCACAACAAAATTCAGATTCTCACAGATATGGTAACCTAAAACATGGGACCATCTCTTCCTCCTTTGTCTCATGGCTTCCCTCCTCTTCTCTATGCCTCATGTACATTACTACATGTTGGATTTCCCTCAGTAAAAAGCAATGGTCTACAGATCAATGTACAGTCGCACGAGTTGCAGGGACTCTAATGGCATCTGAACCCTCCACTCCCGCTGTTTTTTGTTCAGGCCCCTGCCCTTACCAACCAACTCACGGTTGATACGCACATTTGCAATCTTCCATACACTAGAGCCCCCTTCTGTATCAACAGATTCAAGTTCAAGAACACCATCTTTTTCTTCAGCTTCCTCACCAGTGCCAGTTCCCAAGTACCTCACATACATGGGAAGTTCCTTGAATCTCTCTAGGTCCTGTGGGATTTGTACCATGCGCTCTGCTCCTGGTGAAGAAACCTGCAAGGAAAGTGCACACATGAATGTTTTACAGACATGCAGACACCTAGCATACAGCAAACAGTTTTGCAAGGTATACACTGAGAGGAATATATTGTACAAAGTGAAGGTAGCATCTCAATCACACCTCACACAAAAAGGGCACCTGAGTGCCAAGCTCAATTGGCTTCATTAAAAGTTATGAGCTGACTACGAACAAGAAAATGCACTTCACTATCCTGAATATGAGAGTTATACCCCAGTAAAGATGAGAGGTTCAGTACAGCGATCCTACCTCCAATGCCAGGTTTTTGGGGATGATTCCAGATTCTCCACTCTGCTCCAAGCTCTTCGAGTATGAAGAAGAAAATTGCTGAATCTCATCAATTGTTGGAGATCCATATCTGCAGCACCAGAAAGAAGGTTTGGAGCAAGTTTATTTATGGATGCATTGGACTGCGTATCAAACATGCATTGCTGAGAAGGGAAGATATGTGGTTCTGAAACTCTACTTCCCAAGATTTCCTCAGAAGAAAAACTGTTGAGGCCAAGAATAATCAGCAGTTTGGTAAGCAAATATTTTCCAAAATTATTAAGGTTCAGCAATTTAACCGAGATATCTCAGATTTGACCATTCCTATATATAACATATAAAAAATACAGCTACCTAACAAATGTGGGCATCAGTTGCCCATTGGTTTGGCTATGATTAGTGGGATCTAAACCCATATTTGGGTACATTTGAGCCATTTTATCTGGCCCTGGAAGTAAGAATCTACCTTCAGGCAGTGTAGCCCCAGACAGTAATCTACAGAGCCTATGGAAATTAGCAACCATATATACAAAAAGCTTGACAGAAGAGAGGGACACCAAACAACACCATAGAAGATGTAACATGCAGAGGACTCGTCACCACAAAAAGCTAAAGGACTTAGGGATCATCACTGACTTACTTGTCAGATAACTTGTCCAGCCGCACATGAATAAGCTCACTCTCTTTGGAAACCTTGAATGCAAAGATGGCAAGATCACCATTGAACTCAGCCAATGTATCATTAGCTAGATCCAGCACAGTTTGGCCCCATGAAGAGTCACCAAGCACAACACCCCCACCCTCTCCTCCATCTCCCACCTATAAAAGTTTGCACCTGATAAAGAGTTACAAATACTCCACAGAAAAAGATTGGAATTGTTTTTAAAGCCCCCCAAAGGAACTACATATGAACTGAATTCTTGCGAGAAATGCCAGAGAAACAACTGAAAACAAAGGACAAATGACCATAGAGAAAGATGACAAACAGAACAAATGTATAGCATCTAATAAAGTGCTGAATTATAACACACCTCAGGCTCAAGGTCAAAATCATCCTCCCAGATATCATCATCCTCAAGTTGCTCGCCCAGCTCCTCTAGCAGTTCATTCTCTATCACTGCTCCAATCACATCATGCAGGTCAATAAAAGTCAATGATACTTTCATTGGTGAGCAGAGTTTTTTAACAAAGCACTAGACATGAAGAATAACAGAAACTGCCCAGTTCTGGAGAACATGTCATGGCCTAGTCCTGAAAATCTGCTACAACATACCATTTGTGAATTGCTCTGTGTCCTCAAACTCCTGAAATGTCTCTCCATCTGTCAAATCATCCACATTTGCTTCCACCACCACATTGTCCACTTTATCAGCATTGTCCTCCTCAACATCCTGAGGTTTCTGCTTGCTCATCAACTTCCTCTTATCCTTATGCTTTGTCCCAATATCATCATCTTCAACAGCAGTACCTTCATGGTTCAAATCCTCCTTGCCCTTCACCTTGCTCTTCAGCTTCTTCTTGACCTTTTGCTTATCCTCCACCCTGGGATCATCCACCCTTAGTGCACCATTGACAACATCTTCACTTCCTTCTGGCTTCTCGTTCTGAATCAGCAGGTTATCTTCATCTTCATTAAACTTTTTGAGGGACACATCACGATTCTGAGACAATTCCTCAAGCTTCTTCTTTTTGGATTTTAGTTGCACTTCTGTTCTGCCATTTTCAACTGTGACATCTCCATATTCCAATTGATCATGATCCTTTTTTCCCCTGAGCTTCTTCTTCCAATTTGTGCGTTCCTCATCTTCACTGCATTCTTTGCCTTGGTCCACACCATCCCCCTTTTCATTTACAAGGATATCCTTTTCAGTTTTCTTCCCTTTCTTTCCTGCATTGCAATCAATATCACAAGCATCACAGATTCACATGTCACTGCACGGATCTCAAAATGACGTAATACTTCTTCCAATTACCACTCTGAACAGGACGTTAGAAAAACCAGAGTGCATGATGCAAGTATTGCACAAAAGGAAGAGGAATGCCACATCTCCTGGAAGGCTCGACATACATTCAGAGTCTCATACCCATTTGAAATGTATGACTCCTTGCAGTGGTAGAAACTAGAAACCTTCTGATGCTGACAAAAAGAGCCATTGGTCGCAAAAAACTTCCCCCAGGAATCTAAACCCTAAGTTCCAATACTTCTGATAACCACAATAATCTAGCACATTGATGCTATGTTGGCTATTATGGATCACACCTTACAGGCACCTAGTAGACTGCAACCTCGAGGCAGTTGCAAGGTGACCCCTGAGACCTGTGTAGAAAAGTTACAGAATTTCATGATACAGTAGTTAAGGAAGAACTTCGCCATTTGGTTAGTTGGGGTGAGAACGGTAACCAAAAGGCGAAGTTCTTCCTTTACCACTGAAATCCTAAACCTTAAGGTTTAGGGTTTGGATTTCTATTGAAACCCTAAACCCCAAACCTTGACAATGAGAAAGTATCACTGCCATAGCTTCACAGAGAGGATATTTGCGATGCTGCTCAAGAAGGCATGCAAAAGTCTCACGAGTTCGTTCAAGTCGTTCAATCACTTGTCCGTCCAAGTCGGTGTGAGAACACTCGAGGCCAGAGAAATCCAAACCCTAAGCCTTGACACTGAGAAACTATCACTGTCATAGCTCCAAACAGAGGATGTTTTGAGCAGCGATGCTGCTCAAGAAGGCATAGAAAAATCTCACGAGTTTCGTTCAAGTCCTGCAATCACTTGTCCGTCCAAGCATTCGTCTGTACTTACCACCAACAATTACACTCGTATGATATCTTCTTCTGCCGCCAAGCCCGAGCGACAGTGTACAACCGTCAGTACAGAGACAGCCAGCGCTTAAAAATTCTGAAGACTCGTGGGAGAAGGAGCCTCTGAAAATAGGATGAACGAAAGCTCTAACGCTAGCGTCTGGCTGGCCAAATGCTTTCAACTCGAGCAACAACACGCCAAGTCCTTTCCTACTCCCTCCAGTCGCACAGACCGAAGGCTGCTGCTGCTGCTGCGTGAGAGCGAGGCGCAGGCATAGGGAAGGCAAATTAATCTGCTGCGTCCAAGCGGAACTACAATTCCCGAAAGCCAGCAACCTGAGTGATCTCATATGGTACGATTGCGAAAACCACCAAGAAAAAACAGAATTCGTCAGGGACTCGGAAATTTTTGTCTCCAGTACAACCGCAGAAAAAAGATTGTATACTAACGACTTCACCGCCACCGATACTCTGCAAAAACAGACACGGGCGTTCGGAAATCTGATGGAAACTTGACTAGGTAGTCACAGGAGTGGCCGGTGTCAGGCACAGTCACTGCTACACAAAGGTAGGGCTAACCCTACATCCAATCTCATCTGAACTGTTGACAGATTTAACTAGTAACCACATCCTGTTCTTTGGTTGAGTGGTTGCTTTTTGGTAATGGCACCTGGCTTTCCTTTGGGTAGGTGGCTATACGAATGATAAAATGATTTAGAGGATGGATTTGTTATAACTATCTTTTCAAGTAGGCTAAACAACTAATAGATGACTTCAATTTTATATACATAATATTTTAATATTTATTTTAAATTATGATAACATTAAATTATATAAATTTTGTTTGTATAAATTAATGGTTATATATATATATGAAATTTCAATTTCGAAATAAATTTTAAAGAAAATTTTAAAATATAAGTTTGTAATAATGTGTATGTTTAACTAATACATAAATTTTATTACTTTTAAGTAAATCGAATTTTAATTTACAACATATCAAATAATGATAAAAAATTAATGATATTGTGAAATTCTATTGTTTATTCATTTTTATTCACATTACATCTTTTTTCATTACAATAATATATCATTAAACATTAAATTACAAGTAAATTTTACTTGTGTAAATGAATAGATATGATTGGTGCATATATTTTCTTCTACATATAAATATAAAAAATTTACTTTCAAAATAAAGTTTAAGGAAATTTTGAAATATATGAATGTGTAATAGTTTATGCTCAATATATGTAATTTATTATTTTTATGTAAATAAAATGTTAGTTTACAAAAAGTCAACTCATGATAAATAATTAATATTTTTGTGAAATTTTTAGTTTGATTCATTTTTATGCATATGATGTATAAATATATTTTTATAATTACGATAAATTTTCATTAATTATTAAGCTACATGTAAATTGTTTTTGTATAAATGAATGTTATGTAAGATGAATGTTTTTTGTGCATGTAAATATTACAGTTTAATTTGAAAAGAAAAGTTAATGAAATTTTGACGTGTAAGTCAATTTAATAATGTGTATGTTCAATATGTGTAATATATTGTTTCTATGTAGATTCAATTTTTGTTTACAATTTTCAAATAATGATACATAATTTTATTTTATTTTTAAATTTTTGATGTTAATTCTAATGTTGGCTATTAATTCAAATAATGTTTTTTTTTTCTGTTTTGTTAGTTAGATTTCTTTTTATTATTATTATTATCAAATCATAATAGTGATCAAAATTGTTAATAAACATATTTAATAAATTATGTATTAATTTTTTAATTTATTATTATTTTAACATTACTATATTTACCCCCAAAAAAATTCCACTGATTCTAACAAAAGCAACACATAGGCAAGCCCTAAAAATGCTTCCACATCACAAAGGAGTTCATAATGTGTTTTTGCAATGTCAATGGTGGAGCTATCAATAACCATCTTTACAACCATAGCCTTGAACATTCAACTTAGAAGGTGACAATTTTAAAATCTAGTGGGTCTTTATGTTCTTTAAGGTTTTGCTACCTTTGTTTTCCAAAAATTCAACAAGTTTGTTGGCCTCAAGATGCCTCTTAGGGCTATGAACAAAATAATTGTAGATGGAAGTAAGCATAAATTTGATTTTAGAGACCAAATTCAACTTGTTCAAGCTTTGAACAACCAAGTTGGTGCGATGAACCATGTAGTGGACATTACTTACAAATGGAATGGTAACACCACTTTTAACACCATGAAAAACTATAACCCCATTTGCACCAAAACAAATCAATTTTTTGGCAATGTTAGTTTCATTCAACCCCCCATACTCAACAAGACTTTGGATTATCAAATAGGTCAAATTGTCAATAATAGATCCATCAACCACCCTTTGTAGGTTTAACAAAATGGGGAGTCTCTTCCATTCCTCCTTCACAGAAACATGCATAGACAACCAACTATGATTGTTAATGGTGGTGAGTTCATCACAACTCATCAAAATATATTCTGATTTTTGCACAACACCTTTTATGGCATGGAAAACAACATCATGTATCACCTTTGCCATGTATTCCAATTTGTGGAGTTGCACCAATGCTTATAGGGACAATTTTCAAACTTGAAAAACTAAAATAGAGACTCAAAAATGTTAAAATGAGTTATGGGTTTGCCTTGTTGTAAAAGATGTCAAATTGTAACAAACTAAATAAACTTTTTCTTTTTCTTTGCCTTACCCCCATTATGAACTTGTGCAAGAATTGTGTTGTGCCCTGTGGAAGCAACCAACTTTTCATTTTTCACATGTGTGTTAATAAAACATAAATAAAACTAGCTAACAACAAAACTAGGTTTTGCAACAATACATTTCGTCAACCCAAAATGCTTCACCAAAGAGCCTAGCTTTGGCAACAAGAGCTTTTCCCTCCCTTTAAAAATACAACAAACTTTACATTTCACCATCCGCACTTTCCCATCCTTCCCACAAACCAATTTTTCCCAATAGAATCTCACAACCCAACATTCTTGAAAAACCTGGTTCAATTCCCACTCAGGTTTCCTTCTTTTTCTTTTTCATTCACCACATTCAACTTTATCTTTTGGAACATTTGTTTCAACAAAAATAAGTTTAGGTGAACCTTTTGAAGTAACTTTCTACTTTCCTTTATCTAATGTTGAATGCAAATGTGTTGGTAAACTCTTTGGGGTTCTAGCTACTTCAAAGCTTTCTACAATCCCACTTGATAGAGGTATAGATGCATTAAATGTGTTGCCACGGTTTGAAGATTTAAGAGAACCAATAATAGAAAAAATGATGAAATTTGAACCCTATTCTAAATTTCAATGGCACCATCACCATGTGCAAACAAACAATTAAACATGTTTATCTCTCAAGCTGGTTCTCTTAGACTTTCACAAATACTGCAATTACAAATCCTAGGCTCAAAGAATTATCTTTAAAGTTGGTTCTCTTAGATTCTCACAAATGTTGCAGTTACATATTTTAGTTTCAAAGGCGTTAAACAAATGCAATTGGACTTTTGTAGATTATCAAAATTCACACATGTTGACATGCTCAGTGTTGCAAGACAACAAGTAATAGGAAGATCGAATGCATGTAAAAAATGCTTACCTTGAATTGCATTCAAACAAATCAAATTGAATTTGATCGAAAGCTTTTGTTGCACATAATGCCATTTCCAAAGTTCTAACATTCAAAAACCACCCCCTTGCCAGTCAACCACAAAGTACAATAAACAAATGTAGCCCACAATTTATATTACTTTCAAAGTTGAAACTTGAAACAAGACCTACATGCAAAATATTAGAGTCCATATTCTAGAGTTGAAACACATGCTACAACTTGATCTTGTTCTTGTCCTTTTGTTTTCTCTAATCAAATCTTGTTTTTTTTTTTGGAAACTACATTAAGTCATTCATACAACTATAAATTCATCCTACTACAAGTATTAACATTCAAAATTTAATGTGATATGCTTATGGTGATCTCCAAATCATAGCTTTCTAGTGTAGGTGATGATGGCATCTATTTAAAACAACTCATAGTGCCAATGGCATTCACTTGACACAATTGCACATGTGAAGGAACTTGTAGGTTCATTGAACACATGACATCCAAAGGTTCACATAAATCGGTGGAAGCAAAACACATTTTGGACATTTTGTTTTACAGATGGCAATGGGCCCATCCCACACGTTCATGTTTGTGTGATTTCATCCAAAATCGTGTAGCCAAAATTCCTACTTGCCTTTCGCCAAGGTTTGTTTCTTTACCAATGTGTGAAATTTTGCCAAAAAAACCATTGGTGGGGAATGATGATCACCAACAAGGTTTAAAGGTGTTTAAACTTATTTACTTGCATTTTCATTTAACAAATCCAAATGTTGTAACTACACCCTTATCAACTAATTTTTGGTGATTAACTTGAGTCAAGATCATTGGTTTGATGACTATGACTAGGGAACGGGAATTGTAATCAAACGTTTTTCATCTACAATAGTTGATCTTGACATGAGTAGATGACACTAGGTGTTTCTTTGAAAAGTTTGTAAACAAATAACAATGGTAGTCTTACTATGATCCCCAGTTGAATTCCCATATAGTGTGTTACATTCCCCATAATATAACTTTACTATGGTCTTCCCATCCTTTTTCCAGGACCAAAAACACCACATGTGATCATCTATGCTAGTCTTCTTCATCTCAACTTTTAATTTATCAACAACTCTATTGTATTTTTGTAGAACTTCTATTGACAAAAAGGTTGCCTTCATATCAATTCAAGAATTTCAAGGGTTCCTAATTTAGAGGTGCATGGCAAATTATTCCTTACTATAGAGTGATGTAGACAAAATTTTCAAAATTGGGGTCATCTGAATTTAAATGTGGCACAATCAACACATCTTTCTTGTCACAAATTAAAGGGTGATGAGTAATGGCAACTTGCTTCCTCTTATTGATTGTACCTACATAATCATACTCCAAGATTGAAATGACAAAAGCTTCAGCCCCCAATCTTGATTAATCTCTTCAATTTCAACTTGATGTGGCATTTTCAATTAGGATCACAAAAATTGAAAGGCCAATCAGCAATCTCTAAATCTTCCAATAGTTCCTTCAAAATGGTGTAGGAGTTTTCATCACCTCAATCCAATAGACCGATTAGTTTTGAATCTGCATCCTCACTGAACAAACTCCAAAGCTTTAGTTTGACCCCCATTGTTGAACCTGCAAACATCATTTACAAAACAAACACAAGTTGATATCAATAATTATCCATAAAATCCACATAAAACCCTAAGACCCCATATTTTGATGACTATTTCAAACCTTGTACAAAAAGAATTTCATACAAAATACATTAATGAGAACTAGGCTACCATGATCATCAAATCAATGGCCTCTACAGTCCATGCATTCATAGCAATTGGTCTGCACATCCACACAAATAAAAAGTAGGCCAACCATGAAGATTCTGGTAGAGTCTTCATGAATCCATCATCATGCCAACTTCACTTGTCTTCACCTAACACCTTAGGTGTAGAATGAAAGGAAATGTATGTTAAGTGACAAGACCACGAATGGAAATATGTAGTACCTAAATTTTTTAAAGTAAAAGTCAAGGAGTCTACTTGTATAATTACATATAGTAAAGGAAGGATGGTACCGACGATGGTCCCGACAAATGAAGCCGCCCCTGAACCCGCGCGCATCCAGTCATCCAGCCGGACGGACGGTCGCTTCACGGGCGGCTTCATTTGGTCGGCCTAGAAGCTGCCCGTGAAGCCGGACGGACAGTATGAAGAGAACAGACACACATGGAGGCAAAAGAGCAGATGATCAAGGAAGAAAAAAAATGTAGCAGGTTCTTAACTCCGCTCACACAGTCGCCACACACTGTACCATTGACGGACAGTTTACTTGGTGACTGTGTGCTTACTGAGCAGCTTTTTATTGGGTAGGGCGGCCACGGCAGCCGCTGGGGGGCGGGCCAGCAGGGATGGGGGGGAACGGCAGTCGGATTCTGCCGGTGAATAGGTACCCTATCAAACTGGGTTTTTACTGCTGCATTTATGGGGCACCGGTGAAGGCGTGCTGCATTTTCTGGGGCAGGGGCAGGGGGGCAGGACGGGGCAGGGCAGGGGGCAAGGCAGGGGCAGGGGCAGGGCGGCCAGACAGGGCAGGGGAGGGCAGGGCAGGGGGGGGAGGGCATGGCAGGGGAGGGGCAGGGCAGGGGAGGGAGGGCAAGGCAGGGGGGGAGGGCAGGGCATGGGAGGGGCAGGGGCAGGGCAGGGCAGGGTTTTAGGGGGGGGCGGGGGTCCGCAGGGGGGGCGGGCCAGCAGGGATTGGGGGGGGGCGGGGAACGGACGGGGGGACGGACACCTGTGCCTTAGGCACGGGGCACACACTAGTTGGTAGTTGAAAGAAGAGAATGTCTTTGGGTCTTTCAATCACTTTGGCTTAATATCGCCTGTCAACAGCCTTGGCCTGACTTCAATCTATCAACAGCTTTCCCTTGATCTTATTTGTCCCATTATCTATAGAATGATATTCTGAATATCTTAATCAATGCAACCCCCTCAATATAATAGCTCATGTTTCAATAATCCATCCAAGTAGCACATCCTTGCTTGTTTGAACCTAATGGCAAACAGTAGTAGGAGCAGGCATTCTACATCTAGCAACCCCAGTCCAAAAACCCTGCTCTTTTGGTGAATTTTTTATCAAAATTTTAAAAAAAACCTTGTGGGGGGAGTTGCAGCTCAAAAAAAGAGTTTCTCATTTTGGTGAGATTTTGCACCCAAAGAAAAAAATGATGTTCCCAAGTACACGGGCATAGTCATGACTTGTCATTTTGCAAATGGCAGAAAAATACAAGACCTATATGGCGCATTCACAACCATCCATTTTGGGTTCTGGAGTTAGAGCTAATACTTATGCTAGTGTTAGCCACGTGTTCTTCAGGAAGTCCTTAGGGTACATGACTATGAAACGCTAGTTAGTAGTTAGCAAAATCAGCTTGTACTATTAATTGTAGACTATGAAATAGACTATGGTTACATGGTGTGTGTTGGCCTCTAACATTGGAAGACATGCAATCATGAAGAAATGACCAAATGGAATTTCTTAGCACTAATGACAACTTGGATTCCATGGAAGGATTATTTGTAATCCATTTAGTTTTATAGTTACATCCATTTGGGAAGTTGAAACATTACTGAGTCTTGTGGTTGAATTAATTAAAACTGAAATAAAATGAAAACAAAAGCAACCATTCATTCATAATTCTAAAAGTCAAAGACCAAAAGATGATTTCAATTGATAAAGGAGGAAAAATACAGTGAATGCATTCAGGAATGGAATGAATGAAATGAGTTAAAATGAGCTTGTAACTTAATTTGAATATGATGTGGGGGTGCAGGCTAAAGTCTAGCAAAACATTGTTATGGTTACAACAACATGCCTAATTGTTATGCTGATTCACACAATGAATTTAAAGCATGTCGAATACTTTGGGTAGTTATGAAATCTGTGTATTTTTTTTTATTGCATTGAAGAGTGCACAATACCATGATACATTTCACCAAGAAGCTGCTGTTCTGTCTCATTGCCTTCTATTTGCTTTCACACATATGAGATCCACTGAATCGATTTCAATCTTATTTTCTCCATAGTGCAGTAGTACACATTCTTTTGTAAACCACTTGTTAGGTGGATGATTTTCTTGGAATTTAAAAACAAGTTGGTTATTGGTGTCATTGTTTTGTCTATTGTCTTTGACTGCATGATTTTTAGCCTTTTATTATTTCCAAAAAGGAAAAGCAGAGCCAAAAGCTTGATAATTGAATGGCTTCTTCCTTTATGTAATCAAGGCAATTTTTGAACACATAAATTACATTATATGGTGAACCCCTTCATGAATACATGCTAGAAGAATGCTGTGTAGAGTAAAGTTAATCAAAACAACTCTCTACTGAAGCCCACACATGGTTATGTGGGATCAAACCTTGGGGAATGGTTGAGTCACAACTGCATTGAAAGTGACCACTTGGAAAGGAAAAATGAATCCAATCTGATGTATTATAGAGTGAAAAGCCATTTAGTCATGCTTGGTGGACAAACTAAGTGTCTCTCCTTTTCATGAGTTCCAATCAAGTTGGTATTTAAGTAATACTATTTTGGCCTACACAATGATTGCAATACCTCATCTTGTAAAGATTTTTAGATTAAACAAATGCCATTGAGCTCAACAATTACATCTCAATGCAAACAAAAATACATATAAAATGGGAAGAGACACAGAGTGCACCGATGTTATGGGATCAAAGGTACCACACAAGAAAAAGTTAATGGAACTATGCATTCTAAAATTTGCTGCACTTTCACATATCAGACAGAAATATCACATGGCACGTTGTGTGAAAAAAGGAATTGCCTTATGTTGTTGTAGATGGCAATTTTAAATATAATTAGCATTACTTGTGCATGGAGTGAACAACATATACAAAGGGTCACCATGGGGAGTTTTTCTTGTGATTTTTGTTGAAACTGTAAATGCTTGTCAACATGGAAGGTCATCGATCAAAACACATTTCTTTTTGAAAGGACTCTAATATGCTACTAATACCTCCATTTTGATATAAAATATCTCAAAACACAAGGACTCAAAAAATTTCAAATTGTAACATGTTGGTTCTCATACACTAAGACGAAAGAGGTCTTAAGAATCTGTACCATTGTTGGTTCGGTACTGTCTTAGTACCTTGGCAGCTTTGAGACATGTCTGTCAAATAATTAAGTGATCATTTTCATTTCAACAAATGAACTATTCTTGAAGATTCAATATTCTCCTTCACAAATTTTTGTTATTGGGAAAAAAGTAAAAATTTCAACAATTTCAAAAACAATATAATCAGTGTCAAAGTTACCAAGGTAGTAGGTTATATTTGCCTACACCTGGTATGCACACTAATATCGGGCACCATACCAGACTGGTATGACTTGAGGCGACACCAACCTTATGTCTGCACCAGCCTGGTAGGGACATGAGGGTACTAGCCTCATAGGGACTTGAGGGTATCAGCTTTGTATCAGTTTATATAATTTTCAATATCAAGTATATATCAGTTGCGGGCGTGTATATTGTTTTAGACATGTTTTTCATGTAAGTTTAAACTTCTCATCGACATTCATGTAAATGTGAATGATTAAATATTTAGTCATTGTGTAAACAAGTGCAAATCCATGTAAATTTTTTTGAAAAAGAAAAATTCATGAAGCCAATGTCAACATGGGTGTTAGTGAACAAAACATTCCTAAAGTTTCAAGCTTTTTTTTTAGTGATGGGCCAATCAAAGTGGCACTTTGTAAAAAATAAAGGAAAAAAGCTGTGGGATGCACCACAACTCTTTAATATGAATCACACTAGCTACCCAAGCGCTTGTAAAAGTCTAGGCCAAAACTGTTGACAAATAAAGTTAAAAATGGAAATTCATCTCAAGCGATAAGGCGAGACAACATGCACCCACCCAAGATATTCCCCAATAGCACCATAGTTTGCCCCATATCATTTGCCCACAAACTTGTGGGCTTGTATTGTATATGTGTGAGCTAAGGGGTTATGCACTAAAGGGTTAAAGTTTCTAAGGTTAATCACTACCTTATTTCTACTAAAAGCTTCTATTTGAGAAGCAACAAAAGTATTAGAACTTTTTTGTGAAGGGCCAACCAAAGTGGCCTGTTAAATTTTGTTTTTTCCAATATGCATCCACATTGGGATGCACCCACAACTAATTAATGTGGATTGCACATAGGTTTAGCCCTAAAGGTATATGATATATGTAGTTATACTTACCTTGCCAAAAATATTTACACCAGGCCATGTAAGTGAAATTGAATTTTTTTTACACTTTTCCCTAAGTGTAAGTTTAAAATCAATATTTACACCCAACGCAAGATAAGTCTAAATACCAAAAATTTGACAAAGTAAATGTGTACTCTGTGTTTAGGGGAAAGTATATGTGTATCTACACTTACCCCCCCACCACTGGAATATACCTGCATTATACCAACCAAAAATCAGACCTGGCCCCAATACCTTGGCCAATGGAATGAAAGTTTTAAAAAAGTAACAAGTACCATGACCAAGCTGGTGTGCTCAAAACTCAATATCAGCAAAAAAACACTCCAATTTAGTGTTGGAATGGTATGCTTTCCACCACCTAATAGAGGTATGATAATATTCCCTTACCTTGCAAAATACATACCCTTTCCCTACCATATTTGAAGGTAGATATTCAAGGTTATACCTTGGGTTTGAGTTTGGACCAGTGTTGGCCGAGTATCTAGGTCCTGGCCGGGCATCAGCCTGGACATATGCACCTGGGTATGGGGTGCCTTGACCAATGGCCAATGGCTGACAATAAATACAGGCGATATCCTACCTTGGCAGGCCTCTCTTTGCCCACACCCAGGTGATGCCCTTACTTGGGTGGGCTTGTGTTTGGCAAAGCCCATGAGATGCTATGTGGGGGTAGGCATCTCACATTGCAAACCCATAAAGGGCAATAGGGTTTAGGAATAAAAATTTTAAGGTTAGATTAAAATGTCAATAACTTTAATCCTTCCCACTTTGTTATTAAAGTTGCCCCTACTTTTTGTTGGGGGCATTTTTGGTAAGTTCTCAGTGATAGTTTCATGCTCACATTTGTCATGGACTCATCCTTTTTTTTTCAAATTTGAAATTGATTTGAATTATGACCATGCTCTTAGTTGCAGATGCCTGGGTTTATGTCTGGAGGGCAATTTAAGAAAATGCTCTGCCCCTTCCTGGGTAGTAGATACCCGGCCAACACTGGGTTGAACAGGGCCTTACCTTAAGGATAAGTTTGCAAAACTAGAGATAAATTAGGGCAAGGAATGTTTGCTTTAAAACAGTTTTAATGATGAAACCCTGCCAAACTTTACAAAAAGAAAGCACCCAAGAAAGGGAGAGAAGAAGAAACAAAGGGCAAGGACCAAAGTCCGGCCAAGGAAACAGCCCAACACAGGTGGGCCACAAGGAGGCAAGGGAACAACCAAACCTCCACCAGTCGCTTGAAGCATATCAACTAAAGAAATGGGAGGCATAAGCTTGTGTTTTCTTTCAACGGTTGTGTTACCATCACTGCTCAGTCCTTCATTTGCTGCTATTCTTACCATCCCCATTGTAATATCTTAAAGTGATTTTGGAGGTTTTCAACAGTTGGAAGTGACCCAAAAAAACAGTAAAACTTGTCAGACTTTTATACTTGACTTTCAGTTTTAGCCAAAATTATTGAAGGATGATTAAAGTTTTTTAAATTTCTTACATGGTTTATAGTCACAATTGGCTAAATCTTCCTAAGGACAGTTGCCATTTTTTCTACCTCTTCCTATAGATGATTGTCACTTTGGCTAAAATAAAGAATTCCCAAAAGAAACACTGCAAGTCCATTCTCAAAAGGGTTGTGGCTGAGCTAAAAAATTGTTTGATGTTGTTGAGCAGTCTTGAATGTAGTATTTTGAATCCCTCCACATAGATGCAGTGCACCTTGAGGGTTCAAATGTTTTGTATAATAAAGTTATCTGTAAAGTAAGAAAAACACAGCACCAGAACCCTGAGTTTCCGCATACACAGGCTTGGATTTTTAAAAAACCCTGCAGAAAAGTACATTACCATTCAACGCGGTATGAAACTTAGAAAACCATCAATTTTGGTGGTAAACTGAGTTTCATCCTGTCTTTTCTTTTTCCTGAGCGCCTCCACTGCTGCTACATATATTTTCACTGCTCCTAACTGTACAACTACTATAATTAGTCTCGAACCGTGTGCATTAAATGCGGGGCATCAGCATTTCACACTGACATTTATTAAAATGTCTTTACTTTGCGGATACCACTGAAAGAGGGGATAGAAGGTGAAAGGAGGCCCAAAGACAGGGTGAAGACAGGGTTACTTAACGGATAACTCTTATAAGTGGCAGTAATAATACAAGGACTATCACAAGAACAGATATCAGAGCTTATATAAATGAAGGAAACTGAATTTTTATTTTTGTTGAAGGAAACATTTCAATTGTTCAATTTCAAGTATTAGTGTCAGAATAGCCTATCGTTCATGTTTATGTACAAACTAATTCATCTAGAGTGTGAGCACTTCCACCCATTCGTTGGATTTGGACCAGTGTTGGGCCGGTACTAAACCCTGGTTGAGAACCAACTTGGTTCTCAGCTAGTTATCAGCCAAAGAACTGGTTGTGTATCACCTAGCATACTATCCGGGGCGATACCTGTTTTTTCAGATATCAAATTTGAGATATCCAGTTCATCTGGTTCACTAAGAATTGGGATTTTTAATTTAAAATTTTGATGCCCAGGTAGGTTAAATGAATAACCTTTGGGGTCTGGTTTTTAAGAGTCTAGGAATGGGAGTCTAAGGTTAGTTAGGGTTTGGGGACTTAGGGTGGAGGTGGATGAGGGTTAAGGAATCATTTTTTCTTCAATGTAGGAAGCAGGATTTTATCAATGTTCATTGTCACATTGTCCATGATGGAGGGACATTTTTTAGGTACATTTGTTCATGCTCATTTTGTTGTTTTTGTTGCTTATTGTATTGTTACATATGTTCATTGTGTTCTTGGTGCTTGTGGTGTTGCTTTAGGTGTTCATATTGTGTTCTTGGTGTTCATCATGTTGTTCTAATGCTTTATGAATCGTACTAGTGAATAATTTGTGAAATTATGCTTGTGTCCTCTTTCACATTCTACAAAATTGGAAATAATGTAATTGTTTGGTTTTTAAAAGTTTTGATTTGTTAACACACCCTAAAAATGGAACCAATTTTTTTAGATCAAGGACGTAATGTGTTTATGAATGAGAGTAAAATAAAAATTGAAGGTAAATTGAAGGTGAAAAGTTCAAAGAAATTTCAACTTTTCAAGTAGAAATGATGATGCAATGCAATTAATTATGAAACAATTAGGTCAATAAAGGTTAACTTGAAAACCCCATGGTAGAAGTTTGACAACTTGGGCATTTTTTTGTGCTGATGATAAATCACTAGTTAATGTTAATGTGCTATAGGTTGTGTTGTATTTTATGTTATAATAGACTAGTAGGTCAATGTGTAATATTGGAACAAAGAACAAAATTGAGGAAAAGATTTGTTTCATATTTCAAGGAATAATGGGAGCATTGCATTAAAAAAATGTATGGATGCAAACCATGGACAAATTGCCAAAAAAAATTGAGGAAGTGAATGTTAATTTGAAAAGTCCATTGGAAAGACAATTTGTGAAAAAAAGGCCTAAAATGAATGCAAGTGCAAATTTTTTTTGGGGGGCAATAGATCCTTACTAAAAAAATAATGCACACTATAATTTTTTTGTGAAGAATTTGGGTTTATTAATTGTCAAAAACGATTTGCCCATTCAATTTGTGGAAAATATTGAATTGAAATGTTGGTAATGTAATTATGCCTTCATGCTATTTTCCTTTCCAAAAAAACCTTTAATTAAAAAAATGTTACTATATTTGATTAAAAAGAAAAAATAAACATTTGTTTGACTAGTTTTGGTAATGTGTTTTGTTATTACAAGTTTTGATTCTAAATGTCCAAAGGGGCACATGACGTAAATTTGCATTGGTTGTAAATTTCTTGGGAAAATATTCGATGCGAAAACATATTACAATTGCTTTATTTACAACATTTGAAACATCAAGGAAAACATTGGCAAGAAGTTTATAAGACCTTTCAAAGAAATATGGTTTGACCAAAAAGATCTTTGCTTATGTTAAAAATGAAAGTGCAAATATGAATACCATGACAATTGTTTTGAAGTCAATAGTAAGTTGTGAAGCTTTGGATGTGATGGAAAGTTTTTATGGAACTCGTTTTTGGCATACCTTCTTTAAGGCTTGTCAATATGCAACTATTGAATTTTTTTTTTTGAGGGGTTTGGAATATTTTTCCATTAAATCCGCCTAGGCAAATTTGTAAAATTGTATCACATGGCCTAAAAAGTTAGGGGAAAAAAAAACAAGAATGGATGCAAGCATGCATTATTGTAAGCTTCAAGCCTAAAAACTTGAACACACCAATTAAAATAAGGTAAAATGCAAGTTATTTGTTTTACTTTTCTTTCCCTTTTTATTATTTTTAATTTTTGTCTTCCAAAATGTTGCCTTTTATTTGGGAATGTGAATTGTGTAGGTTTGCAAGCAAAATGATCATGTTCTTTTAGAAAGCCTTTCAATTTGGAGAAAACATTACCCTTTGTTACATCAAGGGTTTGGTTAAGGTCACTCGCTATGTTCCCCCTCCACCCACATGGCATATATCATGGATTACTGTAGAAATTATATTTCTTGTTGTCATTACTTGCATTTTAAACCAATCCAAAGGTTATTGGTTGTTGATGATTCTAATTTGAATGCAGCCATATCCATGAGCTTAAAAATAAAAGAAAAAATGAATCATGTCTCCTTACATTGATTGTTGTGATTGATGATGATGATTTTGGTCTGAATATTGAGTTGGGAGCTTTTGCAAATAACATTAAGAAGGAAGTCATTGGGGTCATTGACTTTTTCCTTACCTTTTTAACAAAATACAATGAGAGAAGAATGCATAATATGTTAGCATTGTTGTTAGATTTTAAATTTGAAAGTTTGAAATCGATTTATTCTTTTATTGGATGTGAACATAGGGTGGCCATAGCTAAAGAGTATGATAGGAAATCCTAGATTAGTATGCTCTTAAAAACTTATCATGATTTGCATCCATTTCTTCATGCTAAATGTTCCTATGTTCACAAAATTGATGAAGATATCCATTTTTGAAATGGTGGTTAACACTAGTGAACTTGCAAAGGAGTTTGTTAGTCCAAAATTGTTGATATTTCAAAAAAATCAAGTGGATGAAAAATGATATCAAATGCCCTTTGGAATGGTAGAGGAAACATGAAACCATGTTTTTAATTGTTAGCTTTTAAGCTAGACAAATATTAGGGATTGTAGGTTTTCAAATTGAAATTAAAAGAATATAATCCCTTGTTAGAATTCTTACCAATTCGAAGAGATGCCATTTATAACAAGATAATTTTGAAAAATTGATAGATTTTGACTTAGAGTAGGAATTAGATGAGTTTAAAGGTATGTGTGAGTGAGATGAATTAAAATTGACCTTTAATTTAGTTTTTTTGTTTTGTATATCTTTGAAATGTGATCTCATATTTTTGTTTAAATATTGGAGGTTTAAAATGAACCTTGTTGATTTATTTTTGACCTATGAAAATCTGATTGTTTTTTAAAGATCTTAATTCAAATATCTTAAAGTGAAATTTAAAAAGCCAATTTAGTGTAACCAACTAATTGAAATGAATTAGGAACTGGTTGTGAAAGAATTAATTGGGCATGATGAAAAATAAAAATAAAGAACAAAATAAGGTATGAATTTTTTGAAACTAGTCTATGTAGTTATGAAAACAAATTAATAATTGCCCAACATTAGTATGGAGTGTCAATTGTATATTTCATATCAAGGAGCTTTCAATTTTCTTTCTAGTTTCCTAAGTTCCACCCATAAACTTGAAAATTAAAATTGGAAAAGGTGAAAGGTTGATATTGTGAGACCACCTAGATCAATCATTGTGATTGACCAATTATAAAGACAAAGTAATAGTCAAAATTATTAAACTTTTCGAAGGCTTGAGGATGTGCATTTTCTCCAAGTTAAAGTAGTCTTTGGATGGGTCCATTGGATATGATGTTTTTTACACCTCATCCAAGATTTCTAATGTATAACAATTTATGGCACGCATGTGGAAATGTTTGGATTTTGTAACTAATTGAAAGAGAAAAATGAAACCCGTATTAACATAAAAGTCAACAATTAAATAGGAAGGTCAAAAGAAGACAAGGTATCCAAGAAACACAATAGACCTAAATGCATGAAAAATAACCATAATGGAATAAGATTACATGAAGAAAAGCCTAAATGAATGAAGGGAACCATCCACAAAGACACCAATTGTGAGGGGATGGATGATTTTAAGATTTTTCAACAATTTATCTTGGGGTATTTGTGATAGAAAATTTTCAAACCTTATTTTACAATTACCTTAATGTTATAATCCAATGTTGATTGGTTCTTGGATTTTAAAAGAACTACTAGATTTGGATCTAATTTTTTTTGAATAATGGGAAACCTTCTAGTCTTGGGTTGAAAGAATATTTTCAAAAAATAAAATTTGTAAGTTTCAAGGTTACTTGTCCAATTCCTTTGATCATCAATTTTGGGTTTGATTTTTGCCTTGAAACTCACAAATTTTATTTTTTGAAATTATGAATGTCAAAAAACAATACCATATATCAACACATTTATAGAATCGAAAGCCCTATTGAGGCTAGGCCAATTGAAAGTGTAGGATAATACCCCAAGATGAGGCGTTTCATAAAGTAAAGGTCCCCCCTAGATGGTAGTTAAGGTCCAAGGATTGAACCTGCATGGGAATATCAATGTATGAAGGCATTAAACCCCATATAATGATTTGCATTGGGTGGTTTTCACTTTTTTGTAAAACTTCTAGTTTTAATTTTCTAAAAACCAAAATTTTCCATAAAAGAGAATAAGTTATAGTATTAAACTTTTGGAAAAAATTTCCACTACTTCTTTAAATAGTAATTTTCACAAATTGAAGACCAAGTAATTCTCAAAAATGATTTTAACAAATCAATTATTAATAGTTCAATTATTTCTAGCAAAATGATTTTATTGTTTTTAATTAAAATGTTTCCGAAAAGGAGTAAAATAACAAAGAGTGAAAAAAATATAAGATTTTTTTTCTTCCATAATTTAATATGTTCACAATTTCATCTTGTTCAAATGAACTTTGAAATAATTTAATTGTTCTTTTAACTTTAGATCCTTTTCAATCAACTCCACCAAATTAGAAGGTGATTTGCAAAAATATCAAAACTTCAATCTTCTTCAATTGCTAAATCCGCCCAACCAACTTCAAATTCTAACATAGTATGTAAATGATTGTGGCATTTGATAAGCATGGGATATAAAGATCCCTTGTCATATTTTTCAACAATAGCTACACCTTCATAACCAATATAAAACGATACTAGATGAATTTTTTTAATCCTATGGTCTAACATCAAAGGCAACATGCTCTAGGTTTTTTTGACATCATATTTCCTTATAAAGGGAAGAAAACATCCAACACCCCCAAACCTTATTTTTCACATTAAAAGTTAGCAAAAATAATTCAAAAACACCCCAATATCATCATCTCAAAAATTGACTAAGGTTGGTTAGATTCAACTTCTTCTTTCAATAAAAACACATCTTTATTATAGAATGTAATGCATCATTCACTAATTAAGGGCTCAATATCAATTTAGAACACAAGCATTCATAATTGGGGAAAGACATTCAAAAATTAATTTGAAAAATGTGCCATGTAAGAGGAGCAAACACTTCCATTGATTTTGATAGAAGATTGTTTGTTGTAACAAAAGGTAATAACATTTCAAAATTGCAAAGCTTTTTGGAACATGATCACTTTGGAAGAAAACTTGAATTTTTTTTTAACATTCAATGTTAATATTTTCAAACTACAGCTCAAACAAACAACCTAAAATCTAAATGATTTATCTTCAAATATTTTTTTATAATCATTTGAGAAAATTATTTTGTGTTAATTAGAATGTTCAATTTATTTCGACATATATTAGACTCTTCATAAACCTCTTTGTCCATTTTTGTCTATTTGTTTTAGACTTCTTAGGCCAAGTTATACATTTTGGCAAATCTAATTCATTAGACTTAATAGAAACATATTTGAGATTTTGACACATTTAAATTGTTTTTGTCACATATTGGCAAGCTTTAGGGAAAACATGGCCAAAATAGGAATCTTAAAACTTTCCTCCAAACGAAAACATTTACAAACCATAATAGATTTTAAATCAGTTGTCACAACATAAATTATTTTTTCTTCAACCCATATTCATCCAATAATTCTATCAAATTTATTGATAATTATTTTTATTTCAAACAAACTAATAGTGACATGATTTGGTTGTTAAGCCTTTAAAAACATTTTCACAAGAGCAAAAATGTGATGTGCACTTTGAGACATCCATAAATTAAACCTTCCTATTGGAATATTGCAAACTTTGACTAATTTTGATAGACCATAATCATGTTTTTTTCTCCACCAAGTTAGGCAACACCTATTAATTTATTTTTTCTTATCAGAAAGACCATTTGAGGACATAAATGCAAGGCCAAACACTTCATCTAAATACTGTCCAAAAATTGCATTGGCAAATTTTTTTGACAATAAAAAAAACTAAGTTTTGAAAAACATATTTTTGTTGCATGTCATCTTATTTGAAGGGATGTTTTCAAATTGTTTTTTAAAAATTTGTCCATGAGAAAAATTGGAGGTTTTTTTAGTTGATTAATTACCTTTGAACAATTTCTCTTAATGGACTATTGAACTTTTCTTCAATTTTAATAAAAATAATGACATGGTTTGCATTCACATGTTTGTTGAAAGCTGTTATACCATTTGTTTCAAAATATGAAATTAACACTTTTCTTGTTTAAATTCTAGGATTAAATACATTGATAGGATTGTTGTAACAAAAAATATATTGCATCACTTGAGGATTGTTACAATCAACATTTTTGTTATTATTAACACAAAAAAACCCAACAACATGCATCTCTACCATGAGGTCTACATTTAATTCTTTAAGCATGCAACTTTTAAAGGTTCATTTTCATTATTATTTTCCCATTTTTAGGAACTCTTGTGATTTTCATTTCCAAATTGGGATAATATGTGGACACTTTTTCCACAGGAACATCATTGAATTTTTTTCACATGTTCCAATTTTAGTTGAAAATATATTTTTATTTCATTTGACTATTCCATTTTTCAACAATTTTTCAAGAGTGTTATTCAACAAGAGTGAAAATATCAAAACAAGACATTGTTTTGCAAAGATGTTTTATAATTTCTTATTTGAAAATTGATTCAACTATTTTGAGCCTACAATACAACTCAAAACATTTACAAAGGTAAAAATAACTTACTTAGCCTTTCTTTCCTTATGTAAAAAATGAGTATGCAAAATTAAGTGTAAAGGCTAAAGCAATGCAAAAAAAAGTATGAATCCTATAACCAACAAATATATTTGTTGGTGTTTGAATGCTACCAAGTTTAATAAAAAAAATATTGAACTTGGAACACAAAAAAAAGATTCACCAAAATAAATGAAATAGAAACATTAAGATCCAAACAAAATAACACAAAATTACAAGCATAGTTTGAAAATGATACATAAAAAAACAACCTAATGGTGGATCCAATTTCATTGTTCCCAAACTTGTAAAGAGCAAGTGGGGGGGAAGTTTAAGGTCAATTTTCAGCTTAATGACACCATGTGAGTTGGATATTAATTACGAAATCATTGCTAGTGAGAACTAACTGGAACTCTTGATGAGTCTTCATTTCATTTTTGATACTTGTGAAACATTAGTAATGATTTGATGAAGAATTATTTTTCAAAATTTCTTGTGAATATCGTGGGGAAGAAAGGGAATTGAAAAAAAAACTGATGGTTCTTAAAGAGTGAAAATGTCAAAGAATTGGCCAGAGAACCATTAATTCTTTGCCAGGTCTTACCTGAAAATCACTTGTTCCTTAAGGTTTTAAAAAATAACCAAAAATGACAAGCCTTTGATTCTGCAGTTTTTTCAAAGATCCAAAACCAGCAATTCTTTGATCCTGGAATATTTAAAGAACCTGGACAGGTGATTCTGTGAAAATTCAAAGAACCTCAACACTGGTCATTACAGTCCAAGGGAGACTGTCACATACAGGCTTTTGATAATTCAAGGAAAATAGAACAGAAGGTGACTTTGTGTGGTCGATGCCTGGCAATGTGAAGTCAACAATGAGGGAAGAGCATCACTTGTGCAGTACATTTTCCATGTGCTTATCAGTTCAAGCAAGCTCTTGGTTGCCAATGAGTAAAGAAAATATAGTGCTGAAAATATGGTACCTGATATACAACTTACGCTGGTGACCAACTAAGTGGGCCCTCAGGCCAAAACAATTCTGGAAGCAGAGTTCAGAATTGAATAGTACCTCCCAACAATTGTTACTTGAAGGCTGAAATTTTCTTGGGCTCTTTGTAGTCAAAAGCTAGTTTTAGAGAGCCATTTAAAATTAAATCTGGCATCTTCAATCTCCTTATCTCCCAGAAGTTCAAATACAAGAAATTAGGATACAAATCATTTGGATCAATAGAGTTAGCAGTAAAGTTACACTATCTTGACCCAGTCTTTGGGCCTGCTTTGGCCTCCTATCCCCTCTTTCAATGGTATCCGCAAAGTGGAAATTTTATCATATCTCAGTGTGAAATGATGAAACTCAGTTTACCACCAAAATTGATAGGAGAAACTAGTTTGGGTCCCAGTTATTTCGTTTTGTAAAATTTTCATTCCCAGTTATGTGGTCAATACCCTATTATTTTGAAACTCATTATTCTCGCCCCCTAACCATGTGACTTTACGAATAACTCTCATATGTATATATATTGGTCCTTGATTTTCCTGGCATTTCCAAGCTTAAATAATATTATGCATATCCAAAGTCTATTGAACTTGCAAAGCAGTGTCTTTTTTAAACTTTGTAATCTAGCTGAAGTGGTGATCATCCACAAGAAGATGTAACCATATCTGGCTATAACCAGATTGTTTTAAGCATCCTTCTATATTGTTGGCTACCTACTTGAACCTATTATGAAAGTCAAGCATATTTTTATTTTACTTTTTTGAGATGTAGAAAATATAGTGCACCTCTGATAGGGGGCAAATAGGTGGGCCTGCACCAAGGAAAAACTTGTTTTGGAGAGTTTTAGCATCAAAAAAGGAGTTGCATGGAGCCGTATTTTCTGGGCTCCCTGATTCTCTGGAGGAAAAAAGGAGTAAATGTTTTGTTTTCTCTGGAAAAAAATGTTAAGGAAGCGGAAAAGCATGCTGAAGTGTACAAACTCATGATACCAAGTCTTCCAAGCTGCAAGATTAAGAAGCATTGGGCTGGCAGTGGGGCACCCCAGGGAAGGCGCAAAGGAGTTCCATGATGTGTAGGGTAAAGACTGAGGCCGCATTCTTTACTGGAAAAAGGGCCCACACTAAGCAGAGCCAGAGTGTGGGTCTGATCAGATAAAGCCCACTCAATATGCGATCTGAGTGAGGACTTTTATGAGCAGAAAGACCTGCCAACATCCCGAAACAGCAGAGGAAAAAATATGTTAGGGAACATGCTCTCCTATTACACCAAAAAAATCTGAGTAGGTCTTTATGCAAAAGTGAAAAAAGGGTCCCTTCCTAAAGTAACAGGGAGTCTAAAATGTTGAGAACAAGAAGACAAGAAATACTCAGTGTATTTGCTGGGGACTTGAAATGGGTGAAATGGGTGCTTCTCTTGTTGATACTGGAATCCTGGTATGAACTATTTTGCAACACATAAAGTAAGTAGACTCACTTTCACAACAAAATGCAAACTAAATGCCATTACAAGTTTGGTGCGTGGTGCACCTACGGTGCAGAGCAGATCTCACAAATGAATTAATGCAGGCAGATGCTCTGATATCTTTATGGTTTTTGCAATCATGAGCACACAAACCTTTTAAATCAATGGGTGAAGAAAGAATCAGAAAGTTCCACATCAATGTTTTTTTCATTTTTTTCATTTTCATGATGTTGCTGAAATGGCTATCATCCACAAGACAACAGGACATGAAAGTAAAAAAGTTTAAGCATCCTTCACATTTTTGGTTATGTGCTAGAACCCAGTACAGAAGTTTGACAATATTTTAAGAGTTTTTTTAAAAAAGCTTGGCAACTAGAAAACTGAAAGATCACAGATATTAGCCATTTTGGACAAAAATCACCAACTACCTAAATTTAGCCAGATAAAAAAAACTTTACACAGACACATTGACCCTAACAAAGACAGTCAAAAGTCCAGAAACTCATTGGCCCGAAGCTTTGAAGAGTAGTCTAAACCTCTAAAGGATCGTGTTTTGTAAATAATTTATGTGATTGAGAACCTCTTCCTTGGATAGTGTATTTTTGGAAAGTTAGTTTTCAGTATTTGTCCCTACTGGCTTGTTTGGTTGGTTACCCATCTCTGCTTTTCTTTGGGTTTGCTGGCTTGTTTTGCTTACTGCAAGAGAATTATTCAGTTTGTAGTTTGCACATCTGCTGTCTGCACCCGCTTTTAGTTTTAAGGTCTACCCAATTCAAATTGCATGGTGCAAGAACAACATACTGATCATGGTAAACGCTACCACACTCCCAGTGCCCATGTCGAGCTCTGAGTGTCAGTGGCTCCTGTTCCTATTGCTTTTATTTAATTTATAAGTTAACACATCTGGGGTTGATGCCATAGGGAAGCAAAATCATGGAAATCTTAACTCTATCAAATTATTGACTGCAATGGGCCAAACTAAACTCAGACATAATCTGTTGAACAACCCAGCTAGTAGGAAAGGTGAAAAATTAGGCTCTCTACTTCACTAGCCCTGCATTGCGAGGTTCATCATTTTGAGTGAGGCCCCATATTGGCTCCATTTTAACTCACAAAAAGTTAAATTTGAACTCAGAGATCCCAATTTAATGTTTCAAGGGAATATTTTTATAATGTTTAGAAGCAACCCAAATTTTCTTGATGATCTGGGGATGGGTTTCTATCATGGTACTAGCGTAGTTGTGTTAGATGCATGGGGCACTCTGATGCAATGAACAAGGGGCCCTTGTTTTGAATGGGATTAGGGTTATTATGTTTACTCCTTAATAGTGTGAGGGATCTTAGACAAGTTTTAAATCCATTACAGGATTAATGTCCCATATATAAATGTTGTAAGATCACTCCTACCAGTACAGAGTAAACATTATTTGCCACCTCTTTCCTAGCCATTACATTCACTGATATAAGGTGACCTCCACATAAACTAATAAATTTCTCATGGTGCTTTACCAACTTGTTGGATTCTAAGAACTTGTTTTCTCTTCAGAGGCATTTATTCACATACTATTATAGATAATTTAGACACACACACAAACACCCAAGGAAGACTTATGTGAAACAGGCATGCAGTGGTAATGAAGACTTTTGTGTATGGCCCCCAACTTCCCTCATGTGAACAGTCTCTGATTTTCTAAGGTATATGAGTCAAAGCATGAAAAAAGTCAAGTAAGTTCTCAAGCATGTTTTGCTCCAGCGCTTAGGGGTTTCAGAAATATCTTCTGGAACTCGTCAACAACTTACACTTATTGATGATCAATTATCGGTAGAGCAAGATGTTCATGTTTTTGCTCGGAACCAGGGGAGAGGGTGCTGGTCCCTGACTGCTGGGAATAGTCAAAGAGGCTCTGACGCATCCAGACTATTTGAGGCAACCAGACACAACCATGCCTAATGACAATGAAGATGTTTGCTTTCCATCCACACAGAAAGCATTTATGACATCTTCATCCAGGCAGAGAAGGGTTATGGAATAACTGGGCCTATGAGAGCCAAGGGTGGTACTTGATGCTAACTACTGGGTTGCTAACAAAACCAAGGTTGAAGGTAATGCCGCGTAACTGGTGACCTGATAGCCAATCCGAGTGTCCATATTCTCATCAGGGAATATGGTTATGGACGAAGTAACTAGCACGATGCCAGGGGTTACCGGAAATAGCTGAGGCATGTACCCATTTCCGGGAATTTGATGACCTCAAGCCGATTACCAAAGGTTTAGCTACGATTCAGAGGTTCGAGAGTGACAGCCTAACCGACCTGTCAATGGATGAAACGTCATGTAACCCTCCTCTTCTCAAAAAACTTGTCATAAGATTGTGAGACTTGGAAGTTGTTCAGAGCGTTTGTTTTTCAACGGAGGAGACTTTTCAAGCCAGGCAAGCGTGATCATAGATCTATGTAAGCTCATGCAGTAACGTCCAACACTAGGATTCATATGTTAGGAGAGTACTTACACTACCGAATCTCATGAATGGTGATGAGGGTGTGCAGAGATCATGTGGAGAAAAAAAGAAACAACACTGCATGTTGGAGGTGCTTCACATAGAACTAGAACTGCAGCTTCTGTGACTTACTAGTCATGATCTAATACCAATTGGGTGGTGATGCAATTTGATGTTTCTGGCTTCCACTCAAGTCTTCAAGCTGCGCCAAAGAAGTCATGCAGGAGTCTAGAGAGATGAGAGGAGGAACCAGGAGCTGGGGTTGAATGGATCAGTCAGTCTTTGCAGAGCTGCTAAATTCTTCGGATGAGTACTATCTATGAAAAACAAGAGATGGTGGAAGTCCATCGGAGGAAACAAGAAGTTGTAGTATTTGAACAAGCGGACAGTTGGTGATGCAAAGGCGAGAATTTACTGAAAGTTGTGAAGTAGACTTCGATTGGTGTAGAGATCATGACGATCCACAAGATGCGTGTAGCTTTGCAAAGATTGGTGCTCTTAGTACTCCTTGTATCTGATTTTCTTCAGTTGTGCACTTCGACTCCAGTTCTCGCATTCAACAACAGGAGCTCTCTGAATCTCGCATTCATGCGTATCGGCACCTCTAGATCGCGTTTGATGGAAGCAGCACGTGCAGCAGGTGTGACAAACCTAGTGCAGCTCAAGGACATGATCTGTAAATCTGAGCTCGAGTCTGTGGACCTCGGTCTGAGCGCTTCACACAATTTTCTTTCGAGTGGGAAAAGCGAGGAAGCTGTGAGAGAGCTTCTTGCCGTCGACAAGTCTCTTGACACTTGCATGAAGAATTTCATGGGCGACGAAGACGAGGAGATCAGTACGCGTATTCATCAACTTCGGCCGATTTTCGAGAAGATTCGGCACAGCGTTTCTTCTGCTGTAGATCTGATCGATCGCAGTTCGCGTCGAAGTGGGGTGGAACCACAAGAATCAAAAAATCTCGAGATCAATCCGCGTCTGTTCCAAAGTGTTGGGTCTGCTGATCAGACCGTCGTCGACGAAGTAGCTGACGAAACTCCTTCGGCTATGGCGGATGATGATGGCCCTCGTTCATGGGGACCCCAAGAGGAATCGAGATCAGCATCGACCAACTCGTTCAGTTTGAAGCACCTACCTCTTCCACCGGCAATTCCTTCCATAATGGACGAGATGATGAACGTCGATTACTGCTCACCGCATGTCGAGCTCTACGGTGCGACTGCGACCATCCGCATGGATAGCTCATGCGGAGGCAAGTTCCATTCCCGAAGCAAGTACTCATCGGGAGTTTTCTCAGTCCGAATGAAACCTCCTCAAGGAGCTTCCGGAGCGAGCAGCAGTTTCTACATCTCATCCAACGACGAAGATCCCGACTTGATCAGCTTCGACTTCATAGGCAACCACCCCAACAGAATCCTCACCTCTTACGCAGTGCATGGAAAATACTCGGGCACACTGCAAACTTTCTCCATGGAGTTTGATACCACTGCAAAGCTCCATGACTACACCATCAAGTGGGACGCCGAGAGTGTGATATGGATGGTCGACAATCGCGTGCTCCGCACCTTGAGAAGCTCCTCTCAATTGCAGGAACTGGACTCCGACTACCCAAGAAAACCTGGACACGTTTATGGCTACCTCTGGGATGCATCGGATATGAACTGGGCCGGGAAGATCAACTGGGCTGATGGACCTTTCGAGATGGTTTACGCAGATCTAAGAACCACTTCGCCACTGGCAGTGGGTCAATGGCATCCTCCACCAGCTGCGCCTGATCCTAGTGCAGCTGCTTCAGGGTTTCACCATGTTCCAGTTCCGTTACGACCCATTGTGATCGACTACTGTGGATCCAACATCGACATCCAGGACTCGGAGAATCATCATGAATTCTCCATCTTGTTCGATAGCTTGGGTTGCGGTGGGAGGATCAAATCACTGGCCAAATACTCGACAGGAATGTTCAGTGGGAAGGTGAAATGTGCAGATGGTGACACTAGCGGGCTTCTCACCAGTCTCTACATCTCCTCTGGCGAGGGAAACCCATTACAGGATGAGATTGATTTCGAGTTTCTAGGGGACAACAAGGGTATCGTGCAGACCAATTTCTACGTGAATGGCGTGGGAGGTCATGAGCAATGGATTGATCTGGGCTTCGATTGCTCACAAGGCTTTCACGCTTACGCCATCCATTACAACACGCACAGCATTCAGTGGTTTGTGGACTCCAAGCTGGTCCGGACCGTGAGTCAATCTGAGCAGGTGAAGCTACAAGATTCGTTTCCTGTCAAGCGTATGCGCATGTATGCTTCAGTGTGGAATGCTTCAGGCGTTGAGAATGGCGCTTGGACCGGTCCATGGCGTGGTGGTGACTTACCATTTGTTGCCAAATTCAGCGATCTTACTATCCAGTCTCCTCTTCCTTGAGTGCAATGCAAATATGTTCAAAAAGTGGCCTACTTGGGAGTCCTCCAACTGGTTCTCGTGCCACTAGGGCTCAAATCCTCCTTCCAGTTCTATCTAGACCCATAATCTTATTGTTGGATCTGCTTGTGATTACGAAGAGACTATGATGTAGTTCAAATCTCATTCGATCCCAGTTTTTGAGGAATTCATGAGAATTGAATTCACCGGACCTTGTTACTTTAAACTAACTGTGAGTTTCATTTTTGGGGAAATTCATGGAACATTTTAGCCTATTTTGTAAAAGAAAACACTGTGAACTCCAAGCCTTAAGGGGGAGAGCTCAGCCATTACTAATTAGTAGGCGGGGAGCTGTTTGTTCAGACTCATTCTAGCTTGAAACCAGTACCCAGGTATAGATCAAATGTCCAGATTTATGACGCAGTTGGGGTGATTCAGTTCTGACACCACATCTTCAACTTTCTTGCTGGGCCAAGTCTAGGGGATGTTGATTTAGGTTTCAGAGTCTGACTTCACTCACGAGAACAAACACACATAATTTAAGTATTTTAGTTGCAAATTAGACTTCCAAATTTTCTTTTGTACACTGGCATTGTGATATAACAAGCATGAATTACTAAAATCTCCCAGTGCCCATGATGATCAATTTGGTTGCATGTGCTGCCTGGAGCCAATTTCAGCTGGGTACAGATTTCTTGTCATTGATCTCAGATTTTTCCCTGATGTTCTAGTTGGGGGCTCTCCATATATGTAATTCAATACCCATGTAAATAAGAGAATTCATTCAAAGAAATCTTTCACTTGGTTTTAATATCATGGTCTTTACTGTTTTGAGGGAAACAAATTGGAATTCAATCTATATTCATCTGTCATCATGGAAGCAATAATCATTGCTATTTTTTCTAGCATAACATCCTCAATTATTAGGCCAGGTGGATTTGCAGGGGAATTTCTATACTTGAATTCAACTGTTTCTTTTTGTAAATTGACTGTAGCTGACCGACACCTCAACTTTCTCAACTAGTGGACTTCCCTATTTTGAAATATTATTTTTTTGTTTAATTTCCAGCTTCCACAATATGGTGGAGGATTGGCACACAAGATGCATGTCTAAAGCAACTTCCAGTACACACAATAGCCTTTGCTTCTTGAAGTACAGTGCTGTCCTCAGAATGTCAATAATAACCAGTGGAGTTTCCATACCCCAGTAGTTGGCTGGTGGTGGGGTTTGCTATGGTGCAAACTGTTGCAATGTTTGAATTTGCCACCAAGGAAAGATGTGACAGACCAACTGGCAACAACAACAGTTTTTACACTTCACCCGAGGACCTAACTTTGGCTTGGAGAAGTGATACACTTTGAATTTTTTAAACAATCCACAGATTGCAAATTGCACTAGATCTTTTATCTAAAATGTCTACAGACTGACACAAATCAGTGACATGTATTTTCAAAGCTTGTGATTGATCATCTCCACCAATACTTGCTCCATCAAAGCTCACCTCAAATTTTTACAACAAAGTCATGTCTCTCTTCTAGAATGGTTCTGTTTAGGGGACATCAGATCATTGATTTGCTGCTTGTAGCAAGATGATTGATATCCAAACCCAAACACTCCTATAGTTACTTTTAATGCCAATTCAATTTGTTCAGCTGACGCGTATATGTCATGTTGCTGCTTCCAATAGTACCCAGAGTCTTGAGGACCATGGAACTAAAGAACCTATGCAGATGATTCAGATTCAGATCCCACAGCACCCACCAAGATGGCATGACTAGGGTATGATAGCCCACCCAAAAATATGATCAGTCTGTCCCAGGTAGATTCACAGGATTGCAATTTTGTGAACAATTTAGTCATTTGTCTATGAAATTTTCCTTTGTGTCATAAGATATTGAGTGATGTAATGATTAGGGTGGACCTGGAGTACATTATTAAGTCAAGCAACTTTGAAAGGAGAGACTGAACTGCACCCATCAATTGTGTTCTATCAATGCAACAAAACCTTGCTGATGTGGATAGAACACTCCCCAAGCTTTAGAATCGCCACCTGAACCAATCATGATGGTCAGCCAATAAAAAAAAAGTCATATTTTTTAACTGCATCTTGTGGAGACCACTATAATATCTTGTGCACATATGTTCACATGAATTCTTCTCACAACACTTACAATCTTCACACTATAATCATTGACAATTTTTCTATCTTCCATCATTTTCAGCAAGGATACCTGGCTATTAATTTTTGAACCTGTTTGGTTCTAATGACTAATGGTTCTGGGAGGAGCTCAAGTTGAAATATGGTTAACAAAGCCACCATTTTTTTGTTTGTAATTCCCAACAAGGAATAGGGAATATATACCAAATGAAAATGGAGAATGTTATTGGGTTTTTCTATTTTCTTAACACATCACCAAACAAAGGTTTTTCATATATACTTTGTGAAAAAATGCTGACTTTCAAAAAATGGAAAGCTAGTGGATTATATAAATTGTACATATGGCTCATATTACTTATTACAAAAATTCATTGTCATTCTCTATGGTCAATGGATTTACTGCAGTACAATCTTCTAATCATGTAGAGTGGAGCCTAGTTTAATATGGGGAAATGTCCACCTACACCAATTCACTCTACTTTTAGTTATATGGAAGTCCTAATGTGGGATGAAAGGAAGTTATAAGGTCATCACCAGGATGATAACCTAATGATCAAAAGACTAGGCGCCAAATTTGGGAAAACGACAAGGAGGTATTAGTTGGTGCGTGTGTTTTTGGTGTTGTATGTTTGATGTAGGTAAATTGGCTAAGGAGTTCTATGGTGAGGGCTTACTTTGCGGAAGTTGTGAACAACGGTGTTGATGGAGTTTGTTTGTACACTTTTCATGCTTTTTGGCTATGGCAGGCACGATGAAAGAAAGTGGAGGGCAGCATTGATGAGGAGGCAAGGGACGCAAGGGCTTAAAAGGAGGAGCTCTTTGGAAGCTAAGTATCTAGTTCTCGATGTGTTGTTTCATGAGTGGATTTTTCTTTGGCTATTGAATAGAAAAAACACATTAGAACAAGTTTGTTTAGAAGTTTTTGGCTTGATGGGATGACTGCCTTCAATTGGACTTTTCAAGTAGACTCTGTCCCTTGCTATATTTCCGCTATGCATAGGAGTAAGTTTAGGGATTTTCAAACTTAGGAACATGAATAAAATGGTGGAGATGTTGGAAGTGATGATGATCAATAGGGGACCACATTGGCCAGTTTGAAAGAATTAGTAGATGTTAATGGGATTCTATGCAAAGGTTGGTTGAGGATTTTTGAGACCCAAGTAATTGGAACTCCAGAGTAAGGATATTGCAATGTTTTGAGTGGGCAGAATTGGGAAATCCAATCACATTGGGGTATCGGTTATTTTGTCCAATTTTTGGGAGAATTTATGAGTTAAAAGAATTTGGCTGATTCATAGTAAAACCATGATGGCCTATTGAAAGGGTTTGGAATGCTTTGATCTAATTATCTCTACACTTATATGTGCTTTGGAATGACCCAATTTGTTGAATTAGGTCTAAATAGTCAAGGAGTCTATAGACCCATTAAAAGACTCATAAACAATAAAGACTTGCATTGCAAGGAATTATGGCAATAGCACAAAAGGAAAAGACCAATATAAGGATATAATGTTTGTGGCAATTGGTCAGTCAAATTGTGTAGGAAGCTAGGCATTTTCTTGCAAATGTTCTTTTTTGTAATCAAACCCCACCATCATGGTGACACATTGAAGGAAATTATTTGAATGATCATACTTGCAATTTTTTTGGTTTGTACATGAACTTAATGTCAAAAGTCATGTTTAAAATTATTATTACTAATTGTTGAGTTATCCATGCTGAAATATACTTTAGGGGAATCGTATTGAGAAATATGGATGAATTTTTTAAAAATATTGAACTCATAATGAATTATCAAAATGATGACACTGCACTATGCCAAAAATGTCAATCTATGATTAGTCCTTATCAACTATACTAATTGTTTATGTCATTTTTAATTCATTGAGACTCATCATTTATACCAATTTTAGTCCCTAATTCATCTGTAGTCGTATACGTTTAGTTATTTTGGTGTAATGTTTTATTTATCATGCGTGTAAACTAAAAAGATTGAACTTTAAACATATGTCATAGGAATGTCAAATTAGAAACTAGAAAATAAGCTACCATCAAATGAAAATTTAACAAAAATATGCATTGAAACTTTCTCAACATAAGAATTTTTTGATATTCATGATTTTGTTTTCCATTTTAAATTGAAATTTCAAAGCATTCAATTGAAATTTTGACCAATCACATACCTAACGATATATATAGGGTGACTTATCAATATTTTTGACCAAAATTATACAAGATAATTATAAGGTTTATAGCTTGATAATTGTTATAATTACAAAAATATTACATAGTGTAAGATGTGAACTTTTCAAAATGTCAAAATTGAGCTACGTAACCATGCTATTATTTTGTGCAAGAAAAGAATGTTGAAAATGTTTTGAATTTTTTTTGTAAATTCATAAAATCACCAAGAATTTACGAATAAAAAAAACTTCACCTGGCAATGTCCTCCAATTTGATAAGAACTCTTGTCGCATCAAGAATGACTGGAAGAAAGTGAGAAGGGTAGAACTTTATGTGATAATCATCTTTACAAATTGAATTGCATCATGAAGTTGTTGGAATCAATAATATTAGTATTTAAAGTAACCAAATTATAATTATTTTGAAAAAAAAACTTACACAAAAGTTATCCAAGCTATAACTTCCACTATGCATACTTACATGGGTGGAGAGGAAAATGCTTAAATTAAAAAATCTCACCAAGGGATTGGTATCAACATGTGGCACAAACTTCTTGGTCATTTGGATGTTAAGGATGTGAAATTTCTTACATAAAAAAATCTTGTGGATGGACTATTGAAGCAATCTAGAAAGTTGACTTTCTATGAAGGTTATGTGCGCAATAAACAACATAGAAAATTGTTTCCAACCAAAAGAGCTTCAAAGGCCAACAAATTGTTAGCTTTCGTGCATTATGATATATGGGGACCAAGATATTATCTTTTGGAGGAACCAAGTACTTTGTAACATTCATACATCATTATTCTTGAGAAAGAATTTTGTTATTTCTCAAAAAATAAATTACAATGTCTCACAAAGTTCTAGGAGTTCAAGTCACTTGGAAAAAATCAAAGTCTTTGTGGGGGTGAAAGCACTTTGACTATTTGGAATGTGATAATTATAGTTTGTTTTAGATTACAAATGTTCACTTTAAATGTATTTAGCCATATTGAACATTAACATTGTCAAAAAGATTATTATCCATTTTGTAATAAACTTTAGTGAGAATCATATTAAAATTTATGGATGAATTTTAAGAAAAAATGGATTCATAATGAACTTTTGAAATAATGACACAACATTTGTCAAAGGAAAAATGAAAAATATAAATTCAAATAGTATGTCATATTAGTTTCAAAAAAAAAAAAAAAAAAAGGCTACCACCAATTGAGGAATTTAAAAGTAAGATGCATTGAAATTTTCCCAATACAAGAGGTTTTCATTTTTAAAAATTGAGCATGTTTTGATTTTTGTCAATTTTATCATTTTTTTAGGTCCAAGGTTGATTTGTGCATGGTATCTAGCAACTATAAACTTGATGGTATTGATGTAAGCCAGGTATATATCAAATATTGTTTGAAAGTCATACCCAACTAATATGTTCTCCAATACCCATATTCATATGAGTAAAATATGCCCAGGTTGCACCCTAAATGCAACACTAGCTTTTCCTAGTTGAGACAAGTGGTTCTGTTTATTTTTAGCCAGATGTTGATCTAGTTTTCAGGTAAAGTCCAATGGTTTTCAATTCTAAGCCAAGTGATTCTTACAATCTCTTGAACAATTTTATTGGTTGCTAAATTCCGTGGTGCTCCCACAAGCGAATGGGTGCTAGATGGGGCCCAATTTTTTGATACCATGTATGTAATGAATTTTTTTTATGTCACATGTATCCTCTCTTGTTATCACAAAGTAAAATCCACCCTTCACTGGTTATGTGCTAGTTCCATGTGTGATCCCAAACAAATGTGTGGAAACACTAATTACAATTTACAACAACTTCCTACATGTTGTAATAAAAATGTTGTTGTCCACCAAGCTTGACGTGTTCCTAAGTTGAACACGCTATATTCTATCCTACATGAATAAGTAATTAATTATTAAAGCATCTTATGGTCAACTATGAACAACTAGAGGGACTACCTTGAAAGGTGGAATGGCCTCAACACTGACCCCTTCTCTTAAGCCAGAATGAACCAACAGCCACCAATGCACCAGTTGGTCGTTTTGGTTATTTTGTCCACTAGATGGGCTATGTTTTTCCATTCGGTGTTAAATGGGGTTCATCACAATCCACTTCTTTTTGTTTCATTGTATTTTTTTTTTCTTTTTTTTGCTTCTTAGCCATTTTTCCCCTAGTCCTGACTTCACACATAGTTACATTACTCACCTTCTTACCTTCATAAGTAGTGCACCAACCTTGGTACCTTATTTATTATCCCCTACTGACATAACTACCTTAATAACTAATTATGTTATTGACTTAGTTACTATACTAACTACCTACCCTACTAATTTTGCTACCCTATTAATCACATACCCTATTAATTTAACCATTGTAGTAACTACCTACCCTACTGACCAAACTACCTTACATACACAACTATCTTATTGACATAAGTACTTTACAAACCTAGTCACCTTGATAAGGTCATTTTTTTCTTATGTACTAACTTGCCTATCTACCTAACTACCTATTTACCTACCTATGCACCCACCTTCCTACCTATCCATTATGCTTACCTACCTATCTACGCTTTTACATAGCCAAATACCTAATTAACTACCTATTCACTTTTTCCAACCCCACCCCCAGTCTTGCCTATTCATTTATTAAGGTTCGCCCTAATTCATGGATGATGAACACAGGTCCCCATATGTAGGTATTACAAACAATTTATAGTGGAAACAATGCCATAATTGCAACCATTTTGGTTTAGTTACTGCATATTTTACTAAATTTTATTTACCTAATTTATTATGGAATGGACATTGCAATACATCTTTTCATGTAATTATTATAAATATGTACTATTGGATTATGGTTTAAGTTTAGGGTTGGGACACATAAATTAATTAGTAAGTTTTTCACAAATGTATAGTAATTAACCTAAATTAGGTTAAATTTGGGGAGAATTTTTTAAGGTTTACACATATGTGAAATAATGTAATATCATTCTATATCTTTTTCAAAGAGAGTGGAAAAAATTAGGTTGGAAAAATCACACAAAAGTAAGAGATATTTTTTATTTTGGTTTTGTACAAAATTTATTTGATAATTTAAAAAAATTGAAGTATTTTCTTTCAATGAATAAATATTTATAGTTTGAAAGCTTTAATTTTGGATTCTAAATTTTTTCCTATGTTCTTTTAATTTATTTGTTTTACATTGTATAATTTGTATATATTTTTAGGTTTAGGGCATATATCACTAAGACATTTTTTTTGTTAAGGTTTGTATAATTAGGGTTTTAATAGGATTTATGGTAAAATATCATTTGGATTTTGAGGGCTATACCTTATAATTTAGTGTATAGGAATTTGGTTCATATATTTCAGGGCTTAAGGTTCATACTTTAAACTTTGTTCATTGTATTGGTTTTTTATTTTATCACTTGTTTAAATCCATACCATAATTATGAATATCTTTTGTTTCCATAGTTGTTAGAGTTCAATATTTTTTAACCCACTTTTGCACGAGTTATGATCTTTTAGGGTTGCGTTTTCAACTAGGACTACAAATTTTGGTGGAATGTTGTCATCTTTTATTCCTAAAGGTATGCATTTGTCTCTTGTTACTTCTTTTGTTTTGTGTTTATGTTTTCACAATTCAACTTCTTTCCATTTCCTAGCTATTAGATATAGGATGGGCATCGAATTTCATTAAGTATACAACCATAAATAAAGGTCTAATACCTTTACTTGGGTATTTCATATTCAATATCTCTTTGTAGTTTGATTTTTTCATACCCAAATGCGAATAATACATTAACTCCCCACAACCAATGTGGGTTTTATGGCCTAAGGCAAGTATTGCATTTTGCACCTCTCAAATAGTTTGCATTAATGATCATTATGTGGGTATTACTACATGGGATTTTCAAACACTGTGGATTTAAGGTACAATCTAAGTATTGCATATGTGAATATTTTCAATGATGGGAGGTTTAATAGCTCAATGTGGGTATTGCCAAAATTTGTTTTAATATATGGGTTCATAATGCAAGTATTGTACATGATGTACATTGCAATAGTAAGTATTTTATACCATGATGTGGGTATTGTAATGGGAATTCCAAGTTACAACAATGATTTAAGGAAGCCATGTAGGTATTAGATTTTGGGTTTTTGTTCAATGATGAATGTTTACAGAATTATAAATTCTTTTAGTGCATGAATTTGTCTTACTTCCTTCAATCATGGGAAGGGTTCCAAAGCCCCAGTCCATTCATGTCCAAAACCTCACCAAATCCACTTTCTCAAACAAAGATTTGGTGTGGAAACTCAGGATATGCCATGGAGGGCAAAATAAAATCACCATTCAATTTGCTTATGTTCCATATGCTTGCATCTCATAATTCTTAGAAGGTGAACAAGGGGATATGAACACCCCCATGGAATGGAATGTTTACAAAAACTTTCCAAGCCAAATGAATGTCAAGCAACCAACTATCAAAAACCACCTCATGCATAAATGATAAACATTTTTAACATTAACCTTTTTAATTTCCTTAACTCATATACCAAAGATGTAATCATTTAGGTTTTGAAATTTTTTTGGTCTAGGTATTAGTGACGCGCTCCCAAGTCATAGGGGTGAAACCCACTTGAGGGTCTCACAAAGTTAAGTTGCGGAATTCGAGACTTGGTAGCACGCTTCTGACTCCCAATTCTAGAAAGGGGTAGAGGGTCAAGTTGGGAGCCCAAGGATTAGACTAGTAAGAGGATTTAGTTGATCAAGCTTGAATCTGCATCAAAACAAACCACCCACGTGGTTAGTTCACATTCTAGGACCCCTTTGGGTGTTGGGACAAGCCACGGGCACTTCGAACCACAAGACTCACCACGGCCCGGACTCGGGGGATGCCACCACCATCCCCCATATAATATACTCTGCGACGCCCCGTGGGGGCTACATTCAAATGGCACAAATTCCCGAGACTCCCAAGTTGGAGTCCCGAAATCGAACCAAGTGTCCTGGTTTTGGACTCCTAGGACTTTGAGAGGTCATATCTCCTCGCCCTGACCTCTGATCATGACAAGGTCTGAACCGAAGTTGTAGCCCTCGTCAAGATCTTTTCAACGACGTATCGCACTCCTGAATCGGACATCGAAAGCTGGTCGATTCCCGACTTTTAGTGGTCGGGAGTCAAACTGCCAGTTTGACTCTCGGCCCTTCTTTTGCCCATAACTTGAGCTATAGATGTCCAAATCAAGAATGCGAGGGCATTTTCGATATCTACGTTTCAAGATCTTTTCAATGACACCAAGAACACCTCCATGCAAGGTATTTTGCCCCTTGCTATCGAGCTCTGAACACTTAGGAGTCCCGGAGGACTCCAAATCCCCAACTTTTCCAAGTGTTGGGCTTCACCCCCACACTTGGCCAAAGTAGGGTTGCGACAATTAGTGTGGATATAAACTAGAGAATTATTGAAAAAACCCAACCCACATTCGAACTATTAAATGAAGATGCGTAATATCATTTTTAATCAAACGTTTATACACACGATTCGATGTAGTTGAGATAACGATTTATCATAAAGGCCCATACGTGAATTGATGGGTCATTCACACATGTTGAACATGACCTGAAATCCATTTCTCATATGTTTCGTTATGTTCCACACATGTCATAAGCATTGAAAGGCCACATATGGGCCCAACTAAGTTTAAGTTACACAACCAAACAAATATATGACAAGCATAAAACAATATGGTGGGAACGTGTGAATGCTGGTCAAGGCACAATGCACCCCTAAGTTCCTTGACAAACTCAACTGCAAATTTAAGGTGAAAACATAAAAAAGATAAGGAATTGTTGGGGTACATTCCCTAGTTCACAACACTTTGGGGGTAGAAGGGCGTGCTAGAGCTCTACGATGAGGACTAGGATGAGTGACAAGTAGGTCAATTATTCACATGGACTTGCATAAACTAAACAACAAGTTGGTTAATGCATTATTAGAGCACTTTTGGTGCATGAACAAGACACATGCAAACATGGACTCATAAGACTCATCACAACCTAAACTTTGGGGAAGCCATCACCTTCCTGTTTAGAGTATTCATTGTGCTTGGCCACAAGACTTGCACCACCAAATGTTATTTTGTCCCAGGACTCCCAAGTTGAAAATCCCGACATTCCCAAAATTGGGACTCCTTCGACTTTAAAAGCCCATAATGTTTTGTGTAAAACTGCGATTGAGGTCAGGTTTAAAGTAAAGTTGTAGCCGTTGTTGAGAGCTTTTCAACGATATGTGGCACGCTGCCTACACGCAAATAAATCAGGGCGATTCCCGACTTTTAGTGGTTGGGGGTTAAATTGGCAGTTTGACTCCAAGCCCCTCTTTTGGCCATAACTCATGTTTTAAGTACCCACATGGGTCATGTGAGCTCATTTTAGACATTTAAATTTCAAGAGCTTTGCAATGGTATAAACTTTTTAATCCAATGAATTTTGGCCCTTGAAATGGCTCTCTAAAAATTCAGAAATCTATTAAGACTCCAACTCCCCAAGTGGGAACTCACTTGGGAGTGTGTGGGTTCATTCCCTCACACTCTCCTACATTCCTGGGAACATGAGATGTGACTCTTCAACTTCGCTCTTGGCCCACACCTTTGCAAGCCCTTGCCTTGGTCACAAGCCCAAGGCTAGGGTTGCAACAAAGTATGACACAAGATGATTTCATTCAACTTTAAGGTATTACATATTTGGATCAAAAACATAAGAAAAGGAATTGGCGTTTACAAAATAACCCTATAATTTTAATTCAGGCTTGGGCTCTCCAACATCTAGAGGATGTGTTATTTTTCCAAGATGTTAGTGAAATCAACGAGATTCAAACCCCATTTACCATAAGTACTCAAACACCAACTCAATGTGGGTTCATGTTATCATATGGTCACAATGGTGCCATTTCTATGGATGCCACATTTGGCACAAATGACATGAAATTCCATCTATTCACCTTGATAGGTTTGATGATCATCGCATGAGTGTCCCTTTAGCGTGAATCATTAAAAGTAGGCAAACAATTGAAGATTTGATCAAATGGGTGAAACCATTAAAAAATAAGATGTTATCACACATTCCACATTGGAAACCATCATCTTTTTTCATTGATGATGCACCTCAAAAATTAAAAGCATTACAGTTAATTTTATACCTAGTACCTACTTTGTGTTTATTTCCTTAGATGTTTTTTAGTATATTTCATAAATATTTTGATTACTTCAAATGCATTTTATGTTGTACTAACCCCAACCACTCATGGTGATTTTATTACATATGTGTCATTATTATAGTTATATGGGGTATGGACAATGTTCCCATCTACCTTTGTTGTTGGCATGTTTTCAAAGCATGGCATTTACGTGGTACTGAAAAAATCAAAGATGTGGAGGTGTGGGGTAGAATCTTCCAAGACCTTCATAATGTGATGTACATGTCCATCAATCATGGAAAAACAATTGATGACTTCAAAGAGCGTGGGAGGGTTGTTGTGAGAAAAAACCTTCGTAAACATAGCCTTGGTGATGTGTGGACAAATTACTTTTGGACTTATTACCATCAATTTGGTAAGTGATAATATTTATCATGGTCTAGTATTCAATTTTTTTTAAAAATAATGTTATTCATCCTTGTGCATTGTGTTTATGTTTGTAAAACTATGGATGGTGGGTGTTCAAAAAGTGCCCCATTCCAACCAAGACACCCAAACGAGCATTGAATCATATCATGATGTGTTGAAACATTGGTTTGCTCTTAACACAAAAAACTTTAGAGGGCATAGGATTAATTGGTTGGTGTGGTGATTAACAACAACCATTGCACGCCATTACATGCACACATTGGAAATGAAAAAAAAAGGTTTCATAAAAAACAAGGTTATGGAGGCCATTATTACACGAAGTGTGGAAAAGACATCCCTTATTCCACTCACCCATGTGTACCAACCAACCCTTGAAATTGATGGAGCTGGGGGTGTATGGAGCCAACACCTTCCCAGTGTCACTTACGTAGTGAAATTCCCATTCACCAAAATATTTTGTTACACATGTGAATGGGCATTACAAAGGAACATGTGTAAACACCAAATTGTGGTCATTATCACATGCCTAACACTTCTCAAAAAGGATATCATTCATTGTTGTGGAATATGGTATGGATCACATCATGGAAGGTTGGGTCACATGTTTGTGGACCCACGACATATTCTAGATGATATGGAATCCAATGATGATGACGAAGATGAGCATTTTGAAAGTGATGATGGGATCATGGAATTTGATGGGTTCAAGAGCATGGAGCAAAGTGGTCTCCCTATGGGTGTCATTGTAGGGCAGAATGACATAATAAATTCATCAACCTAAATGGAAAAGGCTCTTGCACAATTGGTCATTACAATGCAAGAGATCACAAATGAATGTAAAGAAGGCAATGTGACACTTTGTGAACATGCCACCTCACACATGAAAATATTAGCATGTAATATTTGTAACATATGCCTCACAAAGGCAAATGCAATTTTACACCCATGATTGGTGTTACACTACGTGAAAGATGGATTGGGAAATAATGTCAAAAGATTCAAAGATTGGCATGAAACAATGTTTAATCACACAAATGTACGTATTAAATGATGTCATGAATAAATGTCTCAATTCTTAATCAAGATTGTTACCATTGGCACTAAAAAATTTGTTTTAAGATCGATTTTGTATGGAGGAAACCATAGCCTAAATTCTTTGAACATCATGTATTCAACACCCGCATGGTCTAATATGCCACACATGTTATTATTGATTCCAAATAATAAACACAAAAAGTTTGAAATGCAAAAACACAAGGATAATGATTATATTAATGTTAAATGTAGGTATTGTAATTAAGCCCCAAAACCCCAATTGGTAGAGGTAAGTACAAGTATTGCAATTAGGCCCCAAAATCCTGATTGCTAGAGGTAAGTACAAGTGCAAGTATTACAATTAAGCCCCAAAATTCTAATTGGTAAAGGTAAGTAAATGTGCAAATATTACAATGAAGCCCCAAAATTCCAATTGGTAGAAGTAACTATAAGTGTGTGTATTGCAAGTTTAAATGAAGAATCAACTTTAAATGCAATACCCACATGCATGGTCATTTCAAAATAATCCATCTAGATGGTTTGGATACCCTTAAATGAAGACCCTAGCCTTAAATGCAATACCCACATGCAAGGTCGCTTTGAAATAACCCAACCCTATATGCAATATTCGCATTCAAGGTCACTTTGAAATAATGTATGTGGGGTATAAGGCTCTTTAAATGAAGATCCTACCCAAAACGCAATACACACATGTTGGGTCATTTTAAAATAATTAGCTATTTCAAAATAGTATGCTGACAAAGGTGTGTATAGAGGTTGGGGTTGTTGATTAGGAGTTCCATGACTCTTACTTTGTTTCATTGAAATTGAAAAAAAATTATATTTTTTGTGGAACAAATAGTACAATGACAATTATTATTATCTTGGTGCAAGATTTTTTCATGGAAAAGTTGAACTTGCAATCTATAATGTTGAATAATTATCTTAAATAGTGATTTCCATAACTTATTAAAACAAAATATAATTAAGTTAATCAATTAAATATCAAATTAATCAATCTGGTTTTTAGATCTAATTTTTTTATTATTCAAGTAAATAAAATTAAACCAACTGATTAATTAATTATTTAAAATATTAAATGATTATCTAATTCTTGATAATTTATCATTTAAATTATCTGAAATATCTTTCTACTAATTATTTAATTATATGACAAATTTTTTGATAATTCATTAGTTTTTTAAAATAATTTTTTAAGCATTCATTTAATTGGGGGCGAAAAGTCTAAGGTTTAGACATATGTGAAATAACAGAATTTCATTCTATATATTCTTCAAAAAGATTATAAAAATTAGGTTAGAGAGATCACACAAAGGTAAGAACCAAACCTTATGCAAAAACCTAACCCTAAATGCAATACCGAGTTTGTTGAGATCAAAAAATTAAAAGTTCATGTTTAAAGTTTTTTCAAATATGTTCATATTTATAATTTTTCCCTTTTAAAGTTGTAAACTCATTTCAAAAAACAAAAATATAAAGTCTTTAATTTAATAAATATTTAACAACATTTAAAAAAAAATTAAAGCACATGATTTTTTACCTTTTTTTTGTTTCACGTAATAATAAAAAATGATCTCTCCCATACATTAATCCTATGTCTAATTGAAAATTGATTTAAAACAACTCTAATGTATAGTAAATAATTTCTTGGTTTAAATAATCATACAATGGGTTAGAAATATTTTATATTTTATACATATATGACACAAACCTCTATGTAAACTTTATTTTTTATAATGTGTAATATTTGTTTAAATATTGGTCCAAATAAATATTTTTTTATTTGTAACATATCAAATAACACATTATATATAAATAATGATATTATGGAATTATATTGTTGATTCATTTCAATACATATAATATTTTCATATTTATTTTAAATGATATAAAACTGGTATATATATATAATTTAGATTAGGTGCACTTTGGGGGGAATTTTACGTGCAAAAAATGCAATATATATTTATATATTTTTCAAAGAAAGTGAAAGAAATTAGCTCGGAGATATTAACAAATGGTAAGAGACAATACCTTATTTTGTGTTTCGTTACAAAATTTATTTAATTATTAAAAAATTAAAGCCAAATTTTTAGTTAGTGAAAATAAGTACGTGTGTGGATATTGCAAAATTATATGAAACCCTAACCCTATATGCAATAGCCATATTCAAATTCATTTCAAAATTACCCATAGGTGATTTAGGTAAAACCTTAAGTGAAAGTCCAACCTTAAATGCAATACCCACATGTAAGGTTACTTCAAAATACCCAATATGTATTTTGGGTGGTGCCTTTATATGAAAACCAAAGCCTAGATGCAATATTTGCATGCAAGTTCATTTTGAAATAATCCATAGATGAAGCAAACCTTATGTGTAAAACCAACCCTAAATGTAATACCCACATGTAAAGTCATTTCAAAGTAACTAATGAATGGTTTGGGTATGGAAAATATATATTTTTGTATACTTAAATTAATTATTATTCTATATTGATTTTATGACAATTAATTCTCATGAATAATTATTTAAAATAATGATTTGAATAACTTATCAATCTAAAACAATTTAATTAAATATTGAATTATCAATTTGATTCTTAGATCTAAATTTCAATTATCTAAACAACTAAGGTTCAACCAAATAACCAATTAATTAATATTTTTAAAAAAATGATCATAGTAATGACATTCGTCATCATGCACTTTAAAATTCGCAAATTTACATGGTAAAACACCTTGTCAAAACATTCGGCATACATTCGTGAAACATTTGCCAACATGAACATCGCGCGTGGCGATAGCCTGTGCTGAACGGTAACGGTTACTGCGAGACCATTACCACTCGGAGTCAGGCCGCCGCTAATACTTGCCGGCCGTGCTGCCAGTGCAGTACGGTGCGGCTGGGCCGCCAGGCTTGACTGAGTCTGTATGGTAGCCTGATGTCTTGCATGCCGATGCTTCGTTCTAGTTTGATCTAGCTTGAAGTTGCTAGCTTCCAAGTTCCATATGTCTCTATGCAACAACATAGTTGAAAATCTGAGGATAAGGATAAGGAATCTGATAGCCGCCATGGTCAAGGAAAAGGGACCAAAGCATGCCCACGTTGTCTAGCAGGAGGAACCCAAGACCCTTGGGGAAAGCACTAAGGTCAAATGCAAGTACCGTGAATTTGTCTTCACCGCCACAATAACCAAGATTTGTGCACATCTTTTAGGGTGGACTGGATCTGGTGTGCGAGCTTGTGACAAAGTCCCCCCGGTGGTTACACACCAGTTTGAGGAGCTGGAGAAGGAAAAGAAGGAAAAGGAGTTCAAGAAGCGGAAGGTTGAGCAGCTTGACAAGCTGTCCAGTGGGGAGGCTGTCAAACCTAAGAAGCAAAGCACCCTGAAGGCTGCCTTCTCCAAGCAGGATTGCTCGAAGGTTGACCAGCTTTGGGGTCGAGCATTCTATGCCAATGGGCTCTCTTTCCGTTTAGCAAAGGATCCTCATTTAAGGCAGCTGTGAAAGCAACAGCAAGCTTTGGGGAGTCATATCCAGGGCCTCCTTCTGTGGACAGGCTATGAACAACCATTCTGGAGCGTGAGATGCAGCTCTGTCGGGATGGCTTGGCCTCCTTCCAAGAGTCTCTTCAACTGATAGGGGCAACGATTACCAGTGACGGGTGGTCTGATGTGCGTAGGCGCCCTCTGTTAAATCTGCTCGTTGTCTCTCTGAAGAGGGAAATGTTCCTCAAGGCGGTTGATACGGGGGGTGAGACAAAGGACACTGCTTATATTGCTGGACAGCTGATTGATTGCATTCGGGAGGTTGGTGTAAACAGCGTCATCCAAGTTGTTATAGACAGTGTGGCAGTCTACAAAGCTGCTGGCAGGCTGGTTGAGCAAGAGTTCTCTTAGATAATGTGGACGTCGTGCACCCCACATTGTCTAGACCTGTTCCTTGAAGATGTGGGGAAGCTGCCATGGGCTGCAAAGGTGGTTGCAAAGTCAAAGGCGGTGGTGAAATTCATCACAAATCACCACCGGAGTCAGGCGTTGTTTCGCAGGAAGTCTGCGCTGGATCTGCTGAAGCTGGGGGACACGCGCTTTGCCACCAACTTCATCATGCTGGACCGCATGCTGGAGGTGAGAGAGGCGTTGCAAGAGCTGGTGGTCGGCCGGGAGTGGAGGGAGTGGAACGGGAAGTCCAATCATTCGGATGACGGGGACGAAGTGAGGGACTGTGTCTTACGGAGCGGATTCTGGAAGAATCTAGAAGAGGTGCTAGCATTGACAAAGGGGACGGTGGCTCTACTGCGGGAGTGGGATCGGGGGGTGCCAATCGCAAGAAAGGTCTACGTGGCAATGTTTAATTGTGGACAAGAACTAGAGGCCCTGAGGGATGGCACCTCGGAATACTATCTTGGGATCAAGGTCTCTGCTCAGAAGTATGCACATGTGCATGCAATCTGGGAGAAGCGCTGGGAGATGCTGCACAACGACATGCATGCCGCTGGGTATGTTCTTGACCCGGAGTATCAGTCTCCAGATAACGGGCATCATAGCAACATAGAAGTGATGCGAGGGTTTCACAACATTGTTGAAAAGCTTTGCCTGACGTTGAGGATCAGGTCAAGGCAATTGAACAGCTAGCTAAGTACAAGAATTCGGAAGGAGAATTTGGCCGCCCATTTGTCAAGGCAAGTGCTAAGAAGTTGCCAAGCTAGAAGTGGTGGGTGGAATTTGGCTCATAGTGCCCCGAGCTGCAGAGCGTGGCGCAGAAGGTGCTGAGCCAGATCTCATGCGCGTCTGTGTGCGAGAGAAATTGGAGGACCTACGATTTTATCCACAACAAAAAGCGCAATCATCTGCGACCAAACATGGCAAACGATCTGGTGGAGGTGTTCTCTAACCTACGTTTGATCAGCAAGGTGAACAACATCGAGTATGAGGAGCAGATGGTGGCATGGGATAGCGGAGAGGAGGAATTGGAGGAAGAGTGAAGCACGGGTGAGTTTGGCAAAATATTGGATTGTGTCCTTTTTTGTGTGAATATGGTGTGTTGGAGCTCAAGAAAGTCTTAAAGCTATTAGATTTTGTAGTCAAGTCAAAAAAATTTCTAGTTTGTGCAATCCAATTAGATCTTGTATGCAGCTCAACTAGTTCTGATGCAGGGCTTGACTGCATGCATTTGTTTCTTGAATTTTTTTTGGGTGGTATGATGCCGAATATGCTTGGTGGTAAAATGAGGACAGGCTAATTTGTCCATCCAGGATAGAAGTCTGATAATTTTAAAAGTTGATCAACAATATAAAAACTTGAGGAAGATTCGTTCAACATTCGCTAGAGACTGACTTCATTGGTATCTGCTGTCCTGCCGAATTTGCTTGATGGTAAAGTTAGGACAAGCTGATTTGTCCATCCAGGATATAAGCCTAATAATGTAAGCCTAACATGCCCGTGAATGTTTATCGAATGTTCACTGGTTGATCTATAAAATTCGTTAAAATTCGTGCTTCTTTGGGCTTCCATAACAATCTCGCACCAAGAATTTCATAACTATGTAAATGATTATCTAAATATGATAATCAATCATTTACATTATCTGAAGGAATTTTTTAGTAATTCCTTAATTATGACATTATTTGTTGATACTTAGATTAGATTATAATGTCATATGAATCCCCTAAATATTGCATTGGAGACCTATATGCGGGTATTGCAATGAATGTAAAAAAATCGGCAACTCTTATGGGACCTATATGTGGGTATTGCATATTTGAAAATGGTCTTATAGAATTTAGAATAAAAAATGATGTAGGTATTGTATGTTTAGAATGTGGGTATTGTTTTAAAAATCTTTAGGTGATGCAAGTCCTATTACATTAGATGTAGGTATTGCACAATGTTCATTTTCATAGTTATAAACCTTAAACAAATTAATGTTATTTATTCATATTGGTTTATTTAAATTTTGATTCTTACATCTAAAGTACTAAGAAGATTATGAAAAAGAAGACATATATGATTAACCATATACCCATCAAACAAATGTGACCAGAAGAAAATATTCTATTGATAAAAGATGTACAAAAATGCATGGATAGAAAAACGTTAAACAACCTAATGAAAAAAAATTCTCTATAATATATCAAAGGACCAAAGTTTAAAAATTGGGTAGTCTAAAAAACGAATCATTCTAGATTCATGGAAATCTAATACATCTTATGTCTGATTTGTTTTGGTGGACGTTCGATCCTAATTTTTGACATCCCATGCCATTTTCAATTGTCTTGCATATGTAGATCGGGTGGATTAAATCATCTCTTATAAATTTTCATCCTTTTCCATCCGTGATGTTGCATTTGAGGCACATTTCCCACACCCTAATAATTAATACCCAACACTTGTAATAGTTGCTTTGAAGTTAATTTAACCAAAGTTGGTTTTGGTAAGGTGGATAACAATAATTACTAGTTTATCTCACTAGCGTTGGGCTCATAGTAGTGACAAACTTTCAATTCGATTCAAACATATGCGTATTATACCTTTTTTTGGGCTTTTAAAAAAAAACTTGAAAAAACTTGATACAAAGGCCAATTTTCAAACCTTTGTATTTTTATAATGCTTTTGTAAAAATACTTGAAAATATTTCTTTTTGAGCACCTTCAAAAAATACTTGTATTTCGTTTGTCACTACTATGGTTGGGCTTTGGCATAAGCATGACTAACAACCTTTTGATCATTTCAACTTTGCACGGCCATGGCATTTCCCAAGATGTGAACGTTCATTTTAACATGGTCTTGATGTCGAAGACTTCCTTTAGAAGTTGAAGCCTCTTACGTTTGACCTTTTTTGCCACCAAGCCATGCACCTAAATGTTTGGTTAACAACCATTTGGCACAATATATGGCAATGCAAATGCTAACTTTACACTTCCATTTCGACCAAACTTTCATCCATTTTTTGTCTTCCAAGCCATATTAGGTGGACAAGGGGGTGTTAGTGGTTGAAAAGCTTGGTTGGTTTCAAGTTTCGAACTTAAACCAAAAAATATTTTAAAAAAATCATCATTTTGTCATTAAAAAATCCTAACCCTAAAACCTTACACATAAAAAGTTCAAAAAATAGAATGCAGGTATTGCAAAACATAAAATCACACAATCACATGCAATTCTTACAAACTCTAACTATTTTCAAGTATTGCAATAAAAAAAATTCAACAAAAACATATCGCAACTTCCATCAAATGATGGAAGCTACGGATATAATTAAACTTTTAAAAAATTGTTTATATTTTTTAATTTACATTTAATTTAATGTATGTAAATTTTAAAATAATCTAACCCACCATTTCTTGGTCGAAATCCCCAATCTATATTGGGAGTGATCTCATCATTTGAATTGCAGATTGTCACCATTATCAACTCTAAGCCACATAGATTCGTTATTCATCAATTTTCAGTTCTAATGAAGTAACATTTTGCTCCCTAGGTTTCAATTATAATGGAGTAACATTTTGCTCCCCAAGTTTGGATTCTAATGGAACAACATTTTGTTCCTTAGGTCTAGATTCTGAAGGAGCAACATTTTGTACCCTAGGTATCAATTTTCATGGAACAACATTTTGCTCTCCAAGTCTTAGTTGTAATCAATCAACATTTTGCTTCCCAATTGTCGATTTTGATGAAGCAATATTTTTTTTTTGAGCTTCCAAGTCACCACCACCTTTTTTTCAGTCTCCTTCCTCTAGCCATTACAACCTTCAACATTAAAACCACCATTTCATTGTTAATTGTCAATTCTAATGAACTAAACCAAAAAGATTAGAGAAAAAGAAACAAAAAAAGGTGATGGCAGCTTGCTACCATCGCCTTTTTCACATCACCACCACCATAGAAGAAGGCGATGGCATTACTACCGTCACCTTCTTCACAACAAAACCACCAAAAAGGTGACAACAATTATCATCGCCTTTTTTTACAACAAAGCCATCGAAAAAGGTGACAAAAGTTATCATCGTCTTCTTCTTTTCAAACACAAAGAAGAAGGCGACAATAAAATTTATCGTCACTTTCGTCGTTGCAACACCACCACAAAAAAAGACGACAATGCATTGTCATCATCTTTTTCTTCTCAAACACAAAGAAGAAGGTGACGGTAATAACTATTATCACCTTCAAAACTGGAACAACACCACAGAAGAAGGTAATGGCAGTAGGTTGTTGTCACCTTCCTCGTTGCAACGCCACCACATAAAAAGACAACAACACATTGCCATCGTCTTTTTCTCCTCAAACATAAAGAAGAAGGCAAAGGTAGTAAACTATCGTTGCTTTCTTCATTGCAACAACACCATATAAGAAGACAAAGGTGCATTGCCATCGTTTTCTTCTTCTCAAACACAAAGAAGAAGGTGACGACAACAATTGCCGTCACCTTCATCATTGCAACACCTCCACAAAAAAATAAGATGGCACATTATCGTCATCTTTTTCTTCTTAAACACAAAGAAAAAAACAATGGCAAATTGCTGCCATCGCTTAAACCATAAACCTTAAACATAGAGAAAAAGGTGACAAGTTGCAACAACAAGCTATCATTGCTTTCTTCGTTGCAACAATACCATGTAAGAAGACAAAGGTGCATTGCCATCGTCTTCTTCTTTACAAACACAAAGAAGAAAGCGACGATAGTAATTGCCGTCACCTTCATCTTTGCAACACCTCCACCAAAAAAAAAGATGGCACATTATCGTCATCTTTTTCTTCTTAAACACAAAGAAAAAAGCAATGGCAAACTGCTGCCATCGCTTAAACCATAAACCTTAAACATAGAGAAGAAGGCGACAAGTTGCAACAACAAGCTATCGTTGCTTTCTTTGAGCAACAACACCACAAAAGAATGGCACATTGTCATCTTCTTTTCAAACATAGAGAAGAAGGCGACAACATCAAGCTGCCGTTGCCTTCTTCGTTGTAATAGCACCACATAAGAAGAAGACGGCACATTGCCATTGCGCTGTTGTTTTTTCTTCTCAAACATAGAGAAGACAAAACACCACAAGAAAACAACAACAACAACAAAAACGAAAAGAAGGGAGGGAGCTTACTTCCAAGCTCAAGCTCTGCCCTCTCACTTTTGGCTCTCGCTTTTGCCCTTCGGTTTCAAGTGCTTTATCCTAGTTGCCACTTCTACCCTCCCACTTCAAGCTCTTCCGAGCTTTGACGATGGAATGAGCGCAAAATGAGGTGAGGTAGCTAGGTAGGAGGGGGGAGGTAGGTAGGAAGGAGAAACTTTGGGGGAGAGAAGAGGCTAAAAACCAAAAACCTTGGGCAGGGAAGGATGAGTTTTTGGTTCATCCCCAAAACAGCTTGACTAACCACATCCTGAACTGGTGCACTGATGGCTGCTGGTTCACTCCAGCCCTTCTCCTATACAAAAATTGCTAATTTTCAGCAGCAGATATGATATACTGTTACAGTGCTTGATGAGGTATATAGAAGTATTCATATGGTCACTTCTTTTTGGGCTATTAGAGGTGGTGTTGAGCAGTGTTGCGTGGTTATTTGAGTTTAAAGGAACTGCCAGTTTCATTTTTTCAATTACTTCTGAATCAGGGAACAATTTCATTCCAGTTTTTTGAAAAAAATGAGAATCAAAGAACCACCTATCCAGGTTATATCAAAAGCTGTAAAGAACCACTCATTTTCATAACAGAACTGGCAATGAACTGGTAGTTTTATGGCTGGTTAATTGACTTAAAAAGTGTAGTGAGAACCATCATTAGCTACCAGAACTGGGACTTTATCTTTTTTTAATCTGTGGCTATGAATCTTAAGAACCTCAGTGATAACCGCCAGGGTCTGTGCCTGTTTCTAATATCCGCCCAACACTGGTGTTGAGGAATGTTGGCAAATTCCGGGTTTACATCAAAGTCTTGACATGACAAAGTTCAGTTCAAAAGTAGGAGATGCAACAGCAGAAGCAGCAACTCAGGTTTGTAGTACATTTCTGGAAGAGAATTGGGACCCTTGAAGCTTGTATTTAATTATATATATTAAACCACATAACATAATACCAAGGGTTTTTTCCCAATTACTTCTAATGAAGCATTCTCTACATCTCTACAGAGACAGGCAATTTCCAGCACATATTGTTATATACACATGTCCTCTGCTGATAAATATCTTGAACAATGTTTTTTTCTCAAATTAGTGAAGTAGGCAGGTTGCTGATCATGCACAAGAGTTCATCATCAAGACCCACAGGGTTTACTGTTCGAGGTTGTGGTTAGGATGAGGTTATTAAGGTCAAGATATATAAGCACATTGAAACCCCTAGTGCTCTCCTTGTTTGCAAAACGTTGCAAGGAAGTAATCTTCAAGTTTGAAGGGGTGGCATCACCTTCATCCATGTTTTACAAGTTTAGATCTGTGGAATTGGGAAGGGGAAATCGGAATCATGGAGTGGATGTCAATAGCAGCACTCTCTCAATAGGAGCACTAGGAAAAAGACTGAAAAACTAAACCCTAAACCCTGATAAACAAGACACAGTCATACACATGTTCAGGGACCTTCAACAGCAACATGTATTGACTGCCAACCATAACATTCCCATTGCTCAAAGCAGGAGGGTGGAGAACAATGCGAGAAACTTCATAGAGGTAGCTTGCAAATTCACATAAGAGTTTTCTCAAATGGCCCAATAGTCAAGTGCAGCAGCAAACTGACAACTCTGAATCAGTAATTGAATGCACACAGGAGTGCAGCAATTTCTAACTGAGCAGAAAGCCTGGGACATGTTGTTACAGTCTCAAATTCCACTCCAGTTTCCAAAATGACTCTGTACACAAGAGGAAAGAGGCACCAGACCTGTGTGGTACAAATGCTAGAGGCAAGAAATCAAACTACAGGAGGCTCCATGGCTCCTTTTTGCAGTGGTGCCCACATCTGATAACAGTGTCCAACTATGGTGTTTCTCACTATGGTCACACAAATGGAACACCTTTTCTTTTTTTTCCACACCATGCAGAACAAATTTAGTGTAAGGCACATACCTGGCATCATGCACAGGCCCTGACAATCTCTGCAGTTCTGCACAGATTTCAATCATCTGAGGGTGGTCTTGATCAACGACTACAAACATATACACCTCATCTTTCAATTCAATTCAGGTGCAGTCACACTGTTTCTTTGCACCTTTTTTCTTTCTTGGCCATTCAACACTCTCAGAGAGATGCCTGTTGCCAGCAGCAGCATAGATGTTTGATAGCAGCATGTAACCAGCAGCATTTCCAGGCTGTAATCCCAGAATTTGCTTAGCAACATGTTCTCCCATCTCCACATTACCATGAATTCTGCAATTGCCAAGCAAAGCCATTGATGGTGCCACATGTGGTTTACAGGGCATTGCTTTCATCATATTCTCTGCCTCCTGTAGATGGCCAGTACAGCAAAGAAGGCCAACCATGCTGGTGTTACATTCCAATGTTGCAGAAATCATGTAGACTGTGATCATTGAAGAATAACAGCACATGCCTTCATCCATTAAACATGAATGGCTACAAGTGGACAGGAGACAAACAAAAAAAATCATGTCATCTGGCTGTACAACTTTCTTCACAAATCCATTCAAAATGTTTGAGAGCTTCCTTACCATGCCTGTGCATGGCACATCCTCCAAGTATGGTGGTCCAAGTGACCACATCTTGAGATGGCATCTTGATGAACACTTTTCAAGTATCCTCCATGCTCCCACATTTTGCATACATGTCAACCAAGCTATTCCCCACAAAGACATCAGACAAGAGACCGCTTTGAACGATCTGCTCATGAACACACCTGCCCTCTTCAAGCACAACCACACTGGCACATGCATTCAGCACCCCAACAAAAGTAGCAGAGCTTGGTCACACAGGCTCCTGTTGCTGTTGTCAACATAGTTGCAGTGTCTTCTGACCTTGCCAACATTTTCCATATCCCAGTATCATGTTGTTCCAAGTAATTACATCTTGAGATGGCATCTTGTTGAACACTCTCCAAGCATCCTCAATGCTCCCACATTTTCCATACATGTCAATCAAGTTAGTACCCACAAAGACATCAGAATTGCAACCACTAATTTGAATGAGCTGTTCATGAATAAGCCTGCTGTCTTCAAATGCTCCTAAACCGGCAAATGCACGCAAGGAACAAAAGTGAATTCATTAGGAGGAGCATTCCTTCTTGTTGCATATGCTGGAAAAGCTGCATCACCTCTCAGGTTGCCCATTCTTCATATGTTTTGTAAGCTTCTGATTCCATGCAAAAAATGTTCAATTACACTGTGCTTGGTGCCATTGCAGCCACCTCTGGTGTCACCCATGGCAGGTTTCATCAGTTCTTGCATTTACTTAATTACCATCTGCAACATACTAGTACTATCCCACCACTAGTACAAAGGATGTGATTCTGCCAAAGTCTAGACAATGGCAAGATAGCAACCGAGAGAAAGAGAGAGCAACAAGATTGACATCAACAACAAGACCTACAGCTCCAATTGACATGCAAACACTGACAGGATTGATGTTCGCTTACCTTTCTGATCTATTATCCCACCATTGTGAAGGATCCAAAAAGAACTCCAGCCACAGTTTCTCTCTATCTGATCACCACCAGGAACTGCAGAGAAAATTCTTCCTATCAAAGGGTTTAGGGTTTGGAGCCCAATCACAAATCTCCCTCAAAAATCGGAAGTTCACCCAAATCCAATCCATCCAAAGTTGACCCAAACTCTTGAACATTGGTTCTTCAAGTAGGCAAGTTGAATTTTATTTATTTATTTAAAGTTGGCAAGTAGGTTAAATTTTATGAGTTATTACTTTTAATTAGTTGTAGAACTTCATAATTATTCAACTTTTAGTTCTAATATGTTTTAAAACTTTGTACCTAGACAATCTTCAATCTTGAAGACTATGTAATCAAACTAGATTTTTGAATCAGGTCTGAAAGTTTTTGAATTAGAAAAAATGTGTCAAGATCATAATAGCTAACATGGTTTAGAGATTTGAAGAAATAAGCTCCAATTCAAACTCCAAGAACCTCCAAAACTTTAAACCACAAGGTTTAGAAATTTGAAGAATTGGGCTCACCGCGTAGGTTTAGAACCTGCACCTACCAAAATATTTTGTGTGAAAATGAAGATCAAAGGTTCTCTAAAAAGGAAGAAATGGCCACCTTTGGTTTAAATAGTTTGTTATTGGGATTAGCCACAATTTTGACCAATGTTTGGCAAGTATATTGATACAAGTTCAATAAACATGAATGTTTTTTTACCAAAAAAATACAAACTAGGTAAGGGTAATAGGCATTTTACAATTTACAATCTAGATAAAATAAGGGTAAGGATATGTAAGCTTCGTGAATTTGTTGATATAGGTAAAGGGCCACCACTTACCATGTTTATAAGGTAAGCATAAGGGTATATATTTACTTTTACAAGTTAAAATTTACTTCATACCAACCAACTATATATGGGTAGATGTCCAAATTTGCAAAATCTTTAAAAGCATATGTGAAAGGTTGCCCCAAGAATATTAAAGCGCTAGATGGAAGCCCATTTTCTTGTTTTTTTTTCAATGTAACCGTTTTCTAAAACACAAATCCAAAAAATTCTTACAACACTTGATTTCAATTCTATTACTATTGAACAAATTTTCATCAAATAAAATGAAAGTGCAAGTATCTTTAATATAATATGTTGTGACAAGTTATCTTAACCATTTAATCAAATAAAAAATAAACATCAAAACACCATAATATGAAAACTAAATTTCTTCCACACCTTCCATATTTGGATCAGCAGGGTTTTTTGGCATGAAATTTTGCCAAAATACGAAAAATAACATTTAGCTCCTTCATTGCCTTGTTTAATCCCTACCATTCTTTTGATCTATTTTGTTTGATTAATCATTACCATACACTAGGTAACATTGCCGTCCCTCCACTCTAGATTTTTTCTTCAATATCCTTGCTTTAGTTTTTTTTTAAATCATATTCTTTAGATCACTATATCAATTATGTCTAACTTGGTCTATTTTGTATGAGTGGTTAATATTAATACCTACATTTTAATTTATGATTTTGTATGGCCTTTAGCTTTTTCACTCACTTGAAAAATTAAATTATTGAGCAATGGTGCTATTATACCTTTTTGAACTTGATGTTATGTATGTTCCACGCCCTACTCCCCAACTAGCTCCCTCTATATGCCAATATCATTAATTAGGACTATTGTCTCCAACTATGAAGTTGTTTGTGCTTACTCCTCATATACCTTAGCTAGAATATCATGTCCTCTTCCCTTCAACTTCTATGTTTTTTCTTGATGTGTGTCATTAACTATTCCATTGTAGTCAACTTCCTCCACCTCCTATATTGGACTAGATGGTCTTATATTATTTGGATTGCAAGAAATGAAATCTAGAAAGGCTTTCTTGAAGGCAAATAAATGTATACTAAAGGTGGCCTCATCCTTTTTATGTGTAGCCAAAATTTTCAACATCTTTTTTTGGAATTGAACTTTTACCATCTCCCATGGGCCACCACTCATTAGGCTCAACATTGGCATCATCCATCTATTCTTTGGTACGTAATATTGAATAATACTTTACCAAGTCATCATATTCCTTCGGGATGTATTTTTAACATATGTTGGGTCCAAATCATCTAGTTTTGACTTGGTTTTGTACATCCCCTACTTTAATTCATTTACCTCCATAAATGTTTGCTCCTTGGTTTTCTTTGCGTACTACCTACTAAACTTTTCTATTGCAACAATGTTGTTCATTTGTAGAATCTATATTGTCATTTTATCAATTATTTCTTTTCTAATTTCTTGTTCTTATAACCATAATTGCTTTTCATTTTCCAAGCCCTTATGCTTATGCTTTATCAATGATTTCTGATATGCACGGTTTGCTTCAATCAATGTTTTTTCCTTTTGCTTTAATTCCATGCATTCTTTCTTTAATTCTAGAAATTCCATCAACTTCCATTTCATGTTTTTATTCTCAATGGTTAGTTGTAACATCTTCACATTGATTTTTTCCTCCAACGGATTAATGAATTATTTATATCATTGAAAAGCTATTGAAACCTAGATGTTTACAATGAGCTCGCATGACCCATTTGGACATTTGAGACACAATTTATGGCCAAAAGAAAGGTTGGGAGTCAAATTGGCAGTTTGATTCCCGACCACTAAAAGTCGGGAATCAACCTGATTTACTTACGTGCAGGTGGTGTGTGTGACCTATCGTTGGAAAGTTCTCGACAAGGGCTATAACTTTGCTTTAGACCTCATCTCAATTCAAGGTTGCATGCAAAGTTATGGGCCCCCAAAGTTGCGGGAGTCCCAACTTTGGTAATTTCAGGACTCCCATTTGGGAGTCCCAGGACAAAATGCCATTTGGATGTGGACCTCGTGGAGAGGCACAAAGTATACTATAAGGGGGAAGGTGGTGGCTTCCCCCAAGTCTGAGCAGTGGTGAGTCCGAGTTGCCCGTGGCTCATCCTAGCACCAAAATGCTTCAACTATGCACAAACCACCTTGTGTTGGTTTTATACAGGCCCGTGTGAGTAAGTGAAACTTGTCAATTCTTCTTAGTCCCATCCTGGAGCTCCAACACGCCCCTCTACCCTTCCAAAGTGCTGTGAGCCAAGGAGCGTGCCTCGACTCCTTGTTCTTTCGCTATTTTCTATTTGGGACACACATTTGAATCCTTGAAGGAGTTGGGAGCGTGTCATTGAGAGTTTGTTACAAATTTTAAATAATACTTTGCACATTCCTTTAAGCAACATTTGGACTTCACAAAACTTGTTGAGGTCATGGAAACATAAGGGAATAAAATAGTTTGCATGGTGAAAACTAGGTGGACTTTGATGTTGAGATTTACCAAAAACATTTCGGCGGAATATACAATTTTGTTGATAAAAATGGCTATGCATAGCTTTATAAATCACCAGATAAAGTTCAATTGTGAACACTTGTGTGACTCACAAATTTTATTGGAGTTGTCATGCATTTTTCCCTTGTTGGAATTTGTTCATGTTCTCATCAAATTTGGCTGAATATGAAATGTGTTTGTTTGTGACCTTGTGGCAGCTATCAATGTTTGTAAAACTAATATTTACAATATGTATTATGGTAATAATTCCAAGTTTTTTTAATATAGTTTCTAGGCCTTCAATTTGCTTGAATGCAAGCATGAAAGTATCTGGATGTGGTGGGTACTTTAGATGTTAACATTGGAGTTTGCCATTTGGCATTTGAGGTTTTTGGCCAACACATTTATGTGGTGCATTGGGATTTCATTAAAATAAATCTTGTCCATTCCAACCATATGGTTATGACTATAGATGTGACTAATGTTTAAATCAACTACTTTTACAACTATAATTAGGTTATTTTTACATGTCATTTTAATTGTAAATGTGTGTAGTCATATATGTGACTATTGTAGTCACATATGTGACTATAACTTGTGACTATTACATGTTTAGATGGAAAAAAAAAATGAAAGTGGACATTTTTCATCCAATATTGTGAATGGATCCTTGGATGGATGAAAACCTAATTTTTTTGCAATTGGTCATATTTGTTTTGGCAATTAGGGCCAATATTTTTTCCATTTACACTATTTTGATGATTAAAACATATGTGGCATCTTTGGAATTACAATATTTGTTTCATAATGAACTTGTGTTTAATTATTTATTGGTAAAATTACAACTTATTATAATCATAATCAAATGTGATATATATTTTGAATCAAATAAATGTTTGCGACGTCTAAAAAATATATCATTTATTTCATCATAAGACTTTTACCATAACTTTAGAGAAAATTTATATATTATATTTGTAAACATATAAAACTTAAAATTCCATCAAATTCATTGATTATTAAACATTATTAAATGTGATTTAGTTAAAAATCTAAAACATAAAAAAATTATATATAAATATTATAACTGATATTTAAAAAATAAAATAAATTGAAATGTGATAGATATATTATCCAATTATAAAAATCATATGTGAATTAATTAGAATTATGATATATTATAATCACATTATGTTTTGTTAATGAAATGAAGGATTAATATGTGGGAGATAAATTATTTATTTACTTATTATTAAACATTAATCAAAAAATATTTTTCATTTATAAATCATGTGCTTGAAAAAAGATTCCAACAAATCATCATCAAAATATAATTCAATTTAACAAATTCAGAAAACATTTATTCAAATTGATTAAAAGTTTTGGAAGAAAAATATATTTAAATGTGTATGTGATTGAAAATACTTTAAGAATGAGCTTAAAAATTTTCCGTTTGGAAAAATATCAATAAAATATGAAATATTGAAATTGATGTTTGTGCAATGTTGAAAGTCAAGTATGGGTTAACTATAATGAAATTCATTATATTTGCACATCGACTTGGGTGGTTTGATGACAAAGCAGTTGATATCCATCATTGGGGGTCTAAGGATCAAACCTCACAAATTACATAGTTGTGGTCAATGATGGTATGTTGACCATGTGTACCCTACATAGTGAAGTTACTTAACCTAGGTGTTTAGCTATGCAGGCCTAGGTACCTAAACTACGTGTTCTACCTAGCTACCTAAATTAGGTGTTTAGCTTAGCTTAGGTAGTGACATTTGTCAACAATTCATAGGCTGAAACTTCATGAAATTATCAATAATATGAATATATTGCATTATTTATATAAAAAATACTTTATATATGTGATATAAAAATATATTTAATCCTTTAAATTTAATTATTAAAAAAAATGTTGCCCAATATTTTATGTAGTCATATTTATTGTTATATAATACTATGATTAATCAATGGATGAAATTCCTTGTAGTTGCAACCAATATGTGACTACAAGGGTGACTATACATGTCACATGGAGTTTTTTTGCGATTGGTTGTCTTTTACCATTTATCCAAGGTGACTATAACATTTATAGTCCGATGTGTTCATTACAATTAAAATTTTGTTGTTTGCAACTAAAATTGTAATCTTCTATTTTCAAATTTCTTTTAGTGTTTGGAGACCATGGTTACTTATTTGTGACAAAATATGTATTTTTTGTTGCTGAGTCTTTGGTGAAGGACCAATGCACAAGTAAATTTTGCATCCCTTCTAGTTTTTATTTTTTATTTGTAGGGTTTTAATCAATTGTTGCCATCTCTTTTTGTGCTTTGGCATGGGCTACAAAAGTTGGAAAATATGTTTAACATGCTTAGCCTTTTTGAATTCATAGTTTAGTTCACATTTTGAAGGTTTGAACTTTGTTTGCACTTGCTACCAAATGTTTGTGTTTTGGTAAGGGTTGCAGAAGGACTTATTCATGAGCTAGATATTAGGTTTCCAACTCATGCCATTATGGATGCACTTGGGACTATGGATCCCAATATTAGCTCCAAGTAGATTATGATTTGTCATTTGGCTAACACTTGGAAGTTCATAAAAGAACTTTTTGTTATGGCAAGGTTCAGCACTAGATGAACAACAAAAGGTTCATGTGCCCGAGCTCTACAATGTAAATGACCTTGAATGCCAATAGGGCATGTTCAAGTTGACTATGAAATCAAATGTAGCACATGCATGGCCCCCTCCCTTTGACACAAACCTTCTAACTAGGATGTGGTGCCTTGTGACAACATCTCAAATTCTTGTTTCCAACTTCCTAGAATATGTGAAATTGGTTGAGCTCGCTATGGTACAAGTAGTTGGTAGTGTGGAGGATGAGCCCTGTTTTTTTACTTTGGCCTTTATGAAGTCCAAGCTCCACAATAGACTCACCACCCATTTTCCATAGGTTGTGTGCATGTTTGAGTAACATTTCTATACTATATAGAACTTCCCTTATGAAGAATGGATTGAGCAAGGGAGATCTGCTTGACACTGTCAAGCTTATGATGGCTAAGGTGCAATGAACATCTTATTTGAGGCCTACAAAGCTTCTACAGAGGAGGAAGATCTTGTAGCAGTTTTGCAGTAGCACCTACATTACAATTTTTGGTAATAGCAAAAGTTTTTTGGCTTCGCTTGTGTCTAATGAATTCCAAGCTTAATTCCTTTTGTTTCCATGATGACAGCATGTTATGATTCTCTTTCCCTTGCTTTTTTTTACATTTGTTGTCTGCAGCAACGTCAATGTAGCCTAATTTGGTTTGATTTTGCAGGTCAGTTGAGCTGGAATGGCCAGTTTTAGGGGTTCAATTCCTTGTCAATTGATTTTAGTGTGAGTTTTTTGCAAGTTTTGTCCTTGGTTTGCAAGCTTTACTGTTTGCAAGTTTTGTCCTTGGGTTTACTGTTTGCAATTTGCAATGTCCACCAAACATTTTGCTTGGTTGCCCAAAAAGTCTATTAGATGTCACCTGGAATTGCCAGATTTAGAGAAAAAAAAATTTCATCTAGCCCAAAAATCTGGATATATTCAATTGCATACTCACCATAAAAACTACAAGAGAAATCCCTTAATAGCCAAATGCTTTTCAATGTTCAAATTAGAGTGGGGGCCACATATTCACCCCACCAAATTACCGAGCAGCCAAATATATAAAACAATTGTGGGAGTGAGCCCAGTCAGAGCTCCTGCAACTTTAGACTAGTGGCCACTCGAGCACCATAGCTACTGCAGAAGGGGCCACTAGGGCTAATTTCCAAACATGAAAAAAAAAAACACTGGTGGCTACTCACTTTAAGGAGTGAGTTGTATGTCCTTAGGATAGATGAAGGTGGTAGTCACACTGGGCTCATCCTCAAGGGACCAAATTTGAGTTCACGTCAGAGGTTAGAGTAAAAAATCTTAAGAATCCTGCTATTTTTTTGGCGAATTGCTGGCACTTTTTCTTCACAAAGATCATAATTTGAGTCACACTGGATTTTCCTTTTGCCACAAAGTGGTGATGATAATTTGCCAAAAGAAAAACACTGGTTGTAACTTGTAAATAGCATGCAAACACAATGGCATTTAAAAAAATTGCAGCCTACCCATTCCCGGATTTCAACCGTGGAATTCCAAATTGTGGCTAAAGAGCCTTAATCATTCAATAGAGTACTAGTTTCATCATTGATAGGTCTGTCCCAAGCATTGTAACAGCAAGGGTGGGTACCACACACTTCACTGTATGTGGGCTTAAAATATTCCTAGGATTTTTTTAATCATTAGCAGTAAGTAGTTTTTTTCTAAATCAATTTCCAGTGAATTTCAGGTCTTTAGCAAAATGATCAAAATAGCACTCCAAAGAAGTAGTCACAATACAAAATTCTAGGAAGATTTGTCCAATTTACTTTCATATGTGTTATTTAGACGTAAGGTACGTAGAGATGATGTCCTTCAAGCACAACAACGGCTACAAGACATCTACCTACTCTCCACATGGGACTGGTACATGAATGAAGGGAGGGGTGGGGAAGGCCTACCAACCACAAAACAACATGGGATTCCTGTGCTTGGCAAACTATGCATCACTTGTGCACATCACTTAGACATGAAATCTACTGTTAGGTGGCATTAGTCCCATATACTTGGCAAGTCAAGTTAAAAGTTATACTCATCACTTGAGCGTTATCACTACATGAATTCTACTATTGCAGGCCTTTTTCAGCTAATGTCAAAGAAGACATGAACTGAACATCTCTAATTTATTATTATTATTTTTTCAATATTCAAAGTCCAACTACTCAGCTCAAATATTACTATTGCCAAACCCCCCAACACGCACAAGAAGTTGGATGACTGCAGTTTGACTACTTGATTTGAATTTTGTTTAAATGAAAATTGAACTTTACAATCAAAGGATTTGATATACAAGGGGAGTTGCAATTATGTTTTTGTAAATTGGGGAGATTGATTACATATTAGCACTGAACAAAGATCCTTACCCATAAAATGGAAATGGGTTTCACTATCAACATGTGGCTCAATTGCACAATCAGTGATATTTTTTATGCCAAATTGCAAACAGATTGAGAAAAACTTGGAAAAGAAGATGTTTTCCAGGAAAAATAAACCATTTTTGCAAATCAAAACAAAGAAAGAAAAAATAAGCATTGCATAAACTATTAGTACTAAATCTTAGGATGAAGCCAATGCATACCTATAAAATAGAAAACTAATAAATATACATCATCCTTAACAAAATCTGCTGCACAATGTATACAAGTGTGAAATTTGAATATGACATATCCCCTGATAGATAGAACGAGATGGTATGTACCATGCAATTTGCTACTGGAGATATACACTGCAACAATTTTTTTGTTTCTGGAAATTTTTTGCAAAATATCAAACACAAAAAATAAAAGGCTTATATCTTCGATTGGAAATTCCTGGATTTAAAAAAATCACTAAGTATTTAAAACGAAAAAAATTTAGAGAAATTTTCTCCACATTTCAACAGGCATGTTAGTGTGGGGCCTGTTTACTACAGTTTTTCACCAGTTTTTTCCAGATTCAAAAGTTTTTACAAACTTTTCAGCAATTCAGGTTAAATCTTTGTTTGGGATGATGGGGTAACAATGCTACATCAGAAAACTGAAAGGGAAGAAAAAACAAACAGTTCACTGCATAACTTGCAAGTAGCTGCAGTAGTAGTACATGCCATGCCAATTATGAATTCAACAAATAGATCCTCATCACCAATCATTCTGTATGAAGTTAAAATTTTCTCTCCTACATTGAAATTTAAATTGCAATAAACTCTAAGGCCAGGTCCTGATTCCTAGCTGTGTTTCTTTTTTTCGACAAAAATATGCAAAAGTGTTAGAAGTTTATTCTGGAGTGTAAATTTGACTGATTTTGCTACTTTTGGGAAAATTTCACCAAATTTTGTATATCCAGAAATTGGAGAAAATATATCCCTGGTTGCTACTACCACTGCTCTTTTGTTTCTATTTTCGTTTAAATTTTGGTTTTCCCAATTTTGTGATGGTTCTGAAGTGGCAATTAATCATCCATAAAAGGAATTCAACCAAATCTGGCTAAAAACAGTACACAAAAGAAAAAATTATGTAAGCATCGTTACATTTTGTTTGCTAACCCACTGGAACATAATACTAAAATCAGTCAATTAAAAAAATTGGTCGAAATTTGGCCACTAAAAACCCAAACAATGCTCATTTTTCGCCATCAAAAAAACAAACCCGCCCACCCCCCACCTCCAAAAAAACTGCCAATTCCTACCATCTTGAGTACGTATGGATTTACACATATAGTACGTATCGGTTTAGGTATGTAGTGCGTATAGGTTTAGGTATATAGTACGTATTGGTTTACATATATATATACGGGTGTTGCTTGCCTGTTTTCCTCATTCGACTGAGCAACTTTCAGGCTTGGAGAAGGTGTAAGATTCTGCCTTTGGAGATTCTAGATCCTGCGGTTTTGTGAGTTGGATTCTGTGCACCAGCGGCAGGTTTTTTTCTTGTAGAGAGAATATTCAGCTGAAGAATTCGTTGCAGCGATTTCAGAATTTGACGAGTGATCAGAGCTGATCGAGTGACAAGTTGTGTGATCGATTGCACGAGCCAATTGTAGCTGGAGCTGCTGCAGCAGCTGGGATCCGGCAGAGTTGTGATCTGCAGCTGAAATGACGACTAGTAATGACGGAGTTGTGGACTTTGTTCCTGTGCACTGGAGTACGTCATGGTGGTTTTCCAGCTACAGTATGAGTCGATGGAGGTTTGTCATTCTAATAGTCGGGATGATGGCTGTTGCATCTTCAGACTACTGTGGTACTGGTGTGCTGCAGCCTCGGTTCGTTGCAGCTGTTCGTGTTGTGGACCAGCTTGTGGGTATTGGTAGTTCTCATCATCATGATTTCCAGATGACGACCACGACGACTGCTTCTAGTTCTAATGATAATAATTCTGCACCATGGGTTTCCTCGCCGATTACTCCTAGCAGCCCACATTCGCCTCCACCACCGACGGTGGAGAAGGAAGTGCCGCCCCCACCTGCTGCACATGAGCCACCACCCCAGTCGTCGCCACCAATGATTGCGCAACGGGAGCCGCCACCATCATCACCACCACATCATGCACCGCCACCACCACATCATCCGTCGCCACCACCACCACATCATGCACCACCGCCACTTCCTGTAGTGCGCGCTCATGAACCGCCGCCGCCGCCTCATAGTATAGATCCGAGAGTGCCATCAGTACCTGTGAATGTAACTCATGAGCCACCGCCTTCGGCGGCCAATTACAGTAGTCCACCACCTAAGGTACAGTCTTACCCTCTTCCGTCTCCACCCAGGTCACGGGCGTCGACTGTATTCTGGACCAGCAAGTTACACGAACTTCACGATCCAAAGCGGACTTCTTCTTCCAGCTCCTCCTCCAAGTGCCAGGATCCCTTTCCATCAGGTGTGGGCGCACCTGCACCTAGTGTGGGCGCACCTGCACCTAGTCCGGGCGGGTCGTTCCAGCAGCTGGCGCCAGGGCCTTCACCCTTCTTCGCACCATCTTATCACCCAGTGCCTGCACCCACATCAGGTGCAGGACCCTACACGAATATACCACCACCGTACACCCCTTCGACTCCCTCCAACTCCACAACTGTGGCGCATACAACAATGGTCAGTCATTCCCTTTCGCTGCAATCCCAACAGGTTCGGTAGCTCGCTCGAGGCCTGACTTTTCTTCCATCCGCGCTCCATTATAACTATGAGTCTCTATCCATTATGCTGCTAGATCACAGTTCAATACTGTAATCAAAGCAGCCTAATGGAAAACCACTCTGACATAGGGCCTTGTTTCTTGCTGGCGGGAAATTGGCTTTCCATTGGAGAGCTGTAAGTGTGTTGAAAAAATGTAATTTATCATGTTACTAACTCTAGGAACTCTCAACAGTTTTCCATGATGTTCTTTCAACTAGTTGTGCTCACAGTCATCTCACAGCTTTACAGGTCAAGCAGCCTTATAGAAATATGTCCTAACTAACCACAAGTCTGTTGTTGTTGTTGGCTCATGCATGGATTGCCTGTGAAAGTGCAGTACAATCAGTGCACGTACACCATCATTACAACCACGGGCAACATAGAGGGAGCTGGGACGACAGCGGACGTGAACGTGGAGTTCTTCGACAGGTTGGGTAGCTCGGTGCTATTTGTGGGACTCAAGAGCCAAAACCGGAACTTCCAGAAAGGCTCCACCGACACGTTCACGTTGATTGGCGACTGCGTACAGCAAATCTGTCGCATGCACGTCTCGCACGACGACGCTGGCATCGATCCCAGCTGGTTCATCGATACCGTCACGGTGTCACTTATGTACCAGACCCATGTTTTCAACGTGTACGAGTGGCTGGCCAAGAACGAACCACCGTATACAATCTCCCGAGAGATCAGCTCCTGCGAACCCTAGCTGATCATAATCAACGTCCAAATTTTCACTGCATGCATTCAGCATGCACTCTGCCATGGACGGAAGACGGATTGTCTCTCTGATATCAGACAACAACGTCTGCAGATCATCTTATATCCATTGCCCTCAATGCTGCCACACATGAAGCTCAACACATCAAAATAATTGCTCGCTTACAGAATATATGCCGCAGTTCTTTAGACTACCCCGGGGCATGACCTGCATGCAGCACAACTTCATTCTAGTAGCATGCATTTTGCTTTTAGACCTGACAGTGTTTGTTTGACCTGCATCCGAAATCTTGTGAGATCCTAGTAGCTAGAGCTGCTGCTGCTTATTTAATGTTTTGCAGCTGGAGATCGATCACATATGATCTTGAAGCAGCTAGCTGGCTAGGTGGCTCCGAGGACTTCTACTATAATTAGTACTTCTTTAGTGTCGCTGTTGCTGTTGCTGCAAGTTCTTGGATCTAGCTGCTAGCTCTCGATATAATAAATATTCACAGGACTACAACAGTAAACATTTTCGATATATATATATATATATATACACAAGCTGCATGAATCTAATTCCAGGCCCCAATCTAGTTTCTTTCTATTTTAATGTAGCAAGCTGATGTAGAGACTTATCTTGGAAGTTTTTGAGAAATAAAAATTATCCTTTTGAGGATAAGGATCATCAACTTCTTCCCACCACAACCAAGTTATATCTAGATCATCACCAACAATCATCTATGTAACAAAAAGTGATGTCTGTCATCATGTGTATCACTCCTGTAGACCTGTCTGTCTGTCTGTCTGTCTGTCTATATATGTGTGTCTGTGTGTGTGTGCACGCCTTTTCATGTGCAGTAAAAAAAAATTATTTTTTAAAGAAATTTTTTGCAATTAAAAGTGTCATTTGCTATCGACGTATAGACATTGCAATTTTTAAAAAACCACACATGCACATTTACATTAAACTTGCAGAGACAGAGATTGTAGAACTTCCCTAGCTAGACAAATGACCAACCATTGTGCATTACTTTCAGAAACAAATAGTTGGTTTTCTTCCCATAGTTAAAGATGATCAAAGATACAAAAAATTCATTATTCGCAGATTTCAAACATCTATTGATTCTTAAATCCCAGATGGATACATAATCAAGCTGATGATCTAACTTATGAAGAGTATCTTAATTTGCAACTGCTCAAGTATATATTTCTTACCTGTGACCAACCTCCTTTCTTTTGCGCGAATTTTGGCACCTTGGTGACCAAAAACATCCAGTGCTACTCAAACAAAAGATTCAAACAAAAGTTTGGCAGGGTTCTATCAAAAATTCCTGTGGAAGACTAAACGCAAAAGTCGCCAGATTGAGAGGAAAGAAGTTCTGAAATCGCCATATGTAGACAATATTAGGTTTCAAATAGGTCGCCAAAATGTAGCAAAACTATGAAATTTTGTTTACTTTTCTTTCTGTCTCAGTGATTATTTGATGACTAACTTTCATCATTTTCCAAAAAGTATTTTGAAAAAGGTGGCTTCTTGGTCACTTGCTGATTCTGTTTTCAGCAAACATGGATCTTTCAAAATAGGCCCAAAGTGACTCTTTTTTTTAAAAAAAATTATAGTTGAAAAAACAGTAAGCTCAACAGGCACCCATGAAAAAATTCCAGTGCAAAATGTGTGTTGGAATTATTTCCTGAATAATTAGTATTTAGGGTGGAGAATTATTCTCCTATTGTGCTTTAAGACGTCTATAAGCTAACTATCCACATATAACCTTTAATGAATGTATTTGTTTGTACTAAGTACTTCAGAAGAATAGCTTAAAACTAACATAAGCACCTAGCCTTGGGTGGTGGCCAATGTTAACTTGAAAATAGGTTGAAATAACCTATTAGTATCATAGGTTATATAAATATTTAACATAAGTATGTAATGTGAAGTAACACAAGCAGGAAAGCTACTTAAAATAAGTTAAGAAAAAAATTGTACATAATGATATATGTTGATAAATAATCATATTTATTTGAATGGTGATTCAATGGTTAAAAATTTGTTCTTTCATGAAAGTGAAGGGAGAGTGAGAGAAGAGGTTCAAACTTTGATAGTTGCATTTTAACTTACTAAGTGAACTAAACTAAATTCTTATGTTAATATAAGTTTTTAAAAATTGTAATTTAAGTTCCTAGACTAAATTAGTTATGAATAAAAAATTACTTAAAAAACTAATTATTAATAAATTCACTTATCCATAGCTATTGGTCGCCATTCATTCAAGGGTTGATCACTTTCATTGTGATAAGTATATTAAAGTTCATTCAAAATTTAGTACAATATAAAAGTGAATGTGATTACATCTCCTCGGAATATATGACCCTTCACCTTTGTAAAGCAAGTGCTTATTTCAAGAATCTCAAAATCTAAAGGACATTTAGTTCAAGAATACACCCTCTCTGTGGGATTATTTAGCTGGTGTAAAGACCCACAAGAACATTTTTTTCATTTTTTCCCATGATATTTTATCATGGGAAGAATATGAAAAAGAAGATAGGCATTTCAAATAGCAAAATGCCTGCAAGAATGGACATTTTTCTTTTGAAGAAATCCACTATTTGCAAATGAATTATTTCGTCTCATAAGGTTCCCTCCAAGTACACTAGAAAATTTATTGTAGGTCTCAACCTCATTATTTGCAAGTAGATCTGATTAACCTTTAGATGTCAAAGTTGCAGAATTGGGCCACTAGGCCACTGTTTCTCCTACTTGCAATATGTTAGGTTAAAAATAGTCAGTCCTATGGTGTAGGGGACATGTCTTACCATGTTTCCCACCTTTGTGATGTTCAATTTGCATTTCTCCAACCATATTGACAAAAAAATTCAAGCTTAGGCAATATCTAGCAAGTCCAATTTCCAAAATTTGTTATGTACTCATGATACCAAATTAAAGAACATCGGATAGGGGTGAGCTTATATAACATGCTTGAAACTCTATGATTTTGTGTAGAGTTACATTGGATGGTAAATTTTGACTTCATTAATATGGATGCCCTCTGTCTACCTTAGAATTATTATTATTATCAAAACATTAATAAAATATGATAACTTGATCCAATTCTCCAAAAACTTGTAAATTTATTATAGCTACCCAAAAATGTAACAATTTAAAGTTTTGATGGCAGCAATTTTCCATTTCTAAACCAAATCTCATATTTCAAAAACTGAAGGATTCAGCTTAACATCCTCTACAACTCAGATTTTTATAATTCCAATGCAATCTATGACAATTGGGGCCCTTTGTGAGAGTTGGTCTCACTTTTGGATGGAGACTGTTTTGGTCAAATGTCAATTAAGGGTTAACCGAGTGCCAAGGTCCTCTCCTCTGGATTGCCCCTTGCTATATGTGTACAAGTAAATAGATAAGATTTGTAAACAAATGCATGCTTCTACACACAAAGTACAGCAAGAACTTCTAGCTGTAAATTGGCAATGTGGCCTTCCGTACAGCACCAAAGGCCACATCCATGTACTATGTGTATGGTGCCAAACGTTTTGCAATTGCAAGGTGTTCAGGTCCAAGAATTGCATTCTAGTGCAAAAGGCTGAAAGTATTGTGTGTAGTACTGTGGCAACATGAGAAAATGATATAGTGAAAAATCTGTCCACATTTTTGCATTGTTGAGGTAAATCTTGGCGGGCCACTCTTTGGATGTCTTGCAAAACACTTGAGATAAGAGGTTTTTCTTTAATGCTATGATATAATAAATTATTGAAGAATATTTTTTAAATTTGAAATATTTCAGACATATTCTCATAATCAATTTTAAGCACCTTATCTATATTTAAATAAATCATGCGTCCTAGCCTGCTCAAAGGGCATTAACTGAGAACTGATTTACAATTTCTGAGTCAATTAAACAAACTTTTCCAGAATCACGTCACAAATCTAGAGTACTTGAGCTGAAGTGCATTTGCCATAGATTTTCAACTAATACAAGATCGACATTAAAGTTATCAGCAAAGTCACCCTGTCTTTGGGCATGCTTTCACCCTCTATGCCCTCTTTCAGTGGTATCCGCAAAGTAAGGAAATTTTATTAAATCTCAGTATAAAATGCTGAAGCTCAGCATTTAATGCACAATGTTTGAGAGTAATTACAGTAGTTGTACAGGTAGGTGGCTATAATGTGGATTCAGCATGAAAAACTTATGCACCTATAGGCATGGAGGGAAGCAACAGCTATCACCACACCATCCATTAATTATTGAAGCCTGTTCTTACCCAATTGTTGATGAACTCCAACTGAGTTCAGGTTGAGTTTCATCTTGGCGATCCTCACTGTGCAAAAATAGGTCCTGTGGGTTCGTAAGAACAAAACTAGGTCACTCTAGTAGGTAAGTAGGTGCATGTAAGTGGTTAGAACCAAGGTTCTGTGGGTATGACGTTTTATATATCCCTGTGAATAAGGGGTTTTTTTTCAATGGGTTTTACCCATCAAATAAGCTATATCAGCACTATTTTTTTTCCACCAGGAAAGGTTCTGGGTATGCTAAAATTGTGGTGTCTAGTACATGGGGAGAGTTTGAGTCCTATCATATATACTGCTATGTAAGGTTTAAGAAACATATATGCTTTAATTAAAAAATATGAAAAAAATGTCCACATTCTGCAAGTATTGAGACAATATACAAAGGCCAAACCCAATGGGATCATGCACAAATCTCATTTCTAAATGCAAAACTCAAAATGTTTGATTTATCCTTGAGGACAAGTATGCACAAATGTATTAAAAACTTTTTGATTCAATCAATGAAACATGGAGCTCAATTGCCTAATGCTAGACATACACACAAATAGAATGCCATGATTAAACAAATTGTTGAATCTTTTTTGAATTGAACATCTAATCTAAATTCAAAATCGATCATCATGTTCAATGGTTTGTTCACCCCACATTCCAACAAATTGACACTGACATATCCCACCAGATTGGTGCACAAATTGATTATATATATAACTTTCATGGCTTGTTTACTCTAATCCTACATACTTGGATTTTTGGCACATATCCATTGCAAGGTATGGATATGCATGGGTAAAAGATGTACCCACATGATAATGTTTAGTACAGAGCCTTTGGTGAACTAGCACCTCCACTAATATTAATAGAGTATTAGTAAAAGATGCTCTTGTATTTTATTTCATTTTTTGGTTAAATCTTACATTTTTTGTTATTATTAATAAAAGCTTGTTTAATCATCAATTATTTTCTTAAATGGCAAGTTTATTCAACCTTGTCCTAGGATGATTCATGTACTTCTTTTTTTCATTTTTGTCCTTCATTCATAAGTTAAGTATGACTTAAATTATTAATTTAATGAGTAGTCAATTATCTAGGTCATATGTCTTTATGAACTATTTCACAAAATTTGCAACACAATGGTATTCATTCCCAAAGAATCATCATCAACATGTGAAAAATTAAAAACACCATAATAAATTTAGTAGGTCCATAACACACAATGGGTTAGAAGTAATCAATTCATTTTAATTTTTTTTATCACATTGTGATGACGCGCTCCCAAGTCACGGGGGTGAAACCCACTTGAAGGCCTCACAAAGTCAAGTTGCGGAATTGAGACTTGGTAGCACGCTCCCGGCTTCCAACTCTAAAAAGGGGTAGAGGGTCGAGTTGGGAGCCCCGGGATTAGACTAGGAAGAGATCAAGCTTTTAGATCACACGAACCTGCATCACAAACCAACACGAGTTGGTTAGAATCCATTTGCACTCTTTTGGTGTAGGGACAAGCCACAGGGACCCGGACTCACTTGGACTCACCACATCCTTGGCTCGGGAGTATGCCACCACCATACTCCCTATAGTATACTCTGCGCCACGTTGTGGGGACTACACCCAAATGGCACAAATCCCCGGGACTCCCGAAATGGAGTCCCGAAGTTGTCCCGAAATCGTCCCGGCGGGACTCCCGGAACTTTGAACGGCCATAACTCCCGACTGCGGAGTTGAATCGCAACGAGGTCCGAACCAAAGTTGTAGCCCTCGTCGAGATCTTTCCAACGACGTATCGCACTTCCAATTCGGACTTCGGTAAGAGGTCGATTCTTGACTTTTAGTGGTCGGGAGTCAAACTGCCAGTTTGACTCTCGGCCCTTCTTTTGCCCATAACTTGGGCGACAAATGTCCAAATGGCCGATGCGAGGCCATTTTCGATATCTACGCTTCAAGACCTTTCCAATGACACCAAGAACACCCCAATGCGAGGTGTTTTGGGTCCTGCGGTCGAGCTCTGAACATTCGGGAGTCCCGGAGGACCCCAAATCCCATTTTTTCCAAGTGTTGGGCTTCACCTCCACACTTGGCCAAAGTAGGGTTGCGACATGTGAGGTGTTAAACATGTTATACTGTACGATCGTAGAAATTATTAATTAGGTTAGGTTTTTTTGTTTTGTTTCTATTGTTCATTCATGTATCAAAAACTAGCTAAGGATTGAACTTACATTGACCAATATTGACCAATATTAATATTTCAATTACAAGTTGAATTGGTATTATTGTTGATTAATTTCAAATTTTCATATGTTTAAATTACAATGGAAATTGTGTTGGCCACAAAATTTACTAACCTTATTTGGAGAAAAATGGATTGTTGGAAAACATTGAAGTAACAATCTTACATGTCCCAACTAACCATGCAATACATCTAAAAGAACAATCCTAAGTTCCTTTTTAATTCCAAGACCTTTATTAAAATTTAAATGAATATAGGATATTGAAATCACATACAGACATAAAATTGTAATCAGATATAAGATAATAATAAGGTAGAAAAAACAAAAGTCCCTCACCTATACCCCCCAAAAAATCCTTGTTTGACACATGTAATTAAAAAGTTTAAAACTTAATGTCCCCCTTGGCCCATTGGGTCTTCATTGCCATCACCATAGCCAAGCTTTCCCCAACCGTTATTCTAAACATTTGTAGGCATTGTTGTCATAACTTGTGGGTGTCATTGCCAAAGTTGGTTGCCACCATCATTGAAGCCAAGCTTTGTGTAGGCATCATTGTTAAAACTCATGGGGTCATAATTGTTATAATTCATGGCACCAAATTTGCTAGAGTTGGTTGACACCTTTGCCTTGTGCACCATTACCATATTTGTTGTCACCTTATAAATTGAAGTGTCATCATCTTTATATCCTTGCCCTGTTTATATTGTTATTATTGTTGCTTAGCTTTGTCAAACAATGACCATGTTGTTATTCCAAGTGTCAGCCTCTACCACCATTGGTGGAATGTTGCCTTATTCATGGTCACCACCATTGGCCAATTCTACCAAACATTGACAACAACATTGCTACTCCAAGCTTTGAGATTTATGACTACAATCCCAATATTAGATGCACTATTTTGAAGTTGAACCTTGATGACACCCCAAGCAAAGATTGTTGTAAATGACATTTGCTCCAATGCTACCAAGATTCTTTGGTGGGAGCTTTTGAGCTACATGTAAAAGAAATTCCATTATGAGATGCAAACATGTGAGGTTTTACATCACTTTACACAATAGATGCCAAGATTTTCAACCTTGTCACTAAACTAAACAAGTTCAATACTTCACTTGCATTTATATGAAAGCCCCTAGAATCTACCATGACTCTTGGACTCTTCAAATTTTCCAACTTATGGTGTTGTGTTCTCACAACTTGTAGTTTGCACCTTGAAACAATGGTCAGCATTATCATATTATGGCTTTCATATTCTTAAGCTTCAATGTACAAGGAGGTTGGTAAGAACCTTGAACCACTCTCTATGAAAAGATAAATTTCATAATCATTAGCACTTCACACATTATAGTTCTTTGGCTCTCAACTAACACTACCCATCAATGTGTGCTAAGAACTAAAGGCAAGGACTTGTTTTCAGAATTAGGTTTTTGAATCCAAGAATATGAAGTTGGCAAGGTGAGAAATAACAAACCAAGTGCCTAGTGACCTCTTGATAACTTAAAGTACATAATTGATTTTTCACATAATAAAATTTGAACCAAACTTTGAATCAAATCTTCAATTGAAAACATATGAATAACAAATAAATCATCAATGAAAGCCTCATGGGAAGGAAGCCTACACTATGAGTTTCAAAGTCCCATCGGACACATGCACAATGAGACCATCACCAACATTAAACTTCCAATATAATAGACATGATGTTTGTAACAAGCAACAATCTCAAGTTGTTAATGTCATGAGTAGAAACAACTACACAAAAAATAGTAGCTTCGTACCTAGGGGTGTGGGCGTCAAAGAAGGTTCTTCTCATACACAGGTCAAAACAAGACAAGTCTCTTTCAAAGTGTGAAAACATATTGGTAGTGCGAACATAAAGTTATTTTCTTTAATTTGAAGTCATGTCAAATGTTAACATTTTGTTGTTGTGACAACAAATTTCAAACCCAAAGATTAGTTTTTACTGCTGGTATCAATGTAGGTGCTGGTTCTCCCTGGTAAGTAAGGGCTAAGTGGCTGCTCCTAGACCAGAGAGATAGAAAAAACTGCACAGAGTTAGTTAGGGAACTGGAACCAAATGGAGAAGTGTTTCCTGAGCTAACCTTGTGGTTAGACAGGGAACTGGAACTAAATGGAAACGTGTTTTCTGTTCACACATCTTGCATTGTGTGCTGATCGATGTTGGTATACACTCAGGCCCAAGATTATGAGTCCACAAGTCTGCTGGATTCCACATTTTTAATTTTACCAGCAACAACCATATTCGAAATTAGCGTTATAGTTTCTGTCAGATCGGATCTAACAGTTGTGTCCCACTGCCGATTGTACAGTTCTGGCATCTCTAAAGCTGGTGCAGCCTGCCGGCCTAGCGTGGTTTCTCAAGACAAATTGCAGCTTGCTTTTTGCAGGATATTTAGAAGTTGGGCATCTAATGTCGCCTTTGAGTACCATGAATTGAAATTCAAGCTGCCAATATTGTACCATTATGCTAAAGGCTAGGTGTCAGTCAATCAGTCCAAATGAAGTTGCAAGTGTTCCATCCCTCTAGTCAAAGGGTTTCTTTTAGAGAAGAAACAAGGTAGAAGAGGCTTTTGGAGTGACTTCCTTCTCCAAAATTTTCCACTCTGCACCACTGACTCCTGAGCAATGAATAACAGGCAACAGCTTATTGTTGTCCAGCTTGAAAATTGTGCCCAATCATCCATCTACCTGAAGCCAGATATTAAATTACCCTTGATTTGGATTTTGTATATTGGTGAGAAGTTTTTTCAATACAACTGCCTAAAGAGCAACTTTAGGGAACTTTAGTGGCCACTGTGAACTAGCACCCACCAGTGCACCATGAAGGATGGATGATAAGTGACCAGGAAACAGTTTTCTGTTGGGTTCCAGTTCCCTAGCTAACCATGGTGGTTAGCTCATTTGCTTTTTTTTTTCTACCTTACTACTAACAACCCACAAGCAGGTTGTTAGTAGGTAGATAGTAAAAACAGTCCTTACCTGTGTATAAACCATCTACTTACCTTAGTTACCTATTTTCCTACCTATCCGCCTATATATGAGACCTATTTATTAGGTAATTGGTTACCAAGGTGAAACTGTATACTAACTCAGTTGAGGTTCATCCACAACTGAGTAATAACACGTATCCAGTGGATGGTGCACTGGTGGCTGCTGGTTCACAGTGGCTCAACTTTAGTGATGCAAATGCATTTTGAGACTGTATTAGTATAAATTTCTCGCATCCCAATTTAATTAGTGTTAATGCGTGTCTCTCTTCCACTGATAAATAACAAATATTGAACAACATACATTGAGGAAGCATTTACATGCTGCTTGGGGTCAATTATTGCGACTCAATAATCAATAACAGGTAAATGTGTGGCCCCTCGTTAATGTGAGCCAATGAAAATCAGTTTTAATTTTATTTGGAATTTCTTAAAACCTTCACTATTGCATCGCATCTTTACAAGAGCAAACGCATTTTCACACCATTGTGATGCTTACCTCATCTGAATTTTGACATACATGCCATTTCATCATTGTTGCTGAAAAATGAAAAGCACATCCACCTGCAAGCAGTATTTGTGCCACTTCCAGTGTCTGTCACATCAAAAATAATGTTATTTCCTCGACCCAACCTATATGAACATGAAATATTGGACAGCTTCCAATGAACATCAGTTCAACGGCACAATCGTATGGGCAATCAATGTCAATCATATATCTTTACTAGGTCTTTTGGAGAGAACTATACTTATGCATGTTTAGAAGTCCAAACCAGTGTTGCTTAGTTGCCGACTTAGAACTGCCAGTTTCAATTGTGGTTAGCAAGAACCAAATCAGAATTGGGATTTTTGAAAAGCAAATTTAGAACTGGGGGTTCTGACTGGACGTTAACAACTGGAAGTTAACCGTAGTTCTAATTCAGGTTACTCAGCGTTGGGTCTGAGTTTCAAAACTGGAATCAAGAAGAAAACCCTGTATATATATAAATAAAAGGCAGGGATGGGAACCCATCCACAACACGTACAAGGCAAATAAAAGCCCGAGAACACAACAATCAGAAGAGCACTAATACACTAGTAAAATAGAAGACAGTCAATTAAAAAGGAGTCATCTGGCACACAAAAATCAGCTCACGACGAAGGTGCACTAATTGTAATGTGTGAAAGAGGTGAGGTACCAAGTGAAATAGATGAGGAACACCTCTCAAGTGTGGCAGAATGTTAAAAATCCCAATGGTTTTGGCACATTGAAGGGCTATCAAAGTTTACATTTGAAGAACTAGACCCAGAGTCAAATTCTCGATTCTGTTGATGTGTGAAATTAGAGTCATGTTTTTTGTTTTTAAGAACCAAAACCAGAGGTTCGTCACAAACAGCTCAACACAAGTTCAAAATCAGTTTCATACAATTTGAAGTGGAAACGTTGCACAGTTGCTATTGAAGCTGCTCTAATCACAGACATACTGATCTAGTTTGGCCAATGAATTTTAGGTCCTATCACATGCTATCACACTACGAGTAGAGCAAGCTGACTCATCACCAGCAAGGTGCTTCATATGGCATTACTTTCAAGCATGTGCAAATGGGTGTGACAAACCTCACACATTAAATGCCAGACAAAAACTTGGTTAAAATTTTTCGTTGGACAACTTGAGCAAATTCTAGCACCAAGCACTTGAGCTAAATTTGCAGGAATGCATGCACCAATATGGCGGTTCTATCTGACTGGTAGAAAATTATTATTGGGTGGGCACCAGTGTTGGCTGGTCCTTAAATTTTTTGTAAATACCCAACCAAGCAGGTTTTTGATTTTTTAGAACTTTCACATAGGATATCAGATACCTGATTTTTGAAAACTAACTGGACCCACCTGATATCAATTTGGGTCTCTAATCGATACCCCTTGGTACCAATTTCTTTAGTTATTATTTTTGCAATACTTGATTATTATGCATAAAAGGTAAGTTTTAGAATAATTGACCCAAGAACAACCTAATACCCACCCATTATGCAAAAGGGTCGATTTTTCTACATACCTAACCTAGAAACCATCTAGTATGATGTGAGGTAGGCTTTACAGTTTAGATTTTACATAATTAGGGCTATGATTCTTGATGACAAAAGCAATTTAGGCTTTAGAAATAACCAACCTGCCTAAAACACAGGTCTTCACACCCGGATAATGGTAGGGTACTAATGTTCTTCTAAGTGATACTAGACCGATAAGGTTTTGAACCATGTTCACAAAGTTAATACGAAGGAGGCAAGATATTGAGCTGGTTCTCATCAAAATCCGTAGTGTGCAAGCAAGTCTTCAATACCCTTCCCCAGACCTGGCTAGCTACCCATGTTGAAAATCAATATCTTGCCAAGATTGGTGGGCACATAAGTCCACCTTGGGAGTGGAATGTGTAACACATCATGTCCTCAGGGTTGCTCAGCCCTCCAGTTCTCTTTGGCATATTGAATATGGAATAGCAAAAAGGCCATCACCATTGTGGACATCGCCCCTGTAATAACATTTTCTAGACACCCTTTGGGTTAGTCCCTAACTTGTGACAATGGCAACTTGTGCCCATTTGTCCCAGGGAACCATTTTTTGAGCTCATATTGCTTGAGCAACCAGGTTTTTCAGAACTGAAGCCCATTTGTTGCAAGGAATGATGTTTTGATCCCATATTTCCTAAACAACCACCTTTCCTAAGGAACTTGGGCACATTTGCCTTGGGGAAGTTGCAAGTTCACTTCTCCAAAGGAAGGGCGAAAACTTCTTCCTCCCCAAGGAAGTTGCTCAAGGATTTTTATTTTATTTTTCTTTCATTGTTTATGATAAAAATTTGAGACGTTGAAGAAAAGAATCAAACCTTCAACCTTTGTGTTGGAATGAGTGACTTTAACATCTACACCACAATTTATTTTTCTACAATAATTGTGCAAGAAAAATAATTGAACTGTTCACTATAATTCAAGTACAGTATAATAAATTTCTAAATAGTTTTCATGCTGGGCATTATCATGCATCAAGCTTGGTGCCTTATTCAATTGATTGCTCCTATTTATTGCTTGCATCAAAGAATAGGAATATTCCCATAACCAAAGATCATATAATAAAATACCCTCTGTTATAGGAATATTCTACATCATGGCAATGGCTACTCATTTGGCATTGGCAGTTTTATGACACCCTAATGGAAATGCGCTTGTCCTGTGGGAATGGGCTTATTTTCACTTGTGGACTATGTATGCCCAAACTGTGCATGGCTCCATTATGCATCAAGCAAGGCTTGAAGGCTAGTAGATCTTATCATACCTAGGTGGGACTAGTGCTTTCATTGTGTTTTACCAAATTTCTTGAAATTCTAAAAGAATTATAAATTTATAATCAATGTTTTTGGGGAATTTTTTTGAAATTTGTTGTCTAGTGTAAATATGACTAAATGTTCACTATCTTATTTGCCATCATTATCCAACTGCATACGAGTTTAAAGAATGTAACAAACCTAGCCCGCTTTGATATCAAAAAAAGGGTGTATAAAGAAAACCTCCTAGGCCCAAGAGACTCATAGTAGAAACACAAATCTTGGGATTCAATCCAACAATTTACATTCTTATGACTACAAACTCAGTGCTACTAGAATTTCCCTTTGTGCTCTTGATATGTTAGAAAAAATTTCACTATTCTAATGTGAATTGCCAACTAACACATACCTAATGATCTATTATTAACTTGTTACAGTGGCAACAGATAGTTTGTTGTCAAGTACAAATCCATACGTTATAAATATAAAATTTATTGAAGTAAAGTTTGAGGTCAAAACTCTCAGTGTTCAGTCAGTTCATATGAGTTGTTAAGCCTTCTCTTACAAATGTCACAATGTAAAAGAACAATTGAGTTTTTTATCTAATAAAACATATTCTCGTAAACATCATGATTTCCATGTTTAGACCAAAGTATGAGTGAGTATACTAAGTTGACTTCAAACCATTCAAGAAAGACAAATTTTTGTGCAAATATTGGTTACAAATAGATTTATATTAACTTCCCACTTCTATCCTCATTTCATTCATTATGCCCAACCCAAAGACTCCTCACAAAAGCTTTTGGTATTCACTCAAATACCTGCCCTACTATATGGATTAAAAAACAGTTCAACCAAGGTCGTCATTCATAATGCATATTTATCTCTTTACATGCCCCTATATCTATAGCTTGGACTTCCTTCTATTCGTCATCAATCCTTAGCATCAACCCCTTATAGAATCTATTACTAATAAAAACATATTGTTTGCCACAGTGTAATCATTGGCGAAACTAAAATCAAATACAACAACTACAAATCTCAACAAGCCCAACCTACCATCACTTGAAACTAATGAAGAAAGAAGAAAGACCTTGCTTACATTGCTCTCAAATTCTCCTTTTTATTTTGTCTCCTACCACCCTACTCTCTGTACCTCCATTCAATGCCGTAGCTTCCTCAACCATTCATAGCTTGTTGTCGATCAATTCCACATAATACACAAACAACCAAAACTTCCTACCCATGCTCACAAGTTTCCTTGAAAAGTCATTACTACAACTAAGAAACAATGAAAAAATAATTTTGGCCACTAGCATGCAGAAAGTTGACAGCCACTTAAAACAAAACCAAAACCCTAAAAACTTATTATGTTGACATAAGAAAATTATCCGATTGCCTTCCTGTCCGGTCACAGTGGGTCCATAATACAAAGTTTGCTTATGAAACTGGTTTCATTGTCATCAAATGTTGGGGGCCAAAACAGGGAATAGGAGACTGGAACCCAAAAATCCCTTTTGCTTCATTAATTTGACCCTGCAATCCCTGTTTAATCCCCAATTTTTGGACTTTGTCTAGAAGCCATAAACCAAGGGAAATTTGAGAAACTAAGGCGTTGAACTTTGACATGTTATTATGTACAAACACACCACTTGTCCACTTTTCAGCATGAGGCACTAAGTGTGGAACGAAAACACTAGGTACCTACCAAGTGACAGACAGCTCTGACGTACATAAAACACGCAGCCCTTCGAGAGCCAAAATCTGCTGCAAAGTCTAACCACCATGGTTAGTTTTCTGTTGGGTTGCAGTTAGCTAACCATGGTGGTTATCTCAGTTGCCTTTTTTTTTTCTCTACCTACTACCAACAACTTACAAGCAGGTTGTTATTAGGTAAGTAGTGAAAACAGCCCTTACCTATGTATAAACCATCTACTTACCTAGTAGTAGTTGCCTATTTTCCTACCTACCTACCTACCTATATGATGAGACCTATTTCCTACAAAATTGGTTACCAAGGTGAAACCAACTATCAACTCAGTTGAGGTTCATCCACAACTCAGTAATAATCGGCATCCAGTGGATGGTGTGCTGGTGGGTGCTGGTTCCCTGTGGCCCATACTGATGTCAAATTGAGACCATGCTACCCCAGTGCACCATCCATGGGAAACCCATTATGACTGAGTTGTGGATGGTTCATCCATAACCGAGTTACCAAGGTTCCCAGCTTGATAATCTATCCCCTAAATTCTCCTATTTCCACCTCACAATGCTAGGTAACAACTAACAACTTGTATTGGGTGGGTATTTGATTTTGTTTAAAATGGATTTTTAACACTTTTGTAGAATTTCCCAAACAAAGAACTGCTGATTTCAGTTTCTTGAAAGAAAAAAAACCAGAATCAAAGAACCACTGGTTCTTGTTGACCTACTAATAGAGTCCTCTCTAAAAGTTCATCCTTACAATTTGGAATTGAAGATATACCTTCAAGATATTGGTCATAGCTTTAGCTGGTTGTAGTTTAAACATGATTGGCCCCACATGATTCTGTTGTAGATGGTGAGTATGCTCAAAGATTAATTATGGTTCTAATGAGTGTGGGCCGGGTATCAACTATTGAATATATCAGCTGGTCCTGGTATTTCACATTTTTCATACCACCTTGACACTCGTATTGGATTTTATTAAAACCCTTCAAAGCAATCTTGTCCTAGTACGTATTAGTGTCCAAGGCTGATTTTTGGCTGGTATGAGGTACGTATATACTTGAAATTGAGATGGGTATGTCCTTGACATGAAGTTGGTATTACCTCAGGTCCCTACCAGAGAGGTATTGATATGAGGCTGATATTACCTTATGTCCCTACCAGGCAGGTATGGGTATTGCCTCAGGTCCCTACCAGGCATGCATTGGTATTGCTTCAGGTCATACCCACTAGTAGGTGCTTTGATATCAGGACCAGTACCAGTCTACATATGAAGGTTTCAGCTTGGTACCAACTAGTGCTGTCCAGATCCCTGGGTGTTCTAGTCCTGCCTTGTTTCTAATCTTGAAAGTCACATCTCATTTTGGTTTCAGTTATTTTTAAAATTTTGATGGAACCTTTGGTGTAGTGCTGAAGTGAGTTCTTCACATAACAAAACCTGTAGCTGTTTTCCCTTTTCTCCTGCAATGAGCTCTTTCACTTGCATTGTTGAGCCTTACTAGTATTAAAATTATCCAGGTGATTGAGAAATACATAACAAATAATATTTATTACATTTTCAAGGAATTACTTGTTTTACAGCCTAGAGAACCAGACCCACACGAAGAGAAATTGCAACAATAATCTAGATCAATTTCTAGTTCTAACTTCTCACCAGAGGCAAATTGGGTGGTGGTCCTGTACTAAGTCCACTTCAAAGAGGATCCTAATAGCATAGACTGGTTCACAATCTGGTTCAAATAAGAGGCTGATCATCTTGATTGACTGCCTCCTTGGTAATCCTTCAAATTGTCATTGTAATTTGTGTAGCTTATGATTTCATGGACAACTAGTGATTGGATGGAAGCAATAATGGAAACTTTCAAAGCCTTTTGCAATCTCCCTAGCATACATGGGGTAATTGATAATGCTCATTTTTTAATTTCAAAACATGTCGGACAATTTAGCCATGATTATTTTTTATCACAAGTCTAGGGATTATTATGTGATTTGTCAAGTAGTGGTGGACCATATTATGCAAATTCATGGACATTTTTATTGGTCTCCCAAGTTGTGTGAATGATTTTAGGGTTTTTGGAAAACCAGCACTTTATAATCAAACATGATGTCACGGCCTTTTTAGTAAGGTCATAGGCCTTCAAGAAGGATTCTCACCTTATTTACTAGTTGATAATGGATATCCTTTGTTGTCTTAGCTAATGTCAACACAACATAGGGATGGAGATCACACAAGTTTAAAAAATCTATGTAACAAGATGCACAACAAAAGGAGGTCAGTGGTGGAAAATGCATTTGGGATACTAAAAGATACCATTTCATGAGTTTCATGGTGGGAAACATATTTTTATTTGTATTATACCAAATTTGATCATTTGTTTTGTTATTTTACAGAATTTGCTATTCAGTTGTGATGAAATTAACGTGGAACACATTCTACATTTGTTGCAAGAAAAAAAAAATACAAGAAGAACATGTTGCTTAAAAATACAATGCGAAATTCAATGAAAATGCAAAGTTGATTGAAATACAAGAGGTGCATAAAGAAACAAATATGCACAATTTGAACTTTATTTTAGTAAACAAAAAAACTTGGTATGAAATCATTTGCCTACATGGGTAATGCAATCTCCAACTCTAAATTTTTATCTTCATAGTTATGAACTAGTAGCAAAATGAAATTACATCTATGCTATTTTGATTTCAATTGTTCATTTTTTAAAGTAAAATACATTTATTGTCTTGCTTTTAGACATTTGTATTTTTGGTTTCAATGATTATAATCAACCCCTTAGATTGTAATCCCTTGGTCTACATTATCCATATCATTAGAAGTAGTTGGATTAAGGCTTGATTTTTTCTTCTCCTTGGTAGCATATGCCATGCCTATCATGTGAATCAATCCCACAATTGCTTGAACCATGCTTTTATTTATAAAGCTAATCTTAATATCCCTCTCTTTGAAATGTTCAATTTGTTCTTTTTGTAATTTTTTCAACACATTTGTTTGATGATCTTCAATCTCAAGATTTGTGACATATATCTCAATTGATGTGACTAACTGTTTGTTACTACACTTTGTAACTTCCACTAATCCATTGTTCACTACATAAGACTTTCTCATTACTCTTATTCTTTTTAAGTTTGTAGATTGACAATAGGAGGTTTGATGATTTCACAACAGATTAAAGTCCTTATTTGGTGATGATCTGTCATCCTTTAACGAATTCTAGAACCCCCAAAATGAATTGGATGGTTTGTTTACTAAGTAAAAGAGTTTGTAGGTATAATGATTAATTTTTTATACCAAATGAAGGAGTTTGCATTTGTAGAAATTGATATTGGAGCTGTAATTAGTGGGGTAGGCATCTCAAATTATGCATTTGTTCTAACTATAATGAATGGTGAAGGTATTGAATACAAATTACCTTGATTGGGAATGAATTTAAGATTTGGTTACACAACTATGGCATATATTGTGTCATTAGGAGATATCATATTACTTGTGGGTTGGAGGAAACATTGGTTGAACTCCCATAAACATTTCAATCATCTTGTAGATTTGTTTGTGATAGCTCTTTGGAAGGTTGAAAGTTCTCTTGTCCTATGGAATAAGGTTCTAGTCATTTGTGTTATTCCTTGTGCTTCACATATAGTCAAATATTTTTTTGATGTTCCCATAAATTGCACTCATTTATCTTTGAATACTATAATGTTTTTGTGTGGTTGTTTATGTTTACTACATTTGCTATCTTACACCACTTGCATATTGCAAATTCAAATAATTTCCAAGATCGACTACACTTAAACTTGCAAAAGTTTTTTTTTTTTTTTGCATTGATTAACATATATGTTTTGGTACTCCAAGTTGGGGCAAAGTCTACACATGGTGATTTCACAAAAAATGGATGAAGTTGGTGTTGGAACAACAGTAATAACAACAATGTTTTTATTTTTTATGATTTTATTACCTTGAGTCATGAACACCATTTTCACATGACAAATGGAATTCATTCATAATTCATAGTTAACTTTTAATTCACTCCTATTTAACTCCCAGTTCACTCTTAGTTAAGTTTTAATTCACTTCTACTTAATTCATAGTTCATTTTAAGTCCAGTTTCAATTAATTCTTAATTCAATTCTAGTTTGTTCCTAGTTAAGTTTTTATTAATTCATAGTTCATTTGTAGTTAGGAAGTTCATTAAGAAACTTCCATGGCCAATGGGCACATAAAAACCTCCATGGAAGCTTTTTTGAACTAGGTCCCCAAAGGAATATAAATAGAAGTAGGACCTGGGTCCATTCATGATTAGAGTAACAAAAAAGAGTGTCTAAATTTTTTAAGACTAGAAAGGACAACTTTGGATTTCTATTTATCTTACATTATTATAGTTGTAGTGGATTGTTATATGCCAATAGGTAATATGATGTCTTGTTAAATTAATAAAAATATTTTTAAATAATTTGGATACTATGTAAATGTTATTTTAAATCTTGTGAACTAACTATTAAGTGTTTAAACTACACCTTTTTTTTTAAAGAATGGAAAGGAATGCATAAAGTCATACAATTGATTTCAAAAAAATTGTACAACAAAAACATGCACCCTTTTATGGACGTACCTATTCATTGGATGAAGTTGATGAAAAATAAACTCATACAAAAATGTTAAAGTTGTGAAATTTTGAAAGAAAGGGTTACAAGGCAAAGAATTCATTTTTTAAACTATTTAACCAAAAAATTATGTTCAATGGGTCCAAAATGTCTAGCTTTAGGTGCAAATCACATGTACAAGAAATAATCTTGTTAAAAAACATTTTCAGTTGTCCTTTGAAACTCATTTTATGATATTCTAAAATTTTCTCCATTTCTGGCTATAAACCAAAATATTCATATTCACCACAATTATGTATGAATGTGAAAACTCACCATTGTTACATGAATTATCTTAAAATGGACTACTCAATTTTTTTCACTTGAGTCTATTTTAAGTAAATATTATTTGCAAAAAGTAACCCCACAAAAGTCATGAAGTCTTTTTTTAAAAAAATTTAACCCCAACTATAAATAAGCCCACCTTCATTACCTTTAGTTTGTTTAACATTAGTTTGAGGTACAATCTTGTTCTATAACCTTGTTTTGTTCTTTCTGTGTTCATGTTTTCTTATTCTGTTGCATTAAAAATATGTTCATATTTTGGTCTTGCACATTTTGTGTTCTTATTTTGATTCCTTTAGATTATGTTTTGGATTTAGACTTAGAATTATCCTTTTATTATCTATTTTTGTAGCACTATAATAAATTTGGAAATAAACAATTACATATTTAGTCGCAAAAAAAAAAATAATCACAACGGACACATACAAGGTTTGACATGCGGCACAATATTATTATTATTATTATGTTGTAAATAAATAATATTTGATCCAACCACCAAATGACACGTGGCAAGTGATAGGTAGGTAGGTAGGTAGGTACCTACTAAACCTACTAATACTTGTTTAGGTTTGATAGGGTCAAGGGTTGTAATTAAAACATGTTATTTATGGTAATGGGGATTAGCCTTTTTGATTGGCTTTTCCCAAGTACTTTTATTCCTGAGTACACTTGATGCTTATGCTTGCACATATTAAATATTTCTTCACATTGTACTTGTGGACAAAAAAATGGGATAAGTCTCAATGGGAGAATGTACCAAACTCTAAGTCTTCCAAGGGAATTCATCTAAGTAAGTTGCTAAGTAGCATAAATAAAAATTTAAACTTTAAGTAACTATTTAGTTCAGGAAAATATCAAAATATAATAATAAATATTTAATTACCCTAAAATAAGTAATTAGGCAATTAATTTAAGACAATTTCATTTAAATCCAAATACGTTTTTATAAATATCAAAGAACCAACCAACACTAATACATAAGTAAAAGCATGTGACCTAGTTATCTAGCTTAATTAGAATAACTTAACATTATTTAATAGATTGACTAGGCTTAAGTAGGTACATAAGTAATTAGCCAATGTAAATAGGTAGGTAGGTAAGTACATAGATAGGTAAATAAGCGAATGTAATTAGGTAGGTAGGTAGGTAGGTGGGTAGGTAAATAAATAGGTAAGCAAATAAGTAGGTAGGTAGACAAGTTGGTTGGTAGTTGTAACCATAACTAAGGTCACCCAAATGGTATGGACTTATGACACATAAAACTTTGTGACTAAAATTGGACCTTAGTGGCAAAATGTCCTTGTCATGAATGTCATGTTTTGACATAGTGGACATTTGGCCTCCCTTGGATGAAAATATACAACCCCTTAAGAAATCCAATGCTAGTTATTGATGTTTATACACAAGTTCATTATAATGCAAGTTATAGGATGTCATGTATATGGTCTATTCATTATTATACAAGTGGCAAAAACAATCTATAGTTCCAAAAGTTACAACTTTAATGGTTGTGAAAATAATTACATTTTCATCCATCCATGCACATTCCAAAATGGATGTAAATTTACAAATTTTCTTTACTTTTTCCATCCAATAGTTGCACGTTTTAGTCACATTTTCGACTATACTTACCTTATAGTTGCATTTGTGACTGTCATAGTATCATATGCCACTATAGTTATTTATGACTGCATTGACACATAGGATTGAGTTACCGTTAGTCACAAAACTAGTTGATTTGGATAGTAGTTGGATGGGTAGTCACAACCATAGGGTTGGAATGGACAACATTTCTTCTAATATAATTTTCATGCCCATAACACTTTGACCCTTACATCAACTACAACCACTACCTACACTCCATGCTCAAAAAATAAGAATAAATTGTTCAATTATTATATCAATTTGCAATTCACAACCAAAAAAATCATGAATGGTTTCAAAAATTTGAAATTATATTCTTTACAAGATTAATGAACTTTTCAATGTAACTTTTATCACTTTTAACCATTGCACTTTCAATTGTGTTGTTAGCCATCATAGTGTGCATGTGTGATGTTGTGCAATGATATGCATGTCATGTAATGTGATGAACAAGGAAATATGCGTGAACGAATTTAAGTGGCCATATGACGGAAAGAGTGACAACAAAGGCACAACAATGTTTGGTGGTGTACATTGTAAGGTCCAAATTGCCACACATTACCAATTTGCAAATTTCTAAATTTGCCATTAATTTACTTCCTCAAATTTGGGGCTTATAGGCTAACATTGAGTTTACAATGTATTTTGGTGGGTTGAGAGTTTTTCTAACATTTTTTTCATCTTATTTTTTAAGTTAACATTGTGTTAACACCCTAGGTTCCATGTTAGATTTCATGTTATTTCTAACAATAGGTGTACATGCCTTATAAGTTCATAAAGTTCTAAAACCCACTTATCACTTGTTTACCATTAGGTGTGGAAGGCCTATTATTGCAATTGCCATCTAATACAATATCTTTAGTTTACTTAACCATTTTAAAAACTACTTGTGCAAAGAGTTTAACAAATAAATGAAAGGCAACATGTTTTGCAATCCTTCCAACCTAACAAATGAAGAATTGTGTGTTTATTTCCATGGTGGATTTCCGTCAAGCTCTTTTTCACTAAGATGGGCCAACGTGTCTCAAGGGATTGATGATGTCAACAAAAGCAAAATATACTAAAATATTTTCACATGCAATGTGTGAAGAACAACTAGCACCAAGAAATTCATTTAAATTTTTTTATTACGAGCAATGGATATGACCAACTCATGTCATGAAAAGGAAAAAAAAATTCTACCATTCCAATAATTGAATATGCCCTTTATGGGAATTCAAAACTTTGAAAAAAAAAGTGGAAATGAACTAGTTTTTGTATTACACCTAATAAGCATAAAATATATATGAAATTCAAAGAAATCATCAAGTGCATTTTCCATTATGTGAAGTGTTAATCTAGAATAAGAATCTTGTTTGTCATCACATAAATTACATGCATAGAATGAGTCAGGACACTCAATAATATCCAAAACATATCAATATCTTAGTGTTACAAAAATGGTTTTTCTTTTTGTTTTATGAAAATTTGTCTCCAATTTCTAGATGCAATAACATGGATTCTTTTACAGTCTTCAATTTCTCCAAATTGCTTTTCTCTCACAAAACCCATTTTACTTTTCATCATTTCCTTCAAATCTCACACACACACACAAAATTTAAATGAAATAATTTTAAATGCACGCAACAAGGCACCAAAAAAAAAATCACAATGAGGGACTCTAAAGAGATAAAGTATCAAACTCAAATTTCATTGGTCCCTGGAGTTTGATCCATTGTTATTTTATTGTGTTGTGCATCCTATCTCTCATCCTGTATTTCAACCAAGGACATACCTGGAACCTTGTAGCTGAAAGTAGTCTATCGATAACTTTATTATGTTACTTACTTAGGAACATTTTCACATGAATCTACAATATAAAATAGTAGCATGTTTTTGCAAAACAATTTGTGACAAATGCTTGCTTTTTCAAGTTGCAAGAACATTATCAAAAAATTAGTTCAACAAAATAGTATGGTAATATTTGAAGATGGGCTTTTTAAGATGGACAATTTTATACAATGATGGGTTGTATTTGGTATGGATCAAGGAGTATGTGCAGAAACCCTCCCCTCCTACACCTCATGATCTACATGTATGTTTAGGTTCATGTACATAACCTTCATCTTGTGCTTTATAATAGGTGGCAGACATTCCCAAAATGCAGGGCCAGACTTGGCTCCCATGTTGTCTTAGGTAACCTTATATTGGGATTGCCTCCCACCCTAGGGCTTTTTTAACCCTATACAACAATTGCTGGCTTGCCTTGGATATTCATCTTCTAATAAATTTCAAGAGAAGTCATTTTGACCCTACCTACAAAAGAGGGCTGCATGCATGTATTAGAGCTGACTAGGTAGTATGTGTTTAGTCCTTTGCCTGCAAGGAAGTCAGAGTATTAAGTCACTTAACAACATGTACAGTAGTGTGGGTTTCTTGCATGTCAGGTTTGCACTTTCCTTCCATTTAACTAGAACACAACTGGACTCAATGCCAGACTTTGAGCACTTCAACATTCATGACAAAGAGTGCCTTCTCTGAACCCACACAGTGAGTAAGCTACTAATAAGAGCATCTCTATCCACATCTATTATTTGGGTCTCTATTAATGTCTACTTCAACATTGAGTGCTAATTATTTCCTCATCCCCACTTCTAAACATGAAAAACTAGATGGTTTAAATGCCACCACCATGGGCTGACCAATAAAAAATAATTTATTTATAATTTATTATGGACCCTTTTGGACATCACAATATTCTGTGCACCTTTACAAGTCCAGACGCCAAACCAGTGTTGGACTGGTAAATTGACTATAATCAGAGTTTACAATATTGCTATGTATTGGTATTGAAGAACATACCAGTTGGGTTATGACCCAAGGCAATACCAATCTTATACAAGTACCAGCCTGCTATGGGACTTGTGGTAAAATGAGACATATACCAGCCTTATACCAATTCCAGGCTGCCCCCATACCAGGCAAATATCAGCCTTGAACCCAATGTACACCCATAGTTCAAGCCCCTGCCATTTAGCCTAGGTGAAAAATGGCAAAAAACACAGGCCGGGGAAACAAAAAAAAATCTTGCAGCCAATGAGCTGAGGCAGCATGCACCCAAGGAGCTTAGGTTTTTTTGGGTGTTGGATTTTTGTTGTTTCCCAATGTGTTACCATGAAGTTCCCACTGTTTTCACATCAAGTTCCCAATAGCTCCTCATTTTATCCCATATCATTTGCCCTGAGTTCTACTCTTGTAACCTATAATAACCTGCCCAAAGGAGGAGACTTTAATGGAGGTAATCTATTTAGGGACTGTACAAAGCTTGATACATTTCTTTTTGTGATAGGCCCATCACAAAAGGGGAAAAAATGAACTTTGGGGGTCCTCACAACTAATTAATACGAGTCACAAAACACTACCAAAATGGGACTGATATGAAAGTTTAAGAAAACTACTCACTACCAGTACGTACCAGGTATTGATGAAGGGAAGAAAAAAAAAACCCACATGATACCAGGATCAGTCAATACCAGTTCAACATTCGTTCAGACTTAGTTTCATCATATTTGAAGACAGTATTTCATCCAAAGTATTGTGTACTAGTCATTATATAGCTACTAGTGGGGATGCTCTGAGTGTGCAGTGTAAGTTGCAAAAAACCAAAGCAAAGTTTGCTTTGTAAACTTGAGCTGATCAAACCTAACTTAGTTAGCACATTTAAATACTTAACTCTCTCAACCATCACAATGGATTCATCCCCCATCCCAAGTCCCCACTCCCAACTTCTTCCCATCATTTTGCATCAAGATTCTCCCTCCCCCACCCCGCCCCCCAGTCAAAGTTTTGTTGAAGAACAAAGATCAACATCCCTAGTACAATGGGGTATGTAAGACACGAACTTTTGAGCACCTTTCTGTCCCTTTATGAAAACCTTATTGGCCAAGACACGAACTTTTGAGCACCTTTCTGTCCCTTTATGAAAACCTTATTGGCCAAAACTTATGAAGGCAAAAGCTGCATGAATGGGAAATGTGATAGTTGTGTTGGAGGAGGGTATATGAAGGAATCAAAATCTTGTAGATTGGTCAAAAAGGGTGGGGGGGGGGGGGGGGGGGGAAGGGGAGGTTTGAAATGCCTTTTTGCTTAAGAGATGTCTTAAGTGTATGCAGGCCTCATATCAAGACCACCTTAGTGGGGCATGTGAGAGTTAGGCCAGAAATGGCTCCGTGAGGTTCAACCTTTTTAGGAGTTGAGAGATGTCTGGACCTTGGGGTCTGGATGGGCTGAGGTGAAACATGCCAAAGGAGATGATTGGGGGTTGTGTTCGGGATTATGGTGCGGGGCACCATCCTCTTAAAATCCCCAACAGATGATTAAGCATTGTCCTAGTTTGCCCCAAAGGGACAAGCCCGCTAAAACGTTTGGGATGATTAGAATTTGTCCCTTCAAAGATTCAAGCCCCAAATCGTGAGAGAGGGTTGGCCGCGCCATCCCAACTTAAGTCCTTTAGTCCCGTAAGGCCCCTGAGTCAGCCTAGGGCTGATTCAGCTTACGACCATGTGGTCTGTCCTTGGGAGTTGGGCCTGGGCTGGCTCTGAGTTACACTAAGACTTAGCCTCAATAGTAAGGTCTAGTGAGTCTTAGCAGTAAGTCTAAGTCTGTCCTAAGTGGTTGGGATTTTGGGACGCAAGGGATAGAAGACCCAAGTGTGATAGAATGCAAAAGCAGCTAGGAGCTAAAAGAGTCAATATGAGAGGAGCTTGACCACGTGAAGACGACAAGTGGGAAAGGGCATGTAAGGGGGCCTTAGGGGATAAAAGAACTTGGAAAATAGAGGTATGCCTTGTCCAACTAACTACCTACCAAGAGTCTCTAGCCTATGAGGGACCAGCTAGGTGATGATGGGGAGAATTATTTAGAAAGCATTTGACAAATGGGGTCTTGGTGCAAACGATGATGTTTATACAGAGACTGTACACCACAATCTTTCAACTTTCTCCATGACACGATGATATAAGTACATCTCAGCACATTTAGTGCTTTGTTCTCATGTGTCCCAGGCTGAAGGACACCTCTCAATGCAGTATCAAAAATATTAACTGGAACTTTTGATGGTAGTGAAGACTCTTTAAATAGGTGAGAAGGACAATGGGACATATTATTTGATCTTTTATTTTTTGCGCCTTTCTTACCAAGGCAAGGATATTATGTTTCAATTCATTATACAGTATAGTAGCTTAAGGGATTTTGGTCCCTAGGTAATAGGCCTATTTTTATACGAGGATTTTGGAAAGATGATATTTTGGCTTGTGTTGAAACTTGAGGTTAGCTATAGAGTTATAATATCTTGAAGGATTTTGTTTTCTTTTAAAGGATTTTTTGAAGATTATATTTTTGCATGGTGAAATATTTGAGTCTACATAATGTTTTTTTGCATTAAGATAATTTTTAAAATGTAAATGGCAAGGCCACAGTGTGACACACCCCTTGTTTCTGTCAATTGTAAGATACATCTTACACAACTGGGGAGATATCTTAGGGTTTAATGTGACACAGCACTCTCCTGTGCAACATCAATTGGAAACTGGTTCTGTTTAGGGTAAAGACAAAGAAGGGGGCCGCTCTTGGAATGAGGGCTTGTGTGAGGGTGGGAGCCTAGTGTGGCATCTGAATTCATCCCCTTCAAGGTGCTTACTGAGCCAAAAGAATCAATAGCATTTCACTTTATAAACAAATGGATGTGATTCATTTGAGAGGGGAGGAGGCACCTTATGTGTAAAGTTCTCAAAGTGATGAACCATACATGTAAGGTGCCATCCTGTATTGAGACCAAAATATTACTGAAGATAAGGCGCTCTGTACATACATTAGAAAACATTCTACAGTTTCTTCACAACTGAAATGTGAATGAACTGCAACTGAATTACCAACTATTCACCTTGGTAATCTATCATGTAAAGCCTTCTACTTCCACCTCACACTACATAGGTAATGACTAACGGCCAGAGTGAACCAGCAGCCATCAATGCACCAGTTGGCCGTTCTGTCCACTGGATGAGCTGCAGTTTTTCATTCAGCATCAGATGGGGTTTATCACAGTCCATTTTATTTTCGCTACTGATTATTGTACTGGGGGGGGGGGTTTGTTCTTGGTTGTTTTTTCTTAGACCTGACCTCACACATAGCTACCCTACTCACCTTTGTACCCTCATTAGTATTATATCAACCTGGGTACCTTACTAATTATCCCCTACTAACATAGTTACCCTAATAACTAGTTATCCTATTGACCTAACTACTATACTAACTACCTACCCTACTAACCTGGCTACCTTGTTAATTATATACCTTACTAACTTAACTATCCTATTAACCTATCCATTGTACTAACTACCTACCCTACTGACCTAGCTAAATTATTATTTAACAACCCTATATACCCAACCATCCTATTAACATAAGTATTCTACAAACCTATCACCTTGATAAAATAATTTGTTTCCTTCGTACTAATTTGCCTAGTTACCTTGTTAGTGTAATTTTTTTCCTACCTACTAACTTGCTTACCTACATGCCTACCTACCCTAGTAACTTATCTATCTTGTTCATTGAACTTCTTTTCTATTTACTAATCTGCCTATTAATCCAACTACTACCTATATACCCACTTACCTACTTATGCACCCACCATCCTAACAACCATTATGCTCACCTACCTACCTATGGTTTTTACATAACCAAATACCTAACTAATTACTTACTCACTTTTCCCACCCCCCAGCCCCCCAATCTTATCTATCAATTTATTAAGGTTTATATTCTAGATTTCGTTCATTGTATTGGTTTTTGAACTTATCACTTGTTTAAATCTATAACAAAATTATGAATTTTTTTTATTTCCATATGTTCACTAGTTGTTAAAAGTTCAATATTTCTTAACCCACTTTTCTTAAAAATGCAATACTCATATCATATTGTGATAATTCATTAACCATGAAAAATAAAAATATCTTTAATATTTGATTCCTCGCCAATAAATCATCAAATTCATGTTTTCAAAATTATTTATTCACCTTATAATATGATTTAACATATATAAAAATGAACAAAATGAAAAATTGGGCACATTGATGATGCAAGGGGTTAAGGTTTAATGTAAACTTACTACTTAATGTTAAAATTATGGTTTAGGCTTAAAGTTTGAGACATATAAATTACTTAACTTTTTTTTAATAATTAAAATACATCTAGGGTGCTTTTTGGGCAAAATTTTTTAGGCTTAAACATATTTAAAACAATGCAATGTCATTTTATATATTATTTTAAAAAGTGAAAGAACTTAATTTGGAAATATTACCAAATGGTCTTCTACTTTATTGTTAGAAGATAATTAAATCGCTCCATCGTAGTTAGTACATGAAAAAAACAAAGGTTTGTCTTCCAACAATTACAAATTCACACACACACAGATAGGAGCTTTAGGATTTTTCTTTTAGATTCTACATTGTTTCTTTGTTAGCCAAAAAAAAAACCCCCATATCAGGACAAGTCCGGTTCCTATTTCTTTTCAAATTGTGAGATAGGTGGAATGGTGATCTTCTACAAGAGGAATTAGCCAAATTTGGCTAGAAGATACAGGGAAAAGTAGAAAATTTCTGAACCCAGCTATATTGTAGTGACATGCAAAAGCATAGTTATGACATTCTTAGTGCGGGAATGTTATGGAAGCCCAAAGATCTCCATAAAATACGTTAAAATTCGTCAAAATTCACGCCAAAAAATGTTATGACAAGGTGCTAAATGAAGAATTTTAAAAAATTTAATGTGAAAAATAAAGAATGTCATTACTAGGTGCAAAAGCCTATAATCTAAATATGGCGATTTCAACCTTCTTTCCCCCTCAAAATGTGCCGTATTTGGGGGTTTTTTCCCCAAAAAATCCTTTGTAAAAGTTGTAGCTTTGTAGATTGTCGGGCTTGGTACGATGTGTTCCAAAGTCGATACTCGCCCAAAATTCTTAGAAATTTGATTTATTGAAACTTTTTACATTATAATAGGGCATTTGGTTCTTGTCACATTTGTACATTTAATACATATTAACATGTAAGGTGTTTGTGATAAAGATCTTGGGCCAAAGAAAAATTGTTTAAACAATTTTTATCAATCCTTGAACTTTTTTTTTTTCTCATGAAACAAAGCCCTAGATTTCTTTCAAGGACTTGGTAGGAATTCTTAAACTTGTTCAAGTTTGACATTCTATGCATATAATAGTACCATTGTAATGCATCTATTTATGAATAAAATCAAACTTTCAATATGAATGTGTCATTAAGTTTCAAGAACATGTTTAAATGAGGGGTTTTAATGACTAAAAAATGAGACAATCCTTTTGGGTACCCTAGCCATGCTTTGACCTGAATATGTTTTTGGAAAAATATCAAATATCAAATTCTTTGAAGTTTTTCATCACAAAAGTGAATTTTGAAAAATATAGTAATTATTCAACACCTAAGTGCCAAACATGAAAAGGTACTATGGTATATATACAAATATTCCTGAAAGGTCTGTGGAAGGGCTTGTGCTTATGTGTGAAAAAAAAACCTATGTGACCAATAATATTGGTAGAATGGGAGCCTTGATATTGTATTGATGAATCCTCTTTGATAAACTTGGCATTTGAATGTTGTAATGGCCTTATAGGCTTGTGCCTAGGTATGAAGAAGATGTTTGAATTGGTGAATTGAATTGTTTTAAAAAGTTGCCTTAATGAATTAGTACCTAGATGTTGCATTTCTTTCAACATGGTCTGGGCAAAAGGCATGCAAATTGTTAGGAATTTTTAACAATAATTTGGAGATTTCTACACATTTTATTCTGAATTGAATAAGGGATGCACAAACCATTTCATCTATATATCTAATTTCAACCTTGCAACCTTTTCTTTACATTGACAAACAGGGTTTTGGCACAGTACTTGAGTTGCCTGTTTTAAAAGAATAATATGTCCAGGCTTCTGTATTTAAGCTATTTTGATTGATTTTTATAAGTTGGTTTGTAAGTGGCGATTTGAAATGATATTTCATTGTTGTTTCTCCTTTGCCCAATGTATATGACCAGCAATTGGGTGTTAGCTTTGGTGGTGTGTGGTGAGGCATTGTGATTAAAGTTTATAAAATTTGATTAATATCTTGTCGCCAAAAAGAAAGGGGTCAACAGAATTACTTGAAGACAACAATTATGTGCTACATTGTTGAAAAAGAAAGACTATCCTAGTGTTTGCAAACTTTAACTCATTCTACTTGCTCCAACTTCTAGATAAAATGATCAAATAAAATGCTAAAGACTTATCTGGATTAGGACACTCTAGATTCACTCTCATTAAGTGACCACATGCTTTTCAATGACAATCACTCATCCCACTATTGTTGCAAATCCCAAGAGCCTTCACAAAACAAGAATTTGGGCCCAGTCCCATATTTGTGTAATATTTCAAATTCAGCCCAACTCCCAGAATGGAAACCATTTGAAATCCCCTCTCAAAGTGCCAATGAACGTACCACTCTTTTGACTTTAGTGCCCAATCTACAACCCAGAATGATATATCTCAAGTTCTATTATTCCTAAACAATGCCATCAAGGATCTCTCAACGAATCCCCGTTGGCTCTGCATCATCTCCACCACCAGCCCAAAACATTACTAAACCTAGTCCTACAACACAAGGGAAGACTTGAAAGACCAAGTACATCACAGGAACATTCTTTTTATGAGTGCCTTCCAAAAACAAGAAACATCAAAAGAAAAAAACTAGAAGCAACTGTATGCCAAACTTATTTCTTGTCCTGTACACCACCATCTTTCTTGAGCTGAAGTCTCCTCCTTTATAGCTCAAGCTCCATTCATCATCGAATCTCCATAGCCAATCGAAGGCACAGCTCCATGAAAAACAATAAAATGATGATGATATGTCAATAAGTTCATCATAAACATTCCAGACCAAGTGCTGCAACTTAGCTCCTCCCATGAATGCATGCCTCAGAAACATAAAAACAATACAAATACAAACAATCTAAAACAAGCAACACATGATCACTCTAACCATCAATCGCTGGCTAAGTATTGTCACCTTTTGTCCTTTTCGCTTTAGGTCTTCCTTTTAAATCACAATCCAACTTCGATTTGAAATCTTTGCACACAAAATATTTTGCATTATGTAACTTATTATGAACTTTATTTGAACAGATTTGCTGAATAGAACTTTATAAATCTTGCAAACCAGACAAGAAGCCATTCACCACCAATTCTTCTTTCTAATATAGCAACAATCATTGGAAGATGTTGGTATGATGACTACCCATGGTCCCACAATTCATGCCCCTGCCACTAACTTAGTGACGGCCAAAAATGATGTTGAACAAATTGAGAAAGAAAAATTCTCCTCAACCAACAAGGTGAGCCAATATGAGTTCAAACAATTCAGATTTGGAGTGGGGGGGGGGAGGGGGCAAGGGGGAGGGGTTCTTCCTCTTGAAATATATCCATGCAATGCAACTACAACTCCTAACATGTGCACTTATACCACATGTTAGCAATCAATTTTATCCCATATGGTTTGCCCAAAGTTCTCCCTTTGTCACTGATATATTCAGGCCAAAGGAAATCACTTTCACTTCTCATGAAAAGTTATTTTGTGGAGGACCATGTTTCAGGGTTCTTTTCATGATAGGCCAATCAAAATGACTCATTGCTTGGAAAAAAGAAAAAGCTTGAGAAACCCCCATCTAACAAAGTTTAGGGTTTAAGCCATACTTGTGACCCTATGTCTTTACTTGGACACCAGAAACACATGGAACTTCAGGTAAAAATATTTCTTACGTATATCTAAGGTTATGAATTTTTTTTTTCAAATTTACATACCCTTGGATATGTGTTTTATTAATGTATATTGATTTTAGGAAAATAAAATACCCTATTTGAACCGAACAGATATATCTGGGTAAAATAAACCCACACAACATTGATACACAAATGGATGAATATGGGAGTTGTTCCAGAATTATGGTTTTTGAAATGCTTATTTCAAATAAAACACATCTGAATATCTACCACGTCCTCAACTGAAATTTCCTTCCAAAACCCGATTTTTTGGGAATTTATTTGAATTTTCAGCAACAGAAATCACTTGAAAATCATATCTCCCTCATTCTGAATCCAAATCTTACCAAATAAATTCCATTAAATCCTGCACATCAAGATCTTTCCAATAAGACCAAAGGCACATTCCAGTTCCTCCCAAATTTTCAGCTATGATTTAATTTAATTTTCAGTGAAGAAATCATTTAATATTCACAAACTTTTGCACTGGAAGCCCAAACATCATGGAACCAAGCCCGTGCACCCCTCCTTGTCAAGAGCTTTCGAAAGACACCAAGAACACAATCTGAAGCATCCCAGTTTGGTGGATCTGGTCAAAACAAAACAAAACAACCTGCCTTCCTTCATAGATAGATCCTCATTGAAAGAGTTGTGAGATATGGGTAAATAACTAACTGGCTTCGGACCAGGGCCGGCTTCTGATCAAACTCTGTTTTATTCTCAGAATTCAACAAATAGTGTCACAGGGCAAGGGTGCCAGACATGAGGGAAACATGCAAAACAAGTATGATGCATGCAAATCAAGATAATGAATCTCAAGTAATTTCAAAACCTTATCCCTTTGGATAAATACAAATTCCAACTTTTCCATGATCTCATTAGCAAACTTCCTCCCCACCACCACCATCACCTCCTTTTCAGACTTTTGTGCACCTGTTGTCTCTTATCATGTGCTTTTTGTGTAGAGTAGTGCAGCCCATGATGTTGGCCCAAGTGTGAACTGGTTACCCAATTGATTTCCTTCCAAAACCATTTTCTATGATTTAATTGAATTTCCAATGATGAAAACTACCCAAAATTCAATATCTCCCACATTTCCAATCCACCATTTATTAAACCCAACTCACTGAGGACTTTCTAACAAGACCAATAGCACACCCAAATTCCTTTATAATTTTTAGTTTTGATGCAAATGAATTTAGAGTGAAAAAAAGAAGTGTTCAATATTCAGTAACTTCTCCACATAGGTTTAAACATGATGAAATCAACTGAGTGCACCCCGACTCATTGAGGGCATTCCAACAATACGAAGATCACAAGGAGGCCCCAACGTTGGGGAGATCTCAATGTGACAAACAAAAGAAAGCATCATAAACATGCCAGCCCTGCCAATAGATATGATGCTGCACATTTATCTATTGTGTTTGTAACTTCGTGTGTAACTCGATGTAACTATTTAATTACTTAATTGTAAAAAAGGGGTAAGTTGAATGGTCATGGTGCATGTGCACCATGTGATGTCATTCCTTGTAATTAAATATGGAATCACATGGGGGTGAGTTTTAAGAAGCTTTTTCATTAGTTTCCCTTTTGGTTAATTAATTATGGAATCACATGGGGGTGAGTTTTAGGAACCTTCTTCATGAGTTTCCCTTTTGGTTCATTAATTATGGAATCATATGGGGGTGAGTTTTAGGATGCTTCTTCATGAGTTTCCTTTTGGTTAGTATTTAAGGAGGTGTTTGTGACTTTGAAAGACACCTTTCATTTTGTACAAAGTTGTGATGTGAATAGAAAGTTTGTGAAAATGGAAGTTTGAGATTTGAAAAGCTTTTGGTTGTGAATAGTTTTGGTGTTGTTGGTGTGTAGTTCATGGTAGGAGAATGGTGAGGTTTGCATAGCCAATAAAAGGGTGGAAGTACAATTTTACAACCAAGAACATAGATCCCATAGTTATGTAACAATCTTTCATAACTTTGGTCCTAAACCCGTTTGTGTCCTACATCTTTTTGGTTCCGTTGGCGGGACCCGAATCTATGCTGACTGCGTTGTGAAATTGTGTTGTTAAATTGTGTTGTGAAATTGTGTTGTTAAATTGTGTTGTGGAATTGTGTGGAGAAAACTTAATTGTGTAGTTGAAAGTTTAGTGGGAAGAAGGAGAGAAAAAGGAAGAACAAATTGTTGTTTTCTTTTGCAACGAGGAATGCAAGGCACTTTGTTTATCCCCGAATCATGGATGGAAGTGGTCACATGGGTGGAAGAGGTTCAACTTGTGGCAATGGAGATTACGAAAGGCAAGCCAAGTCGAGTTGGATGTACGATTCAACGCGTGAAGCAACACTATGAAGACCATAAACATGAGTCCTTTTGTTTGACCCCAAGCTTGCTTTTGGATATTACTTGTAATCCTAGGCATGAATTAGAGTTGGATTTGTGGGAATCTGAGAAGATTCGTAAAGAAAAGTTGCAGGCAAGAAAGGGAAAGATGATGGCACGTGTTAAGCCATATGAGAAAATGTAAACAAAAGTTTACAAAGGATAGTGAGTGTTCTTGAATAAGCCATGGTCGTTAAACCTTGTTGAAAGCTTTAAACATTTTATATAAAAAATGTTGTAGGTTGTTGAAAGAAATAAAAATGTATAGAAATATATATATGTTTTATTTCTAAGATTACTATTTTACTAAAGACATTAATGTCAACGTTAGGAGAGGCTTCTAACTCCCCTGGTACACAGTTTCCCGAAAATACGCAACGGACCCCATCCTTGACATTGGGAGTTGCTAGGCCAATTTCACAAGTTGAAAGACCTTTAGAAGAGCTTGGGACTATAGGTGAACCAAATGAGGTAGTGTCACAACTACGTAGACGACGGGAGGAATCAGGGCTTCAACCCGACTCAGAATCTGCAAGGCAACGCCAAAGGACAATCGCACAATAACAACATTTACTTGTCTGGCTTAGGAAGAAGGATGTGACTCCAAATTATGCTAGAACCAACAACCTGCATGTCATGTGGAGTGGAGGTGCCATTGATACTCGTAATGGTCATGATATTGTAAAAGTTGTTTTTCAATCGAAGCATTTAAATAGGGTAATGGCAGGATTAAAAATGTCTGGTCCTTTTAGAGAATTACATCGAGAAGGTAGGGAGGATTTTGTTGTGAATGCAATTCAAGCCATCAGAAATTTCTTTATTCATGAGGAAAGGTTGTAAAAGCTAAGTTATAGTTGGTTAAAGGAATTAATTAGTTTGTTGAGTTTTCTTTTTAAGACAAAATAAGAATCAATATGGTTATTCCAATTTTTAGGGGAAGTAAGGGTGAGGACCCTAAAGTCTTTTTAAGGGAATATAAATGGGCTTGTATTGGTATGGGGCTTAGAACAGCTGCAGAATGGCTTAATTTTCTTCCTGAATTTTTAGAAGGTACGGCATCATTTTGGTTTGAACGTCAGACAGAAGAGTTGAAAGGATCATGGAATGACATAACTAAAGCTCTAGTGAAGAAGTTTTCGGTGAAGAATGTCTACCAAAACTTAATGCTTGAACTAAGTCAACTAAAGCAAGGGGCTTTAAAGTCAGTAAGAAAGTATAAGGATAAGACAATGACATTGCAACATAAACTCCAAGGATGTCTTAGGGCACAAGGTCATGAAGGGACTGATCCACTCTTTGCGGGAGTTAATACAGTAGTATTAAAGCATTTCACCATTGGTTTGTTGTCAGAATTACGACAACAAGTGAGATACGAACAAGTTGCGACATTCAATGAAGCAGCGGAGGTGGCCGAAAAGAAGGAGGCAAGCATGGAGGAAGTTCCACGATCAACTGTGCAAACCATGGTGAAAACAGTTCACTTCGCAATTGAACCAGAGGAGCGGAAACATCCGGAAGTGAGTTCTCGCATGGAGTCGGCCATGGAACAAATGATCAATCAAATGAACCAGCTAAGCCTCCATCTACTGCAGCCAAGGACTAATAAGAGCAGAAACGTGGAGAGGGACCTGTCAACTGTTCAATGTTACAAGTGTCGAGAGATGGGACATTATTCAAGAGAATGTCCAAACTCACCAATTGTGGTTACTAAAGAGAATGCAAGTTCTTCTACTCGGAGGTTTTCTGCAGAAGAGAAGGGCAAAGCTCAAGTGCATTTAATTGAGACGATAAGTGAAGGGCGAGAAAAGGCTTTGATGGGTTTGGAGAGGAGCCTTCAATTCCCTGAAGATGCGATGGATGTCATGGCCCAAGCTAAACGACCAATGGAGGGCACTTCTCATCCCGACACAAGCATCAAAAGGTTCAAGGAGATGGCGAGGACCCCAAAAGAGAAGAAAAAGAACCGGAGGCGGAGGTTTGGATTCCAAGACTTTCTATTTCTAGAGATTCTGGTCCTTATTCGGTGGTGCAAGATGTGGGATCTCAGAAAGCAGACATCACCATTGGACAGTTCGTGGCGATGGTGCCGTTAGCTCGAAGGGAGTTGAGGAAAGGATTGTCAACACCTAAGATCCCAAAGGTACCCACACCTTTGAATGCCATAGCAGCTGAACGCGAATGTGATCCGATCATTGATGTGCAATGTAATGGATCAGTGTTGCGTGGAGTGTTGGTGGATGGGGGGTCAGGAGTCAATGTGATGATAATTTTTGCAATGAAATGCTTAGGGCTGAAAATTGATAGACCTACCGCAGTAACCTTAAAAATGGCCAACAAACGAGTTGTTAGGCCTGAAGGAGTCATTAGCAATGTTGTAATCATTGTGATGAGGGTTTCCACCATTGTGGATTTCCATGTAGTACTAGAGGAAGATGGGGCTTACCCAATGATATTAAGTAGGTCTTGGTTTACAAAGTCGCATGCAAGGAACTATTGGGGCGAAGGCTACATGACCATTGGAGTTCATCCTAACCGACAGAAAGTTCCATTTGCCAATTTTGTGAAAAACTCTGGAGGGACGAGTGAATATGAAGATGAATCAGAAACAAACCAAAGCTCTAGCTCTGAAGGGATTTACATGGATGACTATAGTGAAGAGGAAGTAAGGTTATATGCTTTGGAGACAATCCCCAAGGTTGAAGCTTTGTCGGATCAAAGGATTCGAGGGGATGATAACCAATCGACTCCATGCGTGCTAACAGAAGAGAGGTCGAGGCGAGGCTAAGCAAGATTCAACTCGGACCAGACCTTCAACTGGAGGAAAGGAAGCAATATGAGGATTTACTACGTAAATATATTCATCTTTTTGCTTTCAGCTACAAGGACCTGAAGGAGATCACCATGGAACAACACAAGATTGAACTGTTACCAAATGCCAAACCAATCAGGGCCAAGCAGGGGAGATGGAACCCAAAATACACGGCCATGGTGAAGAAGGAGCTTAACAAGTTGTTGGAGGCAGGGTTCATTAGGCATGTGGAGACAACTGAATGGGTTTCTCCTGTGATATTAGCATTGAAGAAGAATGGCAAGCTAAGGGTGTGTGTCAACTACAAAGCTTTAAACAAAGTAACTAGGAAAGACCGTTACCCTTTGCCATTTTGTGAAGAAATCTTGGAAGAAGTAGCAGGGCACGAAATGTACACATTTGGAGATGGGTACAGGGGCTACCACCAGGTGAAAATTGCTCCAGAAGATGAATTGAAGACCACATTCACCACACCTTGGGGAACATTTTGCTACACAGTAATGCCTTTTGGTTTGTGCAATGCTCCAGGGACATTTCAACGGTTAATGAACAAGGTCTTTGATCCATTCTTGGGCCTTTTCCTACGGGTTTTCATTGACGACTTTGGAGTTTACAGTGATAGAGCTTCTCACCTTGCCAAACTGGAATTAGTCTTTCAACGTTTGGATAGTTCGGGAGTGAGTTTGAGCCTTGAAAAAACCACAATTGGTTTTTCAAAAGGAAAGATGGTTGGACACATTGTGTCAAAGGATGGGGTAGCCACAGATCCCGAGAAGCTTGATACGATTTCAAAGCTTTCGTTTCCCACCACGAGGAAAGCCCTTCGAGGTTTTTAAGGTACGGTGGCATATTATCGCAAGTTCATACACATGTTTGCAGCAAAAACACGTCCTTTAACACGATTCTTGCGTGAAGATGCACCTGCACTAATGGAGGACGAGGTGTCAAGAGGGGCATTCAAAGAACTGAAGTCAGCTCTTCAAGTTGCGCCAATCCTTCGGACTCCAGATTTGAACAAACCATTTTTTATATATTGTGATGCATCTGGAGAAGCGGTGGGGAGCACCCTATCACAATTGGACGAAAATGGGCATGACCATCCCATTCATTTTGCTAGCAGACAATTAACTTCAACTGAGAAAAATTATACTGTGATCGAACAAGAGGGTCTTGCAGTTATTTTCTCTCTTAAGAAGTTTCGCCATTACTTGTTGGGGTACAAGGCCAAAATTGTGACAGATCACAAGGCTTTAACCTACTTGGTCAACAAGCCCAATCTAAGTGGTCAACTCGCTCGATGGTTACTTTTGATGGAGGAATTTGACATTGACATTGTCCATCACCCAGGGAGGCGGCATGGCAATGTTGATGGCCTTACAAGAGCATATGAAGGAGTGGGTGATGTTTCAGAGGATGATGACTTTCCAGACGCTGCAATCATGTCCATTAATGCAGAAGAAGCACCTGAAGAATATCGGGAGATCATTCAATACTTAGATGGCATGAGGTTTCCAGATGGAGCCACAAAAACAGTACGAACAAGAATTGCGCACAAGAGCCGGAGTTATTCGATGATAGGCGGTTAACTCTACTTTCAGGGAAGGGATGGTGTTTTATGACGAACCATTGGAAAATGTGACACCTCACGGCTTTTGTATGAGTTTCATGATGGGTTTTGTGAAGGGCACTTTGCGAGACAAATCACTGCAGAAAAGATTCTGCAAGCAGGTTACTATTGGCCCACCCTCTTCAAGGATGCCCATGATTATTGCAGAAGTTGTGATGTGTGTCAAGCCTATGCACAAAGGTCTACTATAAGTGGCCACTTACATCCTATACCCCCTTTAGGACCTTTTGAAAAAATGGGGAATTGATTTAATGGGCCCATTGCCAATGACTAGGAGAGGGCATCGATTCATTGTAGTTGCCACTGACTACCTCACAAAGTTTGCAGAAGTGCGTGCCTTGAAGTCCTCAGTGAAACAAGAAGTAGCACGCTTTCTGTATGAACGAGTCTTTACTCGGTTTAGGACACCACTTGAAATTGTTTCTGATAATGGTCCCCAGTTTTTGAGTGAGGTTGTGGAAAACCTGGTAGCACGCCTTGCAGTGAAACACAGGTTTATTACCATGTATAAGCCTAGCACTAATGGCCTAGTAGAAAGAACCAATAGGACTTTGTGTTCCATGTTGGCAAAAGAGGCCGAGGTTCATGTGAATGTTTATGACTGGGATCTCAAAATTCACCATGTTGTGTGGGTTTACAACACCACATACAAAATTGCCACAGGGTACTCACCTTTCCGCTTAACCTATGGAATGGATGCGCTTTTACCCATTGAGCTGGAAGTGATGACGTTACGCACTACCACAACATGAGACTTCCTTTGGATGAGTCCCAACATCATCGATTGTTGCAACTTAACGAGTTGGATGAGTTGCAGTTGAAAGCCTACCAATCCATTGAAGTTGCTCAGGCTCAACAAAAGAAAGCTTTCGACAAGAAGGTGAAGAAAAGGGAGTTCAAAGAAGGTGACCTTGTCATGATGTTTGACGCTCGACATCATCGTAGGGCTTATAAGAAACTGTTACCCAAGTGGTTTAGACCTTTTGTTATCAAGAAGATGTTTACTGATAATGGGTCTTATGAGCTTGAAAATGTTGATGGCTCACCATATCCCGACCGCATTAATCATGACAAATTGAAGAAAGTTTTAGATATGTGATTCCGAGGACGGAATCCATAATGAGTTTGGGAGTGATGTAACTTCGTGTGTAACTCGATGTAACTATTTAATTACTTAATTGTAAAAAAGGAGTAAGTTGAATGGTCATGGTGCATGTGCACCATGTGATGTCATTCCTTGTAATTAAATATGGAATCACATGGGGATGGGTTTTAGGAAGCTTTTTCATTAGTTTCCCTTTTGGTTAATTAATTATGGAATCACATGGGGGTGAGTTTTAGGAAGCTTCTTCATTAGTTTCCCTTTTGGTTCATTAATTATGGAATCACATGGGGGTGAGTTTTAGGAACCTTCTTCATGAGTTTCCTTTTTGGTTCATTAATTATGGAATCACATGGGGGTGAGTTTTAGGAAGCTTCTTCATGAGTTTCCTTTTGGTTAGTATTTAAGGAGGTGTTTGTGACCTTGAAAGACACCTTTCATTTTGTACAAAGTTGTGATGTGAATAGAAAGTTTGTGAGAATGGAAGTTTGAGATTTGAAAAGCTTTTGGTTGTGAATAGTTTTGGTGTTGTTGGTGTGTAGTTCATGGTAGGAGAATGGTGAGGTTTGCATGGCCAATAGAAGGGTGGAAGTACAATTTTACAACCAAGAACATAGATCCCATAGTTATGTAACAATCTTTCATAACTTCGGTCCTAAACCCGTTTGTGTCTTACATGTCCACACTCTAAACACCAAAAAATTCCGTTCCAATCTAAATAGTCTAAACACTTTCGTCAAAAAAACCAGTTCACCTAATGTGAAACTGGTTACAATAAGGTAAGACTTTCAAAACTTGGATCCAATGCAATGGGCCCTGTCCCTGTGGGGCCAGGGCCCAACAAACAAACAAACAACCAACCTTCCTTTATAGATAAACATGAACCCTAATACACTAGAAAAAAGTAAAGAAACCACTCCCACAATTGAACTAATGGTGATGCTTTCTTCAATCTTTTGCCATTTACTACAACCCAATTTGTTACAAAGGTTAAATATACATGATGTAATTGCACCATGGATTGTTGTATTTAATTTTTTTGGTGGGGGCCAAGGTGAATCATGCTGGAGGTGGATAGACACTACCTTTTCTCAAAGCCCAAAATGGCCTTCATCAAACAAACCTCAGATGAGGATGACTTCTTGTGTCTTTGGTTTCTTTGTAAACTTGAATCTGAATTTATAAACCAGCCCATTAAGATCAATTGGTCTGGTTCTAGGGTTTGAATGAATTAAAGTAGCAAAAAATTTCTGAATGCTTTGAACGTGCCCTATTAGGATGTTTGTGGCAAATTGAAACTCTAAGCTCACTTTTTAAATTGCATACAAATCAATCAACCCCAAATCTATAAAGACTTTAACAAAGAATTATTTGATGCAGAAAAGGTCAAATGAATATATTTTGTAATATGTAGTTATATTAACTTTCCTATTGATTAAAGGTCGAGCTGCAAAACATATAAAAGAAAATTACTTACTTTTAGACCATTACTAACCATTTGCAATGAAAATCAATTTAGGAAACTTTTTTTTTTCCATTGGATTTGAGCAATTACGCCCCACCAAACTCTTTAACTTGAAGATTTATATATAGCATACACTGTTAGATCTTCTCTCTAATATCCTTTAATAAAATTTCTAATGTAAGAATCCAGGTATCTACTAAAAAAAAACATTGTCCTATGCTGGGGTGATGGAGATTTCCTGGGCAGACCAGTGTAAAGAATGCAATGGGTTAGAAGCAAATGCAATGACCCAACTGATTCTTCCAATTTACTTTGGAGAAAGAGTTGTGGAAAAGGGGTTACGTGCTGGAAACATATGAACTCTCCTCCGACCCTCCTCAACAGCCAGGGTCAACCAGCACCCAAATTGGTACTTTCACCATTTTGAGCAAGGCCTCTCGTGGCCATATTAAGCCCCAAAAACAATAGATTTGAACTCAGAGACCCTAATTTAGTCGTTGTGCAAAGTGTGGCATATTCGTGACATTTAAAAATAATTTAAATGGATTTTGGGATTTTTACCCTGGTACCAACATGGGTGCTTGTCCACCCAAGGCCCTCCTCAACATCCTGACCCTCAAGTTGCTGTCGGATTGAACCATGGAGGTGTGCACGATGGTACATGTACGCAGGAAACACTTTTGCAGTGTATTCCTGTCTCATAACTAACCACTGTGGTTAGCTACATTCTAACCAGCAACCCATATTTACTTCCGTAGTAGTCACCAAGTGTCTTACCTACTTACCTACATACATATAGGTCACTAATTATAACCATGCATAGGCACCTATTTACATACCTACTTATGTTTCATATTTACTCCCTCTACATAGGGTGTTAGTCATAGCTGGAGTGAACCAGCAACCACCAGTGCACCAGTTCAGGATGAGGCTATTCAAGCTGTTTTGGGGATGAACTAAAAACTCATCCTCTTCCCCTGTCGAGGGATTTTTCAGCCCCTTCTGCACTCGAAAAGTTTCCCCTTCTACCTACCTCCCCCCTCCTAGCCCCTAAACCCTAAACCCTCATTTCCTCCTCACTCCATCGCCAGAGCTCGAGAGAGCTTTTGAGCTTGAATAGCTTAGAACTTTGAGTAGACGCAAGACACAAGGCTTGAGGAAGGTGGAGAGCTCAACGTTGAAGGAACATGGAGAGGAGAAGGCAAGAGGAGCGCTTCATCCCAAACATAGAAGCAAGAGAAGAAAGGCAAGCTCCTTCCCTTCTTTGCATTTGTTTTTTTTTCTCTGTTTTTCTTTCTGCTTGAGAAGAAGAAGACAACAACAATGGTTGTCATCTTTTTTTTTTTTGTCTTTTGGTCTATGTTTGAAGCAAAAATGATGGCATCAAGCTTGCTGTTATCACATTTTTAATGTATTTTGTTTTTGTTACTACAAACAAGGTAACAACATCAAGCTTGTTGTTGTCGCCCATTTTTTTTTTCTTTATGCTTGAAGCGAAAATGGGCGACAACAGTAAACTTGTTATCATTGTATCTTTTTTCTTTTCTTTTGTTATTGTTGTTGTGATCAAGGCGACAACAACAAGCTTGTTGTTGTCACCCATTTTATTTTTTTCTGCTTGAAGGGGAAATGGGTGACAACAACAAACTTGTTGCCATCACCATTTTTTTTATAAAATTATTGTTGCTACAAACAAGGCAATAACAACAAGCTTGCTACCATTGCCCCCTTTTTTTTTTCTTTTTTCTTCAAACAAAAAAGGTGGTGGCAACAAATTGCTACCGTCGCCTTTTCCTTCTTGTATTGGTGTTGTCACAAAGGATGTCATGGCAGCTATTGTCACCTTTTTCAAGTGTTTTGTTTCAAAATAGGCAATGACAACAAGTCATCGTCTTCTTTCTTTCTTTCTTTTCATCCTACTTTGTTGTTCTTTTTCTTCTTCTTTCATCCTTTTGCTATGAAGAATTGTTGATTGTTTAATAAAATTAACAATTATTTGGTGGTTTTAATAAATGTTTAGGATTATAATGGCTAAAAGAAGGAGACTGAAAAAAATAGGTAGTGATTTGGAAGCTTAAAAGCAAAATGTTGCTTCGTAAGAACTGACAATTGGGGAATAAAATGTTACTCCACCAAAACCAGGATTTGATGAATCAAACAATCCATGTGACTTAGAGTTAACAATGGTGGTCGTTTGCAATTCAAATGATGAAATCCTTCCCAATACAAATTGGGAATTTTAATCAAAAAGCGATAGGTTACATTATTTTAGAATTTACATATATTAAATCAAATGTAGAAAAAAAATTGAACAAAAAGATTTAAATTAAATTGAAATTTTTGAATTTTTTTGGTTGCAATACTCAAAATATTAGAGTTTGCAATAGTTTCATTTGATTATGTGATCTTATGTTTTGTAATACCTTCATTTTATTGTGTGATCTTTTTATGTCTAAGGTTTTAGGGTTAAAAATTTCTATTACAAAGTAAAGATTTACTTATTTTTATATTTTTTGGTTAGGTTCAAAGCTTGAAACCAACCAAGCCTTTCAACCACTGGCACCCCCTTGTCCACTTAATATGATTCAAAAGAACAAAAAAAGGACGAAAGTTGGTTTGTTATGGAAATGTAAAGTTAGCATTTACATTGTCGCATATTGTGCCAAATAGTTGTTGACCAATCATTTTAAGGAGGTGCATGGTTTAATGGCAAAGAAACCGAAACCTGAAAGGCCTTCAACTTTCGAAGAAAATTTTCGACATCAAAACCATGTTAAAATGAACATTCACATCTTGGAAAATGTCATGGCCGTGTGGAGGTTGAATGATCAAAAGGTTACTAATTACGTTTGTGCCAAAGCTTGATGCAAATGGGATAAATTAATAATTGTTGTAGAACAGTGTCCACCATTACCAAAACTAATTTTGGTCAAATTAGCTTCAAAGTAATTGTTGCAGGTGTTGGGTCTTAATGCTTAGGGCATGGGAAGCATGTCTCAAGATGTAACATCATGGATGGAAAAAGACAAAGATTTATAAGAGATGATCCGATCTACCCATTTTGCATACACACAACGATTAAAAATGACATGGTACGTCAAAATTGGGATTAATAATCCACTAAAATGGATTGAACATAAGAGTTAACGAATGTAGTGGATTTCCAAGAATCTATAATGATTCATGGAAAGTAAGAAAAAATAATAATCAATTGTTGTTTTTTTTATAATTTTGTTTCATTCAAGGTGTGTTAGGTTAAGGTTTAATTTGGTGGTTTTTGGGTGTTTACAGGGTTCAAGGCACAACAAAAGAGGAATTTATTGTGAATGCAATTCATATTGAGATGCAATGCCACCATCTATACAATACTCGTCATTCAGCAAAGGCTATAAACGTGACAACTATTTATTAAGTTAAACAAGACATTATAAATAATGATATGGTTTAGGGTTTCCGCTTTATATAATTGGTTAAGTTTTTTCAACCTTTTTATTTTTTGGACTACCCATTTCTTGAACTTTGGTCTTTTGATATACTATACAAAACCCTTTTTTGGTCATCTTCTTAATGTTTTAAACCTAAGAATTAAATTTTAAATAGTCCCATATGCACATTTTTAAATTAATTTGTTTAAAGTTTACAAAAATCAATATGAACATTATGTAAAACCTACATGTATTAAGACTCACATCATGTAAATATTTTTTTAAAAATACATACATTTTAATTAACTTATTGGCATTGTCATGAAACCAAACAAAAAATATTTACATCCTTTCTATTATAATTTCTATAAGGTCATTTCAAATATGCAATACCCGCATATAGGTCTAGTAGTTGATTTTTTAAATATCCATTATAGTACTTGCATATAAGTTCGTGAATAGTTGTTGATTTTAAACATCTTTTGCAATACTTACATATAGGTTTCCATTATAATATTTACGGGACTCATATGACATAATAATTTAGTCTAAGTATCAACAAATAATGTCATAATTAAAGAATTATTAAAAAAATTATTTTAGATAATGTAAATGATTGATTATCATATTTAAACAATCATTTATTTTTTAATATTAATTAACTGATTATTTGGTTGAACTTTAATTATTATGATGATTAAAATTTAAATCTAAAAATTGAATCAATAAATTGATATTTAATTTATTATTTTAATTATATTTTTATGTTCATAAATTATTCAAATCATTATTTTAGATAATTATTCATGATAATTAATTGTCATAAAATTAATTTAAGTATATAAAAAAACATATTTTGGGTACCCAAACCAATTATTTTGAAATGACCTTACATGTGGGTATTACATTTAAGGTTCATTTTTCACTTAAGGTTGCTTAAATCACCTATGGATTATTTCAAAATGAACTTGTAGGCAAGTATTGCATATAGGCCTTAATTTTCATTCAAAGGCTACCCAAACTACCTACTAGTTTTTCAAAATGAACCTACATGTGGGTATTGTCCAACACGGCACCCACTTCCTCGCATTCAACCTTGTACCGTTCCCAATCAACCCTATATGAAGGTCAATACCTATGTGACACGGTAGCGACTTCCCCGCATTCAACCCTCTACCGTCCCTAGTTAACTTTGACTACAAATGGGGCACGCACATGATTGTGACAACCTTGGGTTCTGCTTGCTTGCTCCTTGAAATCCGCTAGCGGAAAGGGAGGCAGGCGGATAAAATGTGCATGCACACGTAATCTACCCACCTTTTTAGCTCATCCATCTATTTTTCTCTCCCCACCCTTGGCGATTTGTTCAAAACAATTCAATACATGAGTAGCACCTATCATAGTAACTTGTCTCTAAAACGAACCTTAGGATAAAACATGCAAGGAGAACCGATTGGGTGGCGCCAACATGCCGCCAAAGGATGTTTCTTATTTTTGGAAGGGGTAGGGGGTTAAGTTCCCATTAAGTTCCCATTGTTTCCAAACTGTTCCTGTCAAAGTCTACATTTCAAATTACTTAAATCGCTTATGGGTTATATCAAAACGAACTTGAATATGAATATTGCATTTAGGGCTAGGTGTTCATATAATTTTGCAATACCTACACACACATACTTATTTTTACCAACTAGAAATTTGACATTAATTTTTTGAATAATTATATAAAATTTGTAACAAAACACAAAAATACTTTATTCTCACTTTCGTAAATGAAAAACAATAGATACTATAGATGTTTATATAAAATTTGGAACAAAAGTATTTCATTTGACATAAAAAAAAAGGGTGCAATGTAAGATAGGTCATGGACAAAATGAAAAGAAAGGTGAATTTGGAAGTCCTTGGAGGGAGTCCTTAAGGTTCAAATGTGGTACCTTAATTGATGCTTGGACAAATATGCTAACTACTTTATTAATTTATTTATATTATTATTATAAACTACAACTTTTCTTATATGTCATGCACATTACAACCCATTTACATGTGGTAAAGGACTTTTCAAAATTCTTAATTTTGAAAAATATTTTGAATTTATTTTCAAATTCCACATCTTTTTAATTGTGAGTGTTTTTTGAATGTGGGTAGTAGGTTACTATCATCTTTTATTTTTTACCATCAAAATTATTTTATTAAAATAATCCTTACTTAGTCCTTGGTAGAATTAGCCACAATTTGACACAACACCTATTCAAATTCAAGTGTCTTTTACTGAAACCAAAACCCAAATTTTAATTTAATAAAAATTTTATTTGAATTTCTCATCACTCATATTAATCATTTAACACAACTTGGAACGATTAACATCACTTTAAAATGTCAAGAAAAAACATATGTAAAAAAATTCATAATTTTCACCACTATCCGACATGGTTTTTGGCTCCTTTAATTGTATTCACACCCATTTTGAAAAGCATTTTGCAATGTTGTGTAGTGTGGTTGAAAGAAGTTGGATCTTTTATTTGGGAAAACTTATCCTTGGGTGGTACCACTAGGAACATCACACCTCAAATTTCTCTAACCCATCCAACTTTAGGACAACACAGGACTCACATAAAGAAAAAATTTCATCCAAATTATTTATCAAAAGGTTACCCAAGTCATGCAGAATTCAAAATTTTAATTAAATTTACAAAAAAAAAAAAATCATGTGGAAAATGAATGCATAAGCAAAAAGTTTCAAGAATGTCACATGAAGAATTTTTTTACTAGGAACACAAAAGGAATCCATTTTTTGGGAATTTTTCTTGGATGTATTTTATAGATAATTGATTGAATCAATTTTGATTTAGTTATGGATTTTTGAAATCAAGATTATGAAGCCCGAAAAGGCCATTAATGTCAAGAACACAAATGATAATTATTTCACCTTTTGTTATTTTAATGATTAGTTTAAATCATTCCCTTGTGCATGTACTAAATAAACAAAAAAAATATCTAATGTGTAAGTGTAAGGACACTTAAAAAGAAAAAGTCAAGAACTAGGTTAAGAATGGGTCAAGAATGGTTTAGGAATCAAAATGTTAATGCATATTATAGGTTTTTGGGTGTCCATTATTTTTCATGACTGTGTGCATAGGTGGGGAACACATAGCCCACCTAGTCCAATCAAATAAACCAATGTATAAGTAGATGGAATTGTATTTTAAAAATTCAATCCGACTTTTTTATAATTTTGGCAAGGTACGTGATTCCTAGTGGTACCACCCAAGGAAAAGTTTGCCGATTTTCATAACATGTGTTTTAATATTGTCTATTGTGTTTGATTAAATTACTAGAGTTTTTCAATCTTTTTCTCTTTCCAAACTCACCTTTCATACTCAATTAAACCTATCAATTGGGCAATAATAATCTTTACAATTTTAAATACTCAATTATTTTCATGAGGAAAACCTAAAAAGATGTCAGATTATGCCACTACTTGACGATGATATTCAAATCCAAAGGAGGTTTTAAGAAATATTTAGCATTATTTTTTAACGATAATTTGAAGAAGGAAGATGATGAGCATTCAATAGGGGTGGTTCAACCATTGAGCCATTGATGTATTTTTGCTTTATCATTTAAGTCTTTTTAAAATTCTTATTATGCTTGCTAAAATCAACTCCAACATCCTTTTTTAACCAATATTGGGGATAAACCATCCTTCATGCATTCATGAATTATTTTGTAGGAAACTTTGACTATAATCCTACAACCAAGGATAGTGATGCTTGTGAAAATTCTTGTTTCATGATATCAACCACACCTACACAAACAACCCTTGTCACCCAATAAACTACCCTAATATTCACATCTTGGTGTTTAGCCCAAATGTGTTGTGTTTGACATTCAAAATAAAGGCAATTTAAATTGAGGTGATTGAGTTCATGATCCATTTGACAAGGATGCCTTCATGTCAAACATCCACTAAAGAATTGAATTAATGGAAAAGAAGGGACCTAAAAGTAATAGTAGGGCCAAAATATATTGCATATAGTTCCCCTTGACAATTTTTCATTGTAGCCACAAAGCCACACATAAAAACATGCCATAGTTTGTTGAATTTCATAAAATAAAAGACAAGGGAAAAATATATGACAAACCTAATGTTACCTCCACATCAACCAATATTTGAAGGTTGGTTATTGCCTTGGTTTTTATAGGGGTATCAAGTGTCATTTCCATCAAATTGGTGCAATATTGTTCCAAGACCATCCTTGTAAGTGACAACATGGAAATTCATTGAATGCACACTTTTTTCAAGGTTTTATTTCTTTCAATTTTCATTAATTTAGCAAGTTTTGGAATCCAAGATGATTAGTTAGGATTCATGTTAAAATAAAAATGAAGGATTTGGAGGAGCCCTTGTAATTTAGTATAAGTGGTAGCTTGTTCATTGTTTGCATAACCATGTTGGTGTGATCTTGTCCATTTAGACCATGTGTTTATGACTAATGTGCAACTAGTGTCCAAAGTAACTCAATTTGTGACTACATTTGTGGCACCTTGGTTGCAAGTATTCATAATCGCATATATGACTAGATTTTAGTCATACCTACAACTACAATGTGTGACAACCATAATTTTAGATGAAAATATTGATGAAATATGAACATGTGTCATCCATTATGGGTGGCATCCATTGAAGGTTCACAACTAAGTTGTTTTTGCAAGTATATTTGCAACTATACATAAATGACTAAATGGCGTGTGGCATTTTTTCTATTGCAATTTAAAGTGTTTAATTTAATTTATTGGCTAATAGGTTGCTAAAAAAATGTTATTATAACCTAGTTGGTATACTAAGCTAGGTAAATTTAATAAGTTGAATTAAACTAGGTAGGCTTATTTACATTGGTAGCCTAGCCTTGCTTGCATACTTAGTTAATTGGCCCAAATTATCTATAGGTAGTAGTAGGTAGTAGGTAGGTTAGGTAATAGATAGTTGGTATGTAGCCTAGGTAGTATGTAGTAAAATACATAGTAAATAGTTAAGGAAGACAATAAATATTTTATTGTGTGGGATATGACAATATTTTTGTATGGGATAAATGATTGTGATAATGTTGTTGTGTTTTCTTTCATTAAAATTTATCCCATATCTTTTGTCTACAACTTCAAACTTGAAAAGTATATAAATAGGTGAAATAATGGACTAGATTCATGGTATGTAAGTTACATACATAATGCACATGCTATTTGGGATGATCACATCAAAAAGGTTTGTCCCCAACAAAATAAATAGGATCCTAACTACCTATTTAACCTATGTTCAGTAGTTTATTCGACCTTAGTGTAGCCTAAAATAGGTTGCCTATTATGATGTAAGTTGTAACCTAGGATAGATTATAATTAATTAACTATAATATTTTGTTATTGTAATTGTAATATACATTTCTTGAAAAATGGAAAATTGTCACATGTTTTATGGCCATTGGCTCTTTAAACTACCACATGGTATGCAAGCAAGGCTAGGCATCAATGGGACATTTGGTAGCATGTGACTATCCCAAATGTAGTTGCAAATTGGGGTTCCATGTCATACTAAGGATCATCCATGGCAATGGATGAGAAACTATGGCCTAGTCCTAAAGTTTGTGACTACACTTTCAACTTCATGGCCACGTCATGTCTTTTGTATTTGATTATCTTATGACATTTGTCCAAGGCAACTATGTTAGTTTTAGTTGTAGTTTTAGTTGCATGTGTCCACTACAACTACAAATGAGTTGCAAATTTAGTTGTTGATTTTCAAATTTCTTCTAATGAATGCAATGCACACCCACCATGTGTGGTGCATATTTATCTTAGAATTGCACAACGAAGCTTGTGGGAATGCATTGAAATACTAACATTCCATCAACACCAAACAAAACCAACCCACTTGCAAAAAATTTCCCCCAAGTCCACCTCCAATTCTTTGTGTTTAATAAATTAAATGTGTCATGAAATCAAATGTTGTTCCTTTATTAATATTTTTTAAAGATAGAAAAATAGGAATCCTACCTTAGGGAGGTCACCTTCGTTTTATTTCAAATGGCATCCAAAAAAACATATTGGGTGCAACTTGTTAAAAATAAACAATATTTTAATTTATTTATATGTAAATAAGGTGCTTATAACTCATTGTGAAAATGAATAAAAATATATTTATTATATTTTAAGATATACTTAAAATGTATTCAAAATATGCCATTGTTTCATAGCAAATAAAAAAATACCTTTTTAATTCAATTGTATCCAAAAATATAGAAGTAGTGATTTCCCTAGGAATCATACACCAATCCTACACTAGACACAAACATGGACACTTGCCAATGTTTGGTCGTCAACTTGTAACTTGATCATAAGAAATTGACATAAATTTAACTTATGCCATAGGTCATAATGGCATCCAACATCATATTGTGCATGTGTTCAACCATGCTCTACCTTGAACTATCACTTTAATGCTTGCATGAATAATTTTTGACTCAATACTACTTGAACAAGGACTTCATGCTCTTGTAGCCAATCATAGCATGTCCTTCACTTCAAAGCTACAAAATATAAGTAAATTACAAAAGTTCTTATAGTATTCAATTGAGTCAAAACATAATCATGAGCTAAGCTTGCATATAGGATTTCATTTTTAACATGTGTTAAGTCTTTCATAAATTACCATTTTCCAATTACCACACCATGACCAACAACCTTTGTCTTCCTCTCGCTTGCATGTTTGGATAGAAATTCCATCTTTAAGACCAAAAGTTTTTCCTTATGTTTTATTTGTGTAAATACTTTGCACCTTACTATAGAAATGAATCCATCCTCAACCACAACATTTTAAACCCAATGTACTTAATAACACAATCGCCTTGGAACTTGTAATGATAATTGGATTTGGTTTGATTTTTCTTTTTTATTCTTTACAGCTCAATCATGGAAGTTTTAAAGGTTGGAATAATAAATTTTGAAGATGAGAATTTGCTAAAGCTAACAATGCAAAGGGTTTGTTTGTTGAAGCACATATTGGACCTTATAAGGTGGAAGTTTATCAATATAAACAAATTGTAACGAAAAATTACTAGTGGTTTCAAAGGTGCCACTATTATAAGAAATAAGGTTGTAAGTAGTTAGAACTTTAAAAACCTTCAAGATGAAGGACCATGAAAAACCACAAAAACCCAAAAAAACCTTGTTCAAATGACAAGATTGATAAAGAAGAATTGTGCATAAAAATCACAAGCATGTGTTACTAGTAGCTATGTGCAAAATTGCAAACTTAATATGCATTGTGCATGAAGTAGTAAGTTCAAACTTTGTAACTTATGAAACCTTTTGCTTAATTCCATGGAATTTGCAAGTTGTCAACTTGATAGTTGATTATTTGAAGGAATTCAATGGAGCTTGGAGGTTGCCAAATGCCCATTGTAGTTCATTGTTGCAAATTGTTCAAAAAGTTTGTTAGACTTTAGTGTTATTTATCACCAACCATCAATAAAAGCAAAAGCCATTCAAATTCAGTAGTCATCTATGAGACTAAATGACGATAGGCTTTGAAGCTTGAGCCTTGAAAGTTCTAAAATCTAGCAAGTTACATGTAGCAAACTTCATGCTTCAAAGTTCCTTTGCAAGCTTTAGGTTACATAAAACCTTTTATCTTCACAATAGTGAATGGTTTGGAAAGTGCAATGTGCATATTGATATTCAACTCTTAAAGTAAGCAATAAACTTCAAAGAAGAAAATATCTTTAAACCTTTTAAAAATTTATTGATGGCAAAATTCACCTCCTTCTACATGTTGCCTTCATTGTTAAAGGTGATGGAAGGTGGTGAAAAGTTTGGAAAGGGGATCACAAAATGATGGTTACAACTTGCTTTACATAGTATTTATCTTTGGTGAAACCCTCCTCTACCGTTGTGATGGCTAGCTACAATGGTAGCTTCTAATTATGACAATGGTTACATTCCTTTGTGATGCTTCAAGTCATGGGCTAAAAGTAATTGACCCTAATCAACATATGTGGATTACATAGGAGATCAATGGCCTAAGGCTTATGTGAATTTTGTATTTTTTAAGCCCTAGATTTAAAGAAGGGCTTTGAAATCCATTTTTTTTAATTGAAGAAAAAAAAATTCAAAAGAAAACACCACTCAAGAGAAGAAGAATGTCATGTAATGTAATAGAAAATTTAAACACCATTAAAAATTAGCCCAAATTCCTGAAAATTTGAAATTTAAATAATCCTTAAAATTTGGCATTTCATCAAGTAATTTCTAAAATTTTAGACACTTGTTTAAAATGATGATATTTTAATTCTTTCTAGACCTAAAAAAATACTGTGATTTTTTTAATATTAATTTTTTTGTTTATATATATAGACATGGTTAAAAACTCGTTCTTGGAAAATGGCAACAACCACTTGACAATATTAATGATGGAAGTGGTTGGCTAAATGATGTACCACAAAAAAAACTTAGAATTGAAAGAAATTAGGAAAGGCACATATATAACTAACAAGTGAGAAACAAAATCACCTCCAACTTGTCCATTGCATAACATGACAATTTTCACAACAAAGGTTTCAACATAAGGGTGTGAAGGAATGCTTTAAAATGCAACATTGTACTAGTTTGGTTTTCATGCCATTTAAGAATAAGTACATGTAAAGTTTGCCAACCAAGTGTGAAAAAAGGCTTCAAATTGAAAGTTTCTTGTTTTTCAAAAAGGTTTTAAATTTTCTTCTAACACATGGAAAAAATTAATTAGTTTTTTAAATTGAAAAGTAATAATGGACAATCAATCCTTCAATTTCATGGGCAAGAGTGAAAACAATTTCCCAAAAAATTCAATCTTGAAATGTATTAAATAGTATGTATAGGGCTTCAAACCTATTTTTTTATCAATGTAATTCATTACTTGAAAAGAATTTGTAGGAAAATGTAAAGAAGATTCTCAAATGAGTTGTTTTGTTGGCTTTAGCCATAGGAAAGAGGTCATGCATGTGTAAGATTTGTGCATAAAATATTAGGTCAAAGTGGACCCAATGTGTGAGTGACATTTGAAATATTATTTGTGCATGTGATGGATGGGCATGTTCCATAAAAGTACATGCATCTAGATGATAAGTTCTAAATCCAAGACATAGGAAGATTTTAGTTTGAACTAACCGTTAAGAGCATTGTGCGATGAGTTATTTGTTCAACTCGCATCATGTCGCAACCCTAGTTTTGGGCTTGCGACCAAAGCAAAGGGGTTGCAAGGGTGCGGGCCAAGAAAAAGCCCAGGAGTCACATCACATACTCCTAAGAGTGTAGGAAAGTGTGAGGGAGTGAACCCTCACACTCCCAAGGCAACTCCCATTTTGGGAGATAAAGTCCCGGTAGATTCTTGAAACTTTAGAGAGTGATTTCAGGGTTCAAAATTCAATGGCTTGTGGCTTTTTTTATATCATTGGAGAGCTCTTAGAACGTAGATGTCTAAAATGGGCTCGCATTGCTCATTTGGACATCTGAAACATAAGTTATGGCCAAAAGAAGGGCCAATAAAAAAAAGTCGAGAATTGACCCGATTTACTTGTCTGCAGACAACGTGCAACATATGATTAGAAAGTTCTCGATGAGAGCTACAACTTTGCTTCAAACCACATCTCGATCTGAGGTCTGATTGCGAAGTTATGGGGTTCCAAAGTCGCAAGAGTCCCAACTTGGGCGATTTTGGACTCCCACTTGGGAGTCCTAGGACAAAAAGTCATTTGGATGTGGGCCCCGTAGAGAGGTGCAGAGTATACTATAAAGGGGAAGGTGGTGGTTTCCCCCAAGTCCGGACCGTGATGAGTCTTATGTGTCCGTGTTGCTCGTGGCTCATCGTAGCACCAAAAATGCTCCAACTATGCACTAATCACCTTGTGTGGGTTTTGTGTAGGCCCATATGAGTGAATGAAGCTTGTCAACTCTTTCTAATCCCATTCCAGAGCTCCAACACGCCCCTCTACCCTTCAAAGTGCTGTGAGTTAGGGAGCGTGCCCCGACTCCTTCCGTTGTTTCCTATTTGGACTCCCATTTGAGTATTTTAAGGAGTTAGGAGTGCGTCAAATCAAGATTCCATTGGAGATATCTAATGTTGATAAAACATATGGGACCAATATGGGCATGTTATGAAAGTAGGATATAGTTGATAGATAAAAAAACAATTTGAAATAATGTTTATATGAAGGGAATAACTCTTATGTGAGAAGAGGGTAGGGAGATTATGACCATAGCCACAATCCACCTTCATCCATCTTGAATGATCCCAAAAAATTGTGAAATGTGAAATTTATGGAATAAAGCCTCATGCTTTTCTATTGACCAAGTAAGTAGATTTGTTTGTTTGTTAAGCCTTGAGTTCATTCAAAACAATTGTTAAAATCATCAAAATTTTGAATTGTAAATGATTTTGAAAAAATAACACATAGTTGGTAATGAAAATAAATGTCATGGAAAAGATGAGCTACATACGTATGCATCCATATTGAGGGAAGATCTTATATATATGTGTATATATATATGAGTTAAATAACTTGATCCAACTTCCCAAATCCTATTTTTCATGCTATATATATATATAATTGAAGGATTTTCACTATCACAAGAGATTTGACCTCTCACCAATGCTAAACAAAAATTGACTTTGAAATTGCACACATGATGTCCACCACATGTTTATCATTTTAATTTTTATCTATTTGTGGTCTATTTATAATAAATTATAAGATGGCATGAGAAATATGTCATATGCCATGATATGAAAAGAATAATTTCAAAAGTAATATTTTAGATCTTTAATGTACACCATATGTCAAAAGTCGTATGGAAGATAAAGTGGTTGTCGATGAACCTTGTCAAATGAAAACACTTGTTGCTCATAAAGCTTCATTTTCAAGATCCATCTATATTTTAACTCCAATTAATATAGACGATATTCTACTTCCATAGTCACCAAAGAGAAAGACTAGTTTTTGGTGGTGAAAATTATTCCAATATCTTGTTAAAGGATGAAACGTTGGAGTTTTTCATTTGATAATTTCTTTTTTTTTCCCAAATACTATCATTAATTACATTCATTGAACCTACTTTTTATAATGAAGTTTTAAGATTAGATATACTTAATAGTTTAAACCATCCATTTTGTTAGGAAGATATTTATTGAGAATTGAGGGGAATGTTGTGATGATAAGAGCCAAAGCTCTCACTTGGTTCATCTCTTCCCTTTGCCAAGGTTTTGGCTCTTCCTTTTAACGCTTGAAGTTATGCTAACACTAAGCTCACTTGTTGGTTCCATATGGTCCCGTATGATTCCCTAGTTCCCACGAGAATCGACCCCTTCGCGACCCTTCTCTATTCATGCAATTTGTTTTCAGGGGATCTAGGTTACACATGCATTGTGCTTAGCACCATGCAAATTTCATGTTGATTTGAAACTGTTTGATTTAGCAGAGAAACTGATGCGTGGGGTCCTGACTCTACTGACCAATGCTGGGCAGTTCTCTCCTTTTTACCAAAACAACTATTGGGTAAGGGTTGCATATACGGAACCTTCATTGGCGGTTCTCAAAAGATCAAAGAACCAGGTTTGTTGGGATCCGACAATTGAACCAAACTGGGGTTCCCACTTTGAATTTTTTTGGAGAACCTGACCTATTTGTGAGAGGAAACTAAGGCAGGTAAAAGTTCCCAAACCCATTATAAAACCTATTGAGAAGGGTGGTTGTATGAAGGGCAGCCAGGTCTTGTATGGTCATTATTTGATGAATTGGATCATCAAGTAGCCTCTGTTTGTTGTGTTATGGATAAAGGTATGGTAGGATTTGTTGGTTGTAGGACTTGAGAATTTTAGGCCTGTAAGTGAATTAATGTGTTGATTGAATGTCATAGCTCATCCTCAAAATATAATATATATGCAATTTTTTGCACTTTCATACTCAAGCTCGAAATCATGGTAGTTCTTTGACCCATTTCATACCCATGACCATAGGTTTAATAATTTTTAAAACTTTGAAATACCCATGACCAATGGTTCTCTAGTTCTCTAATCGTCAAAGAACCTGAATGGGAGATTCCATCTCAAAAGTGAGAACCACCCAATAGTGGTCCCGACCACTCCAAATCATTGCCATGTGGTTGTCCAAATCAACAAAGGGAGTGGGGACCTTGGAAGGTATGTGCCTCAAGGACTAGAATTTTGTTTTCTAGACAAGGCTAGGTTCGGAGACAGCTTGCTAAGAGTGAAAGTGATCAAAACATTCTTGCCACATTTTGTCTCCAACCCCAAAGACCTGAAAGATATACCAAAATGCACAACTTTTCATATTACTTGTGTGTTTCTTTAGTTATTTGCAATCAAACCTTCACTAGGAAGAAAAACATTGCCCCAAGAGACATTGAAGATATAGTTTGCAAACCCAAAAAAACATGCACAATCAATGATCTTTTCTGGACAATGTTGTTTCATTTGTGTGTATGTGTGAAAGAGAGAGAGAGAGAGAGAGAGTGCCAATGGAAAAATTGTGGAAAAATGAGTGTTCTCTTGTAAATTCCTCTAATTTTGCTAGTTTTTGAGGAAATTTTCTATGTCACAAAATTGAGAAGAGAATACAAGTTCCACACAATTTATTTTCCCAAATATTTGCCATAAAACTTCCTCAAAGACATTGAATTTATAGTTTGAAGACCCAAGAAAACATGCACAGTACACAACACTTCCTACATTTATTATTTCCCAATTCTTCCCTAAAGAAGGTTATTCATATGTACTATTCTGCAAAGCCCCGTGAATCAATTATCTGAAAACAAAAGGTCTACGCATGGACGGACGGACAGTTTTGTGTCCCTTCCAAACCTGACGTATAGTAAGAAGATACCATATTCTACAGCTGTCTTCACCTATAAATTACTCGAAAAAATATTTTTTCTTGTGAAAATTTGAGGTTATTTTGCTACTGGGACATGGTGGATGGTGATTGCCACCCCAAGAAAAAGAAAAGGAAAAAAAGACCCAAAAAAATAATGACCCCTTCTCAAAGCCATTCTACCCTAGTTCATTCTTTTAAAACTCTTCATTGAGCACCTTCGCTATACACCCTTGTAAAAGTTTATACACAATTCACTTTGGCACCATAGTGGGAAAAAAGGAAAAAAGAAAAAAGAAAAGAAAAGAAAAGAAAAGAAGGCCTTCTAGTGTTTGACACATGACAGTACAGACCTAGCCTTTTATTTTGGTAGTGTATTCAGATACTCTGTTATGGGATAAAAAATTTCATCCAATTCATGTGTAGGACTATGATTTTAGTAAAGCTTGCCTACCCCCTCCATGGGCTTTACAAAATTTGCAAAGCCCGCTTTTTGGACATCTTACTGTAGCACAGTTGTGATCTTTACTGGAATTGGGCACACATTCAGTGAAGCTCACGGGCATTGAGCTTTACCTGGCCCCTAACCCTTAAAAGTTGAGTTTAAAATGCAAAACATATCTGTTTGTAAGGCTATGATCATTGGGTGCTCTTCTTGCGACAAAGTTAAAGTTTGGGGGGAGGACAGAGGACAGGGGATGGGAGCACTAATTCTTTTAGAAGGCCCCATTTTATGTTCGTTTGTCCACCATTTTGACAACAAATGATGACACAAAAGGTTGAAAGAGGAGGCCATTAAAGTGTCCATGGCCATGGCACTGATGGGAGGACCTTTCAAAAAGGTCATCCAAATTTAAAAACATAGACCAACCGAATAATTTTGGGTCAGGTTCAATACTGACTTATTAGTTGTTGTACTTGAACAAATTGGAAATTTTGGAAGCAAACTCACCAAAATCACATTGTCTGTCTCTCTCTCTCACTATGGGATCTTTTTGGGGGTCTTTTGGCTATTACAAAGCCTGAACTTTCTGAGTGAGAAAGGGCAGCCGTGGCCCATCCCCTTCTTGAGAAAATATGTGCCCTCCAAATACACTAAGAATTTTTTTTGAGTGCTTTACCTTACAAATACCTATGAGTCAATTACCCATTGATTACTTAGGTAAGCTCTTGTAAAAATTTCTTAAAGTGCTTTTTATTACAAATACCTATGAGTTGATAACTTAGGTAAGCTCTTGTCCTCCTTTTCCAATAACAATTTGTGAAAGGGGGGGGGGGTGGAGCCTCACACACCACCATCAACTAACCCCCCTCCTCCCCCCCCCCCCCAAGCACAAAAATACCTTTGCACTCCTCAAAGATACCTTCCTTTAGGAAGTGAACTGATGACATAATTTGATGGGACCATATGCGCCCATGCTGTTGTTGCCTGACACTCACTCTCGTGTCTTCAACCATTTTTATCCGGTCCCCCAACAAACAAACACTTTGAACAAATAAATACACCCCCTAAAATGAGCTGGATGGCCCTCTAGCAAATGATTCCATGCCATCAAATCCAATTCACTATCTCTTCTTGATGATGAGGTTAGGAGTTAGGACTTTTAGGGTATGATTTTTAAATCTCTCAACAGAAAGGTATTTGGTCAAATTTAAATATTTATAATTAGTATTACCTATTAGCAATAGCAATAAACAGGATACAATATTTTAGTGTGATTGGCAGACTTTGGGTAGGTATTTCATTTTTTTAGAAAACAATTCTTGACTTGGTGTACCCCAGCATCCTCTCTCTTTCTCTCCCATTCATTGATTTTTCTTTATATATATATATATATATTATTATTATTTTTTGAATTTTTTTTTTCCCCTGGGGTTGCTTTTGGTTTTGTTGTTGTATTTTGGTGGTATTGGATAGATACTGGTATAGGTGGATCATGATGTGTTTTGGGGAAGTATTCCAGGTTTTCAGAAGTAGTTTTAGGTTATTGCTGAATTTGGGTGTGCCAAGCCGACATTAGCCCTGCAGTTGGGGCTCTAAAACCTTAAAAGTCGTCTTGTAAGGAGTTGTGGGCCCAAGGTTTGTGGTAGGTGTGGGGTAGGCTTGTCCCCCCACCCCTACACTTCCCAAAATTATATCCTCAAAGAACCATGTCAACCACCATCATGCTTTTGTTGAAGGAAAAAATAAACCTTTGCTTTTGAGAATCTGGTAAACTTCCAACCAGTGTTGGGCCCCTTTCATTTACTTTTACCAAGAACCTCCGGGTCCGGTTCTTTTGAAAACTTGGAACGGGTCTCTCAGTTCCAGTTCTGGTTCCACACATGTGTATGGCCGGACCTGGCAATCCAGTTCTGGGCCCGGTTCTTCAAAAAAATTTCTGGTTTTGATTTGGGGTTTTTGAAAATCAGTGCTGCTTTGGATCCGGTTCTTACTAACCTGCTCTTGAACTGGTGTATAACTACTGGTCAATCTCCGGTTCTAGTCACATTTAATTTTTTGACAATTAAATGTGTGTGACAGTTTGGGCTCCATACGTACATACATAGCTGGGAACTTGGTTCCCCGTCCAGTCCTTAAACCTGGACATTATGGTTCCAGGTCTGAAAAATCAGTCTTGGGTTTCATCCGGTTCTTACTAATCATGATCACCGGTTCTTACCTGCCAAAGTGGTACCCACCCAACACTGCTCCACCCAGTGTTGGGCAGGCATTCAGTTTTGCAGGTTAGAACCCATGTTGCCCGGATATATCAAAAATTCCGGATATGAACCCAGATAGTTCCCAGATATGCATGTAGCCATATCCGGAATTTTGTTGTTTTCAATTATTTTTCCTTACACATATCTGGCATAAAGTACTCATGCAATAACCAGTGCTCATTCATATCCAGGTGGGAATTGCCCATACCAATATGCACATCTGTGCACTCATGGATGGATATGCCTAGATATGCATAGTATGGATATGCATATGCATATCTGGTGCATTAGTTGGTGCATTCCAGCGTATAATTGGTTAGGGTTTAAAGATTAGGGTTAGGGTTGGATGGAGATGGAGATGGAGTTCACAACATTTAGGGTTTAGTGTTTTACACTTTGCAGAATGCAAAGTGTAAAAGTTTTGTTGGCAAAGCTTTGAGTGCAACATGCACAATTGCACATCCTTTATCGACTTTGTGCTCCTAATGATTTGTGATTTTTTGTAGCAAAGTTCAAAGGTTTGAGGTCAGTGGTTTGAAGTGTGAAGTTCTTTGTTTCAAGTTGGAGGTTTGAGGTTGGAAGTATCTTTATGCAAGGTCAAAGGTCTAAGGTCTAATGAAATTTGAAGTCTAAGCTTTGAACGTTCTCTTTGTGAGGTCTGAACTTTGAGCACTCTTTTTGTGAAGTTTGAATTCTAAACGCTATTTTTGTGAGGTCTACTCTGAATGCTCTCTTGGTGAGGCCTAAGGTTTAAAGTCAGAGTGTTCTCTTTGAGGTCTAACATCTAAACATTTTTTGTGTAGTTTGAAGTTTGAGCACTCATCGCTCTTTGTGAGGTTTAAGGTTTGAACATCATCACTTTTTGTGAAGTCTGAGGTCTAAACACTCAATGCTCTTTGTGAGGTTTGATCTTTCCCCCACATGTCAAGGTTCACAAAAACCTTTTCACCACAACACATTGCATTTGAAGTGTTCTTCAAATCTTTTGGAAGAAGAAGTTGCAATCTCTTGATGAAATTCAATTGTTTCTTCTTATTCTCCCAGTTAAGAAACTAGTATTCATTCCCCCCACACCCCCCCAATGATCAAGTCTATGTTGTTCTTTAGTTATATATCCAACATAGTTACGAAGCTCCTCCTCCATGCTCCAAATTTTGGACTTTGAATTGGATCAAAATGTTTGAGTGATTTTTTTGGTTTTATTTTTATTAAAGGATTTGAGCACAGTGGTAAGAAAAAAAAAATTTGAGCTATTGATTTTGGTCAAAGAATGACCTTTGATCTGTCATTATTGTGAAGTGGATTGGGTTTTAAGGGTACCATTTTGATAAAAGCAAAGGTGATTTTCTTGTGAGGAAGATGATAATTTTCTAGAATCTTTTGAATAGTCCGTCCTCTTCCCATGGATGTGGTAACAATGTCATTGAACTTTGTTGTTGCAAGTTTTTTTCGCGATATTGTTTTTTGTTGTTATTGTTGCAACATTATTAGCAAAGCTCTTCCTATTATTGTCACATGTTGTCACATTAGCAGCTTATGACTACACTATAGGCAATTAACTCCCACTTGAAAACTTTGTATTTCAAAAAAAAATTGCATGCACTTAATATTGGTTATAGCTCATCCCCCGTGGCATGTCAAGTTTCTCTTGAGCTATAGTTGTTAATATCATCACATAAGCATTCAATGTTCTATCTAAGGTTTGAAGTTTACTTAGGTCTAAGGTTTTTAAAGGTTTGTGAAGGTTTGTGACGCACTATGAATGTGAATGTGGGAGGCCAAAGGTTTGAGGTGTGAGTTGTTTAAGTTGTTTAAATGTGGCCTTTGAGGTCTTCTTGTCCCTTCAAAATTTTGGTGTTCATGACATTGTTGTTGTTGATGGTTGTTGCATTCATTGAAACATTCTTCCAATTGGAGCTTCTATAGTTTCAATGGAGATTCCACCAATTTTTTCTACAACATCTTTACATCAACCATTGACAAGGTAAGTCTTCAAGCTCTTTTCCTAGACTTCATGTGTCTTGGATTTTTCTACTTTACATTTTTTACTATATTCTACATGTGTCCATGAACCTCTTCCAATTAAATTATGAACTTCCATGCCTTGAACTTTTTTTTGTGTGCAATTTGTTGGCTTTTTAAAATTAGGTTGTAATTTTTGTTTTACAACCTTGAACGATGGTTGAAGATGATGATGTGTGGTTGGTTGAGTCCATTAGTGGTAATATGTTAAAGTTGAGATGTAGTAGTTTACAACTATACAAATGCAAGCTCTAGCTTAGAAACCACACAGTTGAGCTTCAATCTATTGGTGTTTTTTGTTGTAAATGACAACATACTTATGGATCTTAAGAAGCCACAAATGTTTTGGTGCATTATTTATAGAATAGAACAAGTTAATGTTCTTGATGTGTGCCTACATTCTACTTTATGAAAAGGCCTTATCAAATATGGTAAGATTAATGGGATCACTCCCATGAGGACCCATGTTGAATCTACACATCCAAGGTTGGTTGCTCACAAAAAGTTAGCCATTGTTGAAAAACTTGTTACTGCTGTTATAAATCACAACCAATAACTTGGGAAAAGGTGGTCTAGGCCATCTGGGTGTGCAATCACATCATATTTTAGTGCTACAAATCCTTTAAAAAATTCTAATGAAGCACAACAATAATTTCTTAAAGACTTGGTCTTGTATACTTGCAAGGGGTGCATATCCCTTCCCACTTGTGACAATATTTGGTTGAAGAGGTTGGTTTTACGCCTCTGTCCTTCTTGTTTTATGTTTGTAAAAGAAATGTTACCTGTAATGGTCATAAAAACCATGCATGTGTTGCTAGGGCTTGCTAAAGCAACAACATTATTAGTTATTTTTTATCTCTGGATGTCCAAAGGCAGTGTGGACTCTTTTGCTGTAGTTTTCAATTACCTAAATGAGTCTTGGATGCCCCAACATGTTACCATTGGTTTATTTGAGGTTTATGAGATGACAGGGCTTTCCATGGTTGGTTAGCTATGTTCATTATTTGAAAAATATAATCTAATGCATCATATGATTGCCTTTGTGAAAGATGAAGGCAACAACTTGCTATCTATGGCAACAACATTATGTTACATTGTCCATTGTCACCTTTTGAAACTTCAATAGGTTTATGAATGTATGTACATGTTTTGGTCAAATTATGTCGAAAGCTTGCCAATATGCTATTAATGATGAAAAGATGACTACAAGTTTGAAACAAGTCAATGTGAAGGTTGCCCAAGGCAACTTACAAAAGATAATTACATAGACAAAGAAGTCAAGAAAGGGAAGGCAAAAATGGGAAAGGGCATGTGTTGAGAGGAGGTTGTGGCTTCAAAAATTGAAGACCCCAGTGAAGACAAGATTTGTTAGTAAGGTAATCATGTTTGAAGAAGTATTAGAATTCAAAAAGGCCATTATTTTGTGTTATGGGAGGAAGAAGACAATTGCTTTGTAGCAAAGGCTTCCTAAGGCTAAAAGTATAGGCAATTGTCAAATTAATACATGTGCAAATTTGACATTAACTTTGGAAGCTAAAGTTGGATAGGCTATTGATGCTTTGGATGCATTTGATATTGAACTTATCATTTTTCAAAACAACCTTGCAAGTAGAAGTTGTTAAGGTCATCAAATCTTTTCTACAATTTTGACAAGCCTATGATTCATAGTAGGTGCACAATATGCTCACTCTTATGCATGATCCTAGGTTCAAATCTTTGAAAGTTGTGGAAAACTATGTTAGTTGTGGGGCTTGTATTTGTCTTGTTGTAGAATATTTATTAAGCATATAGTGGTTTGAACTTTGCATTTTCCTTGTGTTGGGCCATGGGTGGGATGTTGGGGCTTATGTATTTTTGAACTTATAACTTTTTCTTTTTTGGTCTTCACTAGCTGTGACATTACTTTGGTGTGTTGTGTGTGTACAACATGGGTGAAGTGACAATAGACTTGTGAGTAGGTGTGGATTGACATCTTATTTCAAGTGTTTGTTTCTAATGTGGCTTTTTCTATGTTATCCATTTGCTTTGAAATACCTAATGATGCAAGCATAGCCAATTAGCACCCCAGTAAAATTTCAAAATTCTGCCAGGACACAAAGAGGCCTAAAATCTCTAGTAGCCAGAACTGCCCCTCATTTTTTGGCCAGTATAACATGGAAGCCACAACAAAAACGATAATGTCACCACTCAGCTGACTAGCATGCACAGAAGCAGCCACACAGGCAACCTTCCCAAACGCTAGAAAAACACTTTGGTGACATGATGGCTACTTGAAAATTAGGAAAAGGTTCAATTTTTGGGCTAGTGAAAGGTTTGATTCACCTTTATGATTAGTAGCCTTTTGAGCATTTGGATATTTGAAAATGTTGTCATGTTATTCCCTCTTTGTAATGCAACTTTTGAGTTGTTCTGTTTGCAACAACTTCATTGCAAAAATAGCATAAAGAGCCCTTGGTTTTCACTTTTTTGGGGGGTATGGGAACACCCCTGAGATATCCAAATTTTCCTCAAAAAGCTTTGATTGAAGAGTGGCCACCCTATATTATCTGGACTTAAGTTCACTTTTGGTGGAGAATACAAATATTAAGGGAATTTAGTGGACCATTATGCAAAGAATTCCCAAATCAGAGGATAATTTTTAAAAATACATTATATACATTCATAATTTATCTTTATATCTATGTCCATAATTGGAATCTATCCATATATTCCAACTTTATAAGACCTTGACAAATCCATATCTTAACCTGAATAGGGTCTAATTCAACTCATCAAAAAAAGCAAAAAAAGTTCAAACTTGTGCTTGTATGACAATTCCTCACAAAGTAGTAGAGAGTGACATATAAATCTAGTCTTAAAATTGCTTTTTCAAATTTTCAAAAAAGTGCAAAGCAAACAAACCATTTGCCCTTCCCCACCTTCTCAGCCACCCTTGTCCCTCGCCATCTCAACTGACAGTTCAACTATTAAGGTGCATCCTCAAATGTGTCCCGTTGAGTACTCCACTTTGGGTCGTACATTGTTGTTTTGCATTGAAAATGTTGCCCACATATCAGAACACCAACAGTTTTAGAGCAATAAAAGCTTATATTTATCTACAACAATGATATGTGTGTGACTTAGCACCGGATGCTTCAAAATTGCTCCTCTTACTCACCAAAAAGAAAGCAAAAGAAAGAGTTGTCGGCAGAACAATGTCTTTTACATGGAATAAAGAAAAAGCTTTCAGTACTTGGCCACTCATTCTGGGCTTGTAGCTATTTGCAAGAATCAATTGTCACAAATGATGTATTGGCACAATGAAGAAGAAAATGAAGATGGTCCAAAATTGCTTCAAAGTGTTGAGTTAGTTTGCCATCTCTGTAGATGAGGGCCAGAGTGCACCAGTAGTCATCAGCAGACCATGAGGGATGAAAGACGGGTCAACAGGATGACGGCCAGAGTGAACCAATAGCCACCAGCACAGCATGATGGATGAACCATGGGTTGACAGGATGAGTTGAAACAAACCAATGAGCACCAGCATTAGTCCTTTGAAACCAGTGAAAACTGAACTGGAACCAGATTTGATTTTCAGAACTGGCACTGGAACTGGGGTTCCTGGTTTGATTTATGTGTGGCACAACAACAGGGACCAAAACTGAAATACATGTCTTTAAAAAATAAAATGTGACTAGAACCACGGTTAACCAGCAGTTAACTGCTAGTTGCAGCTTGAGTTAGTTTGAAACAAGATCAGAACTGGGTCTGATTTTTTGAACCAAAACCAATATATAAAAACTTAGTTTTTCTAAGTTTCTAAGAAAACCCTGCAAAATTTTATTTATAAACACACCGCTGGTTTGGAAAATGTACAAAGGTATTAGAAAATTTTTTTAAAAAAATTCTAAGTTGTTTCTTGGAACTGAAACCTCGATTTACAAACTTATAAAAGCATTGTGGTCTCACATTGAGGGAAACATTTTACTATATATCCCCAATATGGCATAATAAAGACTACCATGTGCACTGTCCCCTAACGTGTTGCCCCTTATTCATTCATCCATTTATATGGATGAGTCTCAAAAGTTGAGATGATAATGTATATACTAGAATTCTTGTCATCATTTCCTCTTCTAGTAAGGGACAAGAAGGCAAGGGAACTCAAGAACAACACTGAAGAAGTAGGGGTCGGAAGAAGATACTGACATGAGTTGCATGGGCTTGAGTGTAGGCTACCTAGTCTGTCCTACCCTTGAAAAGTGTGTCTTGGTTTTCTTCTTTTTCTTCTCCTTTATGCCCATTATAATTGTTTTTGCACTTGTGTTTGGGAACTTATACTTCAACTTGGTGCTCAATATATAAGGGAGAATGAAAAATGCAGCTGATGAAAATTGGAAATTATTAGTTCTTTCATCCGAAATTATTACTCAAAGGCATATATGGTTTATATTGAACACACTCAACTCCGAAAAACAGTAGCCTAAGTAGTACTGGTGTTGTGTACTTGGGTAATTGATGTGTTTTCTACCAAATGTTATGCCATTTATATAGTCCAAATTCATTGAAATCACTTCAGAAACAAGAAATTGTCACCAGGGAGTTGTGAGACCAAATTTTTGTCAGGCACTTTGGTTGACTAAATGGGCTCACCCCATTTATCAAAGATGGCCAAAGAAAAGACTTTAAAACTTTGCTTGCCAAAGTGTGAAGTTCTCAGGGTTTCTTTAATTTAGTTAATGCCATTTTGCTTTGTAGTAGAAGGGCAATGCCCTATGGGCTCACAACATTTATGACCCAAAAAAAGATTTTGTTGTCAAAACTTAAGTTAGTCAAATTAGATGTTTTGTTTCAAGCTTGGATATCTCTCCAATTTGTAAATCATCTAGTATAGCTTAGCCAATTTTTTGTTTCTTGTTCATAAAGGGATAAGGTTATTTTGCATTTAATTTCATGTTTTTTTTTTGTCTCATGTGTTTGGTAGGTGGTCACCTGGATTGGGTGGGTAGGATCTCATGGAGGGCATAATATTTTAAAATTGTGAACTTACTCATTCCTTGTAACTTACTGCTCACCAAACTTGAGTTTTGAAACATAGGGTCATCTCCAATTCTTCTTTGGTGTAAAGGATCACAAGACTTTTGGGCTGCCTGAATTCAAGGGCCTCTTTAGCTTCATATACGTTTTTGACAACTGAAAAAGAAGCTTCAAAACAACCATGCAAAAACCGTTGAATTCTATTTTTGTTGGGTTCAAGTTTTTCTAATTAGAACTCTAGTAGAAACTCAACAACTCAGCAATGCTATAGTCACTTTGATACTCATAATAAAATCTACGTGTCCAAAGTCAAAAGATTTCATAACCAGTTCATGGGGGGTTTTGGGTGATGTGGCATCACTGCATTTGTTCAGAGCTGGTGGGTTACAAGTCATATCCGCCGAGTACTGGGTCGGCCAGACAGGTACAGTATGGCCGCAGCGATAGCGATTACAGGCTCAAATCCAGCCATTGGTGTACTCAGGAGTTACGGGCACATGAAATCCCACCCATCCACTATGTCATTCTGTCCCGTAACATCTTATGGCTCACCGGTTATGTCCTGTAACAGGGCTCGAGCAAGCAGGCCAGTTACAGGAAACAGTTTCGTCTCTCACATGGCAAGACTTTTTCGCGTAACTGGCCTGCTCGAGCTGGTTATGTAGTCCATAATCTACAACTTACAATGTGCGTGTCTAAACTTTTAATTTTTGAAAAAAAGAGTTTAATTCCCAATTCCATAAAAAACAACAAAAACAAAAAACCTCTCTTGGTACCAATCTCTCTAACGGTACCAAGCTCCACACATTGGATAATTTATTAATTATTTGTCACCAAATAGGTAGCCTCACATTGAAACACTATCCGAGAAACTGGCATTGGAACACTGGATGCCACTTGACACCAGTCTGTCCCGACACATTGACAACGGCTTTGCTCAAATCAGAAAATATTTGACACTAGTGTACTACTACACAATGGCAGGCAAAATGGTGGGTCCAAGGGGGGAGGGGGGGTTCTTGTAATTGTGTTTCCAAGTGTTGAGGAGGGAATGCAATCTCAATCGGAAGTCGACAAAGAACCAAGTCCCCAGAACCCAAAAACATCATAAGACAAAATTTGGGGCATTGTATTATTGAGCTGTCTCCCATGTTCCAAAAAGTAGGCAATAGTTTCCATTTGAATAAAATAAGCTCTTTGTACCTACTATCTCTAGGGATTGAAGCCTTCTTGTCCTTAAGAAGAGGAATGTTTAATGTTTATTAACCCTTCTAACTCGTAACCTAAAATATATATATGCTTCAAACCCAAAGAGCAATTTGGGAAAAGTTCATACATCTCAAAAAAATCCTTAGTTATGGAGGAAATTTCTGTACAAAATTTCTTTGTGGATGTTTTGTAAAAGGGCTAATCTCAGTCAAAGCCTTCATTTTGAAGGCCAGGGTTCATACCATCTCAGTCAAATTGTACATTTTGAAGGCCAGAAGGCAACCCTTGCCTTTCAATTTCAAGGCCTACTTTCAGTAGGTATGTAAAGCTTTAGAACGAGCATTAAACTTTTTTCATCTTTTGGCCATGTGGCTGGGAGAGAGAAAGAGTGATTGTCAAGTGTTTGGTTGGTTACTTATGGCGCATAGTTCTCACAATTCATGCCCCTCACTGTTAGCTTAAGTCAAAAATGACAATGAACACTACTGTAGTACCTTGGCCATTTCAACACATGTCCGTTGAATAATTAATTAATTTTGAAACATTCATTTCAACAAATGGTATATTCCTAAATATTCACTATTTTCTTTCACAATATTTTTTGATTTGGAAGATATAGTTTTTGAAAATTTCAACATTTCTGAAAATACTATAATTAGTGGCAAACCAGCCAAGGTACTAAGGTAATTGAGAAAATGATTTGGGTGGTCCGCACAACTAATTAACATGAATCACACATAAATACCCCATTTCACATGTTGTTGTAATTAATCAACATGAATGAAGCATAAGCGCCTCATTGCACATGTCCGGGCACTTAATTAACATAGATCACACACTACACAACATCATTTTGCATGTTCTCAGAGCTTATTAACATGAATGGCAAATATCAGCACCGCCCTTCCCCCACTCCACCACTCCCATTTGGCACAAAAGATCTCTCTAGTACTTTTTACAGATTTCTTTTTTGTTGTTTTTTTGGCTGCCTCTGATTACTTTAGGCCACTGCAAGTTTCAGTGCATTCAGTCATGGTCGGGTTGAACCAGCTGTCTACTTAATAATTTCTGGAGAGAATATCTGCCTTGTGTCCAGGTATAAGTTACTTCGACACCAAACTTATCAATAACTCAGATCTCATTTTGATTTTCTCCGTTTGCATCCCGCGTGAAGTTGTGGTAGCAATCAGTGGGGGCTTGAGTATAGAACATAAGAAGGGACAATTACGTAAGTATGCCAAGTAAGTTATCCGAAACACTCTGAGAAATTTCCTAATGTAATTAGAGAAAGCACCTCACATATCTGTATAAAAGATGACGGATCCTGCACCTACCTACTCCCCAAGAGGGAAGGGGGTGAGGATGTTATGCTTAAGGTGTAAAGAACCCTCCACCCCTCCTAATTTACTCCTACTGATTTATCATACTCCTTAACAAATTCAGCATTAATTAAATTGCTTTTAAATTTATTAAATTTTGAGAAAAGTTTTTGCTAAGAATGCCAAAAATCAACAAAAATGATTTTTTGGCCGTCAGATTTGGGATTTGAGAACTCAGGTCTGTGGGGGCCAAACACCCATCACACACAGTTTAGACAAACCAGGATTGCTATATAGTTGTTACAATTTGGTGTCTCTTGCGAATAATATTATCTATACTAAAAATTTCAAAAATTCAAAAATCCAGAGGCAACAGTTAAGATTCTAAATATATTAATTATTTGGCAAGCATTTGATGAATCTGTTCAGGGACTATGATATATATGTTCAAGTTCTTGATAATGCTTTCCTCATGCTTTAACTATGGGTAGAGCACACAAGTTGAGAATGTGAGGCCAAACTTGTCTATTGTGTCCTTCTAGGTCCCTTACTTTTTGGAAATGCCCCTCACCCACTAGTGCTTTATCCTACATATAATATTTCCTTATCAAGCTTCAATTGTTGGAGGGTTGCCTTTCTCCTGTCATGCAAATTATGTAAGCTCAAAGTGCAACTTGGTTGCTGCCTTCTGGTTAAGGAGACTTTTGTGAGTTGTCCAAGAACATACCACAAGGTGGAAAAGAGCTAGTTGTAAAGCTCCATAACTGACTGTCATGAGAATCTCCACACCTTAATTGGCTAGCAAATCACAAGTTACAAGTCGTAACCTTCCTTTCATTTTGTAACCTAATAATTAGCACAAGGTACCAATGGCTCTCATTCACCCAATGATGTTGTAACCCTTCACTTCTTAGATGAAAATGTCATAACAACTCTCTTCATGGATGAAAAGAAGGCACCCCAATTCATACTATGATCAGTTATGTCCAGTAATTGACTTGCAGCAACCCACACCTTGGTTATTTCCAGTAACTTAGTCCATAATATGCTTGGAACAAAGAAGGGGGAAAAAAACCAATCAAATAAAGTGGGCAAGAACAGAAAGAGAGAGAGAAAAGGAGAGTGTTCCAAAGGCATCAAAGAACAACAACATTACATTTGTTGTGGTTGTTGTTGGAAAGTGATGTTGAAAGTTGAAACCCTCCTATGGATCTCCATATCATTATTATTTGTTAAGAATCATTTTTGCTCCACCTTGCTATGGATGGTCACCACTTAGGCATCATTAAGAATTTGACAATTCATCAAACACCAATTGAGAACTTGAATTGATGATATTACTGAAACGAACACCACATTCTGGTTGAAATATGCAATTCGGCTAGATAGCTAATCATTTGGAAGATGGAGAACAGAGAAAGCAAGCAATTGGGGGTAAGGGGATGGAATACAAAACTAATCAATACATGATTTATTCTCTAAACAAAATGGTTGCACACCCAATTAATTTTGTTTGCACTTGTGACTGTGTTAACAGAAGTGGAAAAGAAATGGTTATTAACATAGTCTTCTATTGAATCACAAGTCCTTTGTGTTCAAGTGGTTTGGGTAACTAGGTATTAAACCATGGTCTCATGTTAAACTGCATGGCATGGTCCTTTGCAAGGTAATGATGCATGTGATATTTGCAACGTAATTAGTGTTTCATTTTTTCCCCAGATTTTTTACTATCTCATTGGGGAAGAATTTATTTTGGTTTAAATTTTCCAACTTTTTGAAATTTTAATGTGGCTATTTTGCATGGAAAATGATAGCCATTTTCCATATACTAGATGGGAAGCAAATGTACAAATGAGGGAAGTAATTTTTTCAACTATAGATGATTGATTAAGCATTGAATCCAAAAGCATCGATGATGACTTTTAATCAATTAATTTTGTTCCTCATACCTACCCTTTCCAAAAGGTAAATTGAGGAATACTAAAGAAAAATCTATATTTCTTGTGAATGAGAGTGGGAGGGCAAAAATACTGACTAACAGGCTCCAGGCTCCAAATGCCTCTATGATTCAATCAGTTTGGATTCCAAATTTTGACTCATCTGATTGCAATGCCTCATTTCACTCAATTCATGTTCTTTGAATGGTTGTGACTTGGGACCATCATTTTGCAACTCGGATCATTGGTTGGCTTGCAATGATGTTCTCGAGTTCCTAATGACTACCCTTCCCCCAGGTGGGAATAGGCAAACAAATCAATAAATTTATTGATCACAGATAAATATTTCAAAGAATTCCCACTTTTTATATGATATTCATAAAGAGTTTCCTCTTTGTTCCCAAAGAAAATCCCTAAATATAAATGTTCCCATTTCTTAGGATACCCATACCACAAACAAATGCAAAGGACACTGCTTTATAAAAGATTTCTCTTGTATATGGGAATAGTATTGTGCACGATGTATATCCCCTGTTTTTTTTGGAGAGCCTGGAAAAACTTGTGTCTCCAACCATACCTTCACAATCAGCAACAAACTTCATGTGTGCCTACATTGCAAACTTTGTAACATTTGATTCCTTTTGCTGATTCCAGAACCTAGTGAGATGATGCAGTTGAGTAAAAGCCAGGAGTGTAGTGACAAAGAGCACAAAGTGATGACCACCACCCAACAAAGTTCACAAGAAAGTAAATGTTCTCCCACACCAACACTCAAATCCATTTAGCCTACCTACAGTCTAGGATGGCTTTTGTGTCACATGGAGTACTTCAATATGTATCAATATGAATGCCATATATTTGAAGTATTGTGTCTCTCATCTCGTCTTGCACCCACTTGTGCTCAAAACCCTAAACCCATCGAGGAGACATTGGACCATACATGCTGCTGAGAATGGCGGCTACACACACCTTTTTCTACCTATGTTGCAGAAAAGCAACCTACATGGCCAGTGCAAATGACCTCGTGGCTTAAAATTGCAGTTTCAACATGGAAAATCCAAAGTAGGAGTCAAGTTTTTCTCACTTGCTTTCCTCAAAATGTACGAAACTGCTTGTCTCTAGGGTGTACCTATCTTAAATAATAATTTACTACTTCCGTTAAGGGGTGTAGGTTTCATACAAACTTGATTCATTTCTTGCACACCTATCAACAGATTTTATTATCTTGGGGACTTTTTCTCACCGGACCTAACTTAAAAGCTTCATAGGTACAAAGGCTAGGAAGTAAATTTAACATCTCCCAACCCTCATCAGTCTACCTCCATAGACACTTGCAATACATAACTAATAAGTAACCCCCAATGAACGTTCCCAAGTCTTTTTCCTTTTACGGGATGGGGAATTTGAATCGTTTTTGGGTTGGGGAGTATTGTTCTTTGAATGTTCCCAAAAATATTCCTAATGGTATTGCCAATTTGTTCTCCATGTTTTTCCTTAATGTTAATCTCATACATTGTGCCAATTGTCCATTAAAATCTTCGCATAATTCCCGTGCGTCCTCCACTTGTATCCCCAATAGAGTCACATTTTATCCCAAAATCCTTGCCTAAAGCTTACTCTATAAAGCTGGGCCAAAGGGAAAGACTAGGTATATGAATTCTTTTAGAAGTGTCCAAAGTTTGGGATAACTTCTATTTGCAGAGTGTGCAAAGTGTTGGAAACTCCTTGTTTTTCTTTTCTTTTCTTTTCTTTTCTTTTCTTTTCGTTTCTTTCTTTTCCTGGGTTTGCGATGGGACCAAAAATTAGACCCCCTTTGTTCGGGGATTCACAACCCCAGGTCTCCCGGAGTGGGACAAGAAAGGCTCACCAGATTAGAGTGACACTAAAATAAGCAAACATGGAACTGACCATTATGAGAATCCCAACATTCCGATTGGTTATCAGGTCACCAGTTACAAGGCATAACCATCTGTCTGTCTGTCGACCAAGTTATACAAGCCGTAACCTTCAACCTTCATTTCATGAGCAACCTACTAGTTAGCAGCAAGGTACCAGCATCAGCTTTGATTGGCCCAATGGACTACATAACCGGTGAGAGCAGGCCGGTTACAGGAAAAAGTTGAGGCATGGGCGTGACACGACTTTTTCCTGTAACCGGCCTCCTCAAGCTGTGTTACTGGATATAACCAGTAGTAGGGGGCATCAAGATGATGATCCCCTTTGCGGTCTTCTAGAAGGTGCAGAGAAAATGAGACTCCATCCATGAGCTCAACAGGTTATGGGATTCACATCCATGAGCTCAGCAGGTTATGTCATATAACTGTTGTAGGGTGTCCAATCAGGAAGCGACACGTCATCAAGATGCCCCCTGCTACTGGTTATGATTATGTAACCATTCACTTCTTGGATGAAACTGATGTAACCACTCTCTTTCGTAGATGAAAAGAGGGAAAATCAAATTTCATTGCAGTTGGTTATGTCCGGTAACCAGCTAAAATTTATTGTTTATTATTTCAAGAACAAAAAGTTACCAAGATATCTTACCAGGATACTTACTACCTTCCCAGTCGATAACTTACTATTTCATCTTTCACCTGAGAACAACTCGCTGACTAACACATAAGTTAGTAAAAGGTTTACTTACTTTAAGTTACCCGTCCTTGTGTTTGGCGGAGAACACAATGCTGCTTATAGGTCGTAGGGTATTTGTCATTTGTTTTGTTTTTGTTTCATGTACGTTTCCTGAGAAATACGGACCCATATATATACGGTTTCCAGAAGACCAGAACTACGGTATTATGATCACCCATCCAACTGGTCCATCCATCCCACCTGTGCCCTGAAAACGATTTTCATTAACGCGAACGGCATCGTGGATGAGATGATATGCGGGGGATGGATTTGGAGGAGGGAGAGAGGGATTTAGTAGGCAAGTCTGATGGATGAGTTTTCCTAGCCAGGGTTATTTACTACAATGTTTTCCGTTAATGCGTACGGCATCGTGGATGAAACAATATCCAGGGATGGATTATGAGAGGAGGGAGGGAGAGAGAAAGATGGATGACAGTCATTGACTAGGCAAGTTTGATGGATGATTTCTCCTGCCGGGGTTTACTTTGGAGCCAAAGTTTAGTGGCAATTAGTGTCGGGGATCGAACCATGGTTCAGCCTTCTCCTTCCCTTCTCCTTCTCTCTTCTCTCTCGTCTTCCCCTCACTCTCTTCTTTTTCTTTTGGACTCGCGTTGTTTTGTTGGAGCGTCGCTGCTGCCGCTTTCGGCTTCTGTGTCGATGTTTGTCGTGTCCGTTTTTTTTTCTCGCAAGTGTACCCTGTTTTTCCTTCACTCTTTGTTGGTGCATGTTTTCTCTTCGTGTTTCGCGGCGGGGGCCGTAAATTCGGGCCGCGTAATCTGACCAAGAAGTTTCTAGAACCTACGTCCCGACGTCGAGTGTTTTGTGGAATTATGTACTTCGTTGTCGTCTGAGAACGAAGACAAGCGCAGCTCTGTGACGACAACAACTTGTGAATCGAGAGTGTGAAAGTTTTATTATTATTGCCGCCCATGCGGTGGTGGTAGTTTACAACTTCTTCGGTGGTTTTGGTTTAGAGGTGAAACTTCGGTATTGGAGTCTTTAGTGGTTTTTTTAAGACCTCTGAGGTAGAACTTAAAGCAGTCGAGATCCAAGTTCCACTACTTCGTGTGTGCACATGCGTGGTTTTTCTTCTTGCGTGTTCTTTTTGGTCGGTCGTTGTCTGGAACTTGAAGCAGGTTTTGCAAGCTCTGGATAATCCTAGTTTAAAGTTGCCTCTTAGGAATGCTTTCTTTCCTTCTTCCTTTCTTTCTTTTGCAGCAGACTGGCAGTACTCTGTAACTAGACCTGTTTTGTGTAGCAGCAACGTTTGATCTTAGAAACTCCAATTTGTCATCGCGGATCCTTCATTTTCCGACACTTTTTTTGTTGTTTTATGTGGCTTTGAGACGAGCTCTAGTTAGTAATATTAAGGCTCTCGTCTCATCAGCAGCAGCACCAAGCCCAGACGTTGGAAGACTATAACCGACATATATATATTCGATCTTCATTTTCTCTTGTGTGCGAGTTTTGAAGAGTACTTGCATTCAATCGATCGTCGCTAAAGGACGCTCTCAAGCGAGTTGTCGCACTTGCTCGCTCGCCTCAGAGTCTTCAACTCGAGGTTGCATTTGCTGTTTCCAACAGTAGTACTTACAGAAGAGTTGTTTCACCAGCAGCAAGCATGTTGCACCAAGAATCTGCACGGGTTATAAGCAGAAGCTCTAGAGCTCCGGTGGTATTCTCGCAGTAGGTCTCAACTTGCAGAGCCCGAATGCTGGTGATGGCACAGTGATGTTCATTCCAACTCTTTGAGAAAAGTAGCCACGAGACGTCAGTCACTCTACAAACATCAAGAAGAAAGAGCTATAAATGCAGCAATTCTCAAGTGAGCCGGCAAGTTCTGGATTAGTTCTAGTAGCTGCTACAGCTAGATGCCACCATACCTGATCACGTTTGCTTTTTATCAAGTTGTTGTGGAAGTCTGGTGATGGAGTGCTAGCGAGATTCTGCGACCTGCGACTTTCATGCAGGCTTCCACCAATTGCACAGGTACTTAGACATCTCCTCTTATTGCAGCGTGCTTTCAACCATCAGCAACGGATACAACCGGTGTGCACGGTGTTTTCGGGGTGAGAAACGACAAAGCAACTTGGAACCTTGAGGAGGACCACCATGTTAGTAGCTTGAAAAAAATGAGCAATTTGCCACCGCCGTTTGCATATCTCAGCATTAAGGAAGGCGCGGATATTTATTATTATAGCATGGCGTTGAGCACCAGGTGTACTTCAAAGCAGCTGCGCTGGAGGAGTTCATGAGAGAGAATTTGCAAGACCAGCTACAGCAGCTGCACTACTGGTTCGCTCTTGATTGTACATATACTGGGGTAAACCGTAAAACGTGTCACGGTGATCAGAGTGTTGATTAAGCTTGAGCTGCTGTGGAAAGAAAGAAATCATGGAATCGAGAAGTCGTGGTGATGGTGGTGGTATAGCGCAGATTGGAAGTATACTAGTGCGCCGGCATGAGCTGCCCATGCAGCAGCAGCGTGGGTGTGATGAGAATCATGGCAGCTGGATCAGGAGGAGCAGCAGCTCCGACGAGATGCAGCAGCAGCTGGAGTGTAGCATGTGTGGGGATGTGGGCTTTGCCGATCAGCTTCAGCATTGCTCCGCTTGTCGCTCCCGTATCCAGCACACGTAAGTTGTCCAGAGCTTCGCACGTCAGGCACCCCTTGCATTGCATTTGCAACTCTCTCTCTCTCTCTCTCTGTGAGCCATAATGCTTTGGAGCTTTCGTGAACCTAAGCAATTGTGTCCAAAGGTGTACTGTGATGTTCAAGATCCTCAGGCTTGGACAGCGGCCGTGCAAACATCTGATCTTCTTTACTTTAGTCTGAAGTTGCTTGCAGACAACGTTACTGCGACTTGTGAAGTTGGAGAAATCCAATTGAGGGTTAAGCACTGTATTCTCAAACGTGTAGAAACGCTACTCCAGGGCCATTCACGATGTCAGCTTGCCACTGAGCTAGTAATCCTCTCGAGCGTCTCCTCCTACCTTGAAACCTAGTCTGTTCAAGCTCTTCTATAGAACTTCTGAAGTCTCTAAATTTGGGTATGATCTTTTGGTGTTGTCAATGCTCTCCAAGGAACTTTTCCAACCTTTTCAGGTTAGTCGGAGACCTGGATTTCCAAATTCTGCTGCAAGTTTCTAAACTTAAACCCGTGGTGGCAGCTCTAGCTTGTTGAGCTGGGTCTTAATAGCATACTAGTATTCTGAAACTTGTCGATCTTATTCAACTTGGGAAGTTTTCTTCAATTGTTTCTCTGCCAGATTAGTTCAGAATCAGTCACATCACACCTTCCAACAACCAAGTTGTGCTCAATGTGACCGTGCAGTCTTCACATAATATCCTTTTCCAACTGTTTGGTTTCACATGGTCTGCAAACTGTAGCTTTGTTAACTTTGTTGCACTGTATTAGACTTCATAACCCTCAGACCCAGCTGGTTTCTTTGTCACTTTTCTTGCTAATGCTGTTAAAGATTGGATCTTCATGGGCTGTGAGCTCCGCAAGTTTGATGATCTCTGGTTTGGAGTATGTTGAACCAAGCTTTCTGAAGCTGGTTTCTCTTGTTCCAAGTGAATTCTGAGTCTCGTGTTCTCTCTTGAGCTCTCTCTCTCTCTCTCTCTCTTCTCTCATGCTCTCTATGGTAAGGAGCTTTATTCAGATTCGTTCTAGTTGTTCCACAAGTTCATGACCTAGTAATGTGCCACAACTAAGTTTGGTTCCCTTCTCAGAAACTCATCATCATAAGAAACACAATGCCAGCCTCCCAACCTGCTTAGCCCAAGAGTAGAAAGTCCTTCCCTTATAGAGGAAGTTGTCCAGACATCAAAGCAAGTTTCTTCACCATGGATCAAAAGAAGACAATGAATGTAACCTAGGCAAACTGATGAAGAACCTTCCCAAGTGATCTGTTAGCACCATCACACCCAATAATGTAGAACTCCTGATCTACCAAGCTGGAAAAGTTCAATGCAGTTGATTATTCAACATGGGCCTCAAGAATGAATGGAGGAACTTTTATCCAATCCTTGGTGGTAATGGGACTATTCATATCAAGCTATGCAGCTTCTAGTTTAGACTGCATACTTGGGCACTTAGGGTCTTCAGAAGATTGAGCACCCAAATTGCTTTTTGGCTCATGTCTCTGCTATGGCTTGGATCAAGTTTGCCAAAGAGCAAGTTAGGGTTTCCATTGTGCTGTGACATGGTGCATTGTGTTTCCCTCTGCTCCATTTGACTGGACATGAACCTAGTACCTCTCATCTCTTGAAAGGCATCTGATACTATGATGTGTGTGTGCACCATTTGTGTTGGACTTTGTGAATCAGGCTAAATGTTTGAGGTATATTGTGTAGGTGTTCACTAGCATGTACAATTTCCATTAGGAAGGAGAGGATCACAATGCTAGTTTACAAGTGCAGCATGATGCATCTATTCTTGCTAAGAAAATGCTTAGGAAATGGTGGTTCCATTTCTTCCTACAAACCCTTGGAACCATGTTTGCTGCTGACATGCTTAGAATTTTTTTGCATAGGAAACATGGTTTCAAGGGTTTGTAGGAAGCAATGGATCCAGGAAGGTTTTGACTGGAAGTAAAGCTAAAGTGCTTTGCAAGTGCATTTGGGGTTTTGGTTTAGCATTGGACTTCAGTGACACACTAGACAGCCCTTGTCAAGGTCCATCTTCCTTTGGAGAGGTCATCATTGGGGAGGTCATCAAATGATTCTGACATCTAAAGTCTTGCAATGCCTAGCAAATTTTGGGTTTTCACTCTCTAGAGAGAATGTCTTTCCTGTACTACTTGTGGCAGGGCTATGCACAATGTAGGACCTGAAATCTTCACCAACAAAACAATGTTGAAGTCTCATTAGTGATTTGCCATTGTAACCCTAGTTCACACCATTTTACAATCTGAGTTTGCATGTGTCTTGCAGTTATTGCTGCACATCAATGGAGGGGGCAGACTCTGGGAGCTGGATTTGTGACTGGTGCAGAGTAGCAAAGAAGGGACATCAACCAACTTCCAAAAAAGAGAGACGAATGGAGATGAAGTCTGAGTCTTTCAAGGAGCCTGGCTTTTCTACTACTTCAAACAAAGATCATGCACTTGAGCTTCTTTTGAAAGCTGCACTGACGCCTCCAGACAAGTCAGAATTAGCTTCACCTCAGCCAAGATTAAGTGACCCAATGCAAGGTAGCCCAGTCACAGATTGTGGATCAAACTGCTCATCAAGCTTAGAGAGCGAGAAGCTGATGAGCCTTGATGTGGGGTCACATTCATGCAGTGCAGCAGCAGAAGCAAGCTCGTCATGTGAGAATAGGATGGTGCTTGACATGAATACATCAGATGAAGAAGGAAGCCTTGGGATCATCCCCCGGGTTCACAGGAATAGACTTTCAACTTGTGATATCAAGCGGAGTCCTAATAGCCTCCGATGCAGTGTTCAAGCTCGATCATTGAAGAAACTGGTGAAGCAAAAGTCACTGCCAGGGTCAAGAAATCGTGTATCTTCATCAATACCAGTGCCCTCCAAGAGGCTTTCTTCTCTCAAGTCAATGCCTCACACGAAAAGTGTTGCAATCATTGATAGCCCTAAGGGGCTCGTTCGGCGTTACAAGTCTTTGTCAGATATCTCATACTGAGCTGCAACCAAGGTCCAATGTCAACCACTGAGTATTTCAAATCATGTTGTGGAATCTGGCATGCCATCCAGCTGGCTTAGCACATAACCTTGGCTTGGGTCACACACAAGTCCAGAGCACAAGAGTCCAACCAACCTGATGAACAATCCACTTCTACTGCCATTTCTTCAGAAAGCACTCCCAAGTGCAGCAGATCCACAATCCATAAGAGTTTGGCAAAGGGGTGGTGGTGTCTTTGTCATCTTTATTGGAATGGAAAATTGAGTTCTTTGTACAAATTCTGGATCTGAATTCTCATCCCTTCTAAATTGCAAGTTCAAAATCCCTGCAAAACTTGAAAGTTTTGTGCAACTGTAGTGGCTACTGCTGCTTTTAGAGTTGAAGTCATGGTCATGTCACTCAAGGGGGTTATGACATAATCTTTGAGCTCAATTTTGGTGTTTGGGTTTTGGCCTGCATCAACTGCAACTTAAAAATCTGAAACTTGTCACCTCTTAGGCACATTCCTTCTTAAGAGTTATGTATTAAAAAATCCTGTCACTGTTATGTATCTATTACCCATATACTGCTATTGAAGATTATGCTGTGAAATTGTGCCCCTGTAATGTAGAGAACTGTAAGAATCAGAATAGATGCTCAAAATATGTTACACCACAGTACAGACTAGTGCTGATTTTCTCAGCATAATTGAGGGCACCTTAGCTAGCAAAAAACATTCATCTGCTGTTTGCAAGTTGTTTCAAGTAGTAACCACCTTGATAACTGGGTCAAAACACAATAACTGGCCAACACTGGTACATACAAGTCTATCCCTTGTTCATGAAGTGCAAAGAGACTCTTCACAATTGGATTGCAAACTGTATCTAGTATCTATCCACACACATGAGTAAGGCAACAAAAAAATTCGTGTGTCCTGATGAATGCTGAGTATTATTGTATGACTCTAGATTTGATGGATTTGTTGGCATTCATGTAAACAATGTTCCATACCAATCCGTGATTATTTTTTCAGCACATTTTGTTTTTTTCAAAACCAAAAAAAATGGGAAATTTTTGGAAATCATTTTTTTTTCTAATTCAAAATTTGACTAATTTTGCTATCATTTTGGAAAAAATTGCCAAATTTTTTGATGTCACTAAATTGAAAAACAAAACACTGTTTCAATCCCAATGGTTGTAATGCTGTGAATTTAGCTTTCTCTGTCTGTGCCAGTGAAACAAACCCAACTAGAGTGAGATATACAATACAAATAAAAGCAGATGACACTCGGAATGTAATATGTGCATGTTTGTGCATCACTGTTCTCACTGCATAAATGCACAGTTGTAATTTTCTAGTGTGAAATCACAATGTAGCATGTTGAAATCCTGACATCCTTACCTATCATCCCTGGATCTCTGTAATGATCAAAAAAGATTGCAGATAAAATTATTCCAGAGAATTGTTATTGTCACATCTATGCAAGCTAAGGGGTCTAACAATGATATGAAATTACAAAGCATATACAATAGCCTAGGGTCAGCTTCCACATTGACAAGATGAATAATTAAAAATTCATTCATTCATTCATTTTTTAAATTTGAAAAAAAAAACTCATGCTTTACTATGATATTGTTATATGAGGAGTGAAATTATTCAGATTGTAGCCTGCAATAATTGTGATCGTTTTCCCAGCTCAGCTTCATATTTTCAAGAAAATTCATTTTACTATTTTAAGGATTATTTAATGATAAAACTGGCCCTAGGGTAAAAGGTGTATATATGTGTGTGTGTGTCTGTACATATATTAGCTGGGTTACCGATTCATCAATTTTGGAGCTATTCTGTTATTATACTCAAGCTTGGTGCTTGTCACTTGTGTGTTTTGGACGTATACTGTTTAGATTTCATGTTTGGGTGCATGGTATGTTGAACATCACACAGAAAAATGGATTGTTCCTGTCTGACTTCATCACAATCTGCTTGCATTATGCATTCTTTGTAATATAAGATTTCTGGATACATGCACACCGTGTGGAGTTAAATTTTTGTGGTTGTCTGTTCCAGTTTCTGGGTGCTCCAGGAGTCTCTATTATATTGGGATCAAACACAGCAGAAGATATGGACTAGGTACCTGGTGAGAGGCCACTGACTACTAGGAAAGCCCTAGAAAGAATTGCAGCAATCCAAATGGTTCTTCATAGGAACACTTTGAGATAAAATTGGATTTGTAACCAAATTGTTTGCAAATGAAGTGCATTAGTTTCATTCATGGTAGGGATCTGAAAAAGAGGGGGGAAAGCCCTTTCAAAGCAATCAGCTACAAATACTAATGCAAGATATGTGCAAACAGTTTATTTATTTATTATTATTATTATTAAACATCCATATTTGCTAAATAATTGAGTCCAAAAGCTGCAAAGCCTGATTGGTAGGTTGGGCTTCCAGATTCAAATGTCTTTCAACCAGTTAAGCCCTAAGGCTGAAGAGACTCTCATTCACATAGCTTAGTTGGCAAACTTTGTCCCATTCTTGTATGATATTCAGTACAAATGTGTGTTCTAAGCAAGTGCATGTTTGTCCAATTTATTTCCTAGGTACGTTGGAGCATCATCAAGTCAATCAACTAAGTGAATAGAAGTTATAGATCACCTCGCATGTAGTTGCTTGAATTCATTACAAATTCATTAGCAGCACATGCAAAGATGTTACCCACAATCCACCCAATTATTTTTTAAATTCACCGAATAAAATAAATACTCATCCCCAAAACTGTATGTTAACCTAAGGACACTCAAGGCGCATGTCGTGCACTTGGGCCAGTCATAATGGCATCTACGTCAGGCTTGAGTTGACAGCCAACTATTCTTGCTCGGAGAATGAAAGACTTTCAATTTATCAAACCTTACTCATGTCTCTATGTCATCACAAATTCATGCTCCTCCCATTAGCATAGGCCGAAATATGTGATGAACTCAGGTGGAAATATAAATTTTGGTCAGCCAATGAGGAATTGCAACTATGGTGTTGGATTTTTTGGATTTTTGTTGTTTCCACCAAGTTCTCACCATTTTCCCATTAAGTTCCCTATGGGTTCTCAATGTATTCCCAAGTTCTCAATGTGTTCCTCAGTGTCTTCCCAATTGCATCTGACTTTGTCCCATATGCTTTGCCCAACATTGTCCTCTTGGAACCTTGATAGGTAAGCAAATATTGACAACTTATATGTTCCTAAGTTTGTAGAGAATACTTAAACTGTAATGGGTAGTCTCCAAAGTTTCAAAACCTCGTTGTGATGGGTTCATTGTAACAAAAACAATGGAACTTCAAAGGCACCCCCCATCTAAATAGTATGGAACCTCTTGTCCAATATGGCTATGCCGAAGTGCATGCCTAAGCACAGCCCCCATTTCAGCCTCTATCATTACTTAGCACGTCCAAGGTGCAATGTTAATATTCCCGCATCCTCACCCTTAAACTTGAAAAAAGGATTGAATAAACTGATATACCATTTAAATATTACAACCTAAGCTAATCATTATGATTGGTCAATTAACAATAATCATTTCTTTTAGTGATGCAGGGTAGATTGGCCCATCATCAGTCACCTGCTTATGACCGAACATTTTGGCAGATCTTTCTGGATTCTTCTCCATTTTGAGCAATTTAAAATGTTATAGGAGAGCCTTCTCAAGCTCTACAAATCATCTTTCAAATGCAAAGCCAATAGACCAGCCAAATAAGAGCAATAAAGAAAGAAAAAAAATCGAATTGCAAAACCTTTTTTTTTCATTTTTTTTTCATTTTGACCCTCTTACTTTCAAACCTCATAACTGTCTTATTTCTTATTATATTAGACAATTTAAAGTGTTATAGGAACAACACCTGAAGTTCTACAAATCATCTTTGAACTCTAATAATAACATAGCAACATAAAAAAAAAAATTGGATGTTTGGGGACCAACCTTGTAATGCTCAGTGGTTTGCTTTTTTGAATTCTTGACCCCTGCACTTTTGGGCGTCGTAATTTTCTCATTTTTAATCGTTTTTGACAATTGTTATCGTTCCAGATGCCTCAAGAAGAGGGGTTCAAATTTGGTTTGGAGACCAGAAATAACAGGGCCATCCCCTTGGATCTTGCCTGCCCTGAGTACTTAAGTGTTCAGTCACCGGCCGGTTTACCCTAATTCCAGGGCACTGCTAACATGAGCATATGTACTAGCCCCAAAAAGAATTACACTACCTGAGACATGTAATACTTCATGCAAAATATGGGTCATTCTACTATTAGCACTAGGCATGCTCTAATTTGAATAACATCAAAATTGATAGCGAAAGCAATTCTAATGCGTACATGATTTAGCTACCTCTTTCCATAATTAATAAGGATAGGGGAAGGATTGTTCTCCAAGGCTTCCCCTACTTCAATGTGGTAGCATCAACCATGGGAGCCCAAATGTATAAGCTCAAAAAGTAAGGGAGGCCTATGGGAACAAGCCTTCCCCAATGTAAAGCACAAATTTTTTTATTCAAATGATGGAAGGTCTACATTTGAAAGATGGAAAGGTCCTTTAACAAAGGAACAAATATTCCATGCAATGAAATGTTTTCAAATACAAAGAAAAAAAGCTTGGAGTGTTTAACATGTAGGGTAATGCCCTTGTCTAAGGCCTTTGCCCAACATAAAGAAAAAGGCTAATGGCAGAGATCAAATAAGATAGAATTAATGTCGACATAAAAATGTATGAACTGCCTTGTAAATGGTAGGAGAGAGCTAGAGGGACTAGCTCTCTCGCTCTTTTTTTTTAGTTCTTGCGGGCTGTTTGTTTTTCGGCCTTTCTTTGGCCTTCCCTTTTTGTCTCCCCTACGATGGTTCCAGCCATCAATCTTTTATTGGATTTTTCAAAATGTAAATGACAAGAACTCTACGAAGTGTAAGAATCAATGTTGGGTGGTCATGTACTTTCAAAGATACCAATGGATAGAGCATTAAAATAATCATATGTAAAGCCCAAGCTTACATTTATTTATTTATTTAGTAAACCTAGTTTGTGTCGACAAGACGTAGACTTATTCTCTTTACATAAGGACATGTATACCAAGGGTCACTATGTGTTTATTTTCCACACCTTATTATTATCCAAAGTTTTTAATATTCACATATTTAAACCATCTTTAAAATTATGTTTGCATTGAATTTTGAATTTATTTGACAATGTGAAAAATATTGATGAAAGAAGCAAAGTGATTGTGCATGATTAAGAAAACATTATGCATGAAATGATTAAACACCTTTTTAAAAAACAATCAACCAACATTTCAAATATATCACATTTTTAATGATGAAACATTGCTTAATGCTCACAAAGTCATACATGTGTGTACTCAAAACATATATATATATATTCATGTGTGTGTATAATACCAATTAAAATCATTACATAATGACTAGAAAATAGGAACTGTGAAATGCAATTTATTATGGAATCAATCACCACTTTATATGTGCCTTTATGGAATTGTTTAGTGAACTAGACCAATGATTTGTAGTAGTGTTATTTTTTGCTCATATAGTTTTTTAATACAAAAAGAATGACCTCCTTAGCATGTATCACTTCATTGTTATAAAACTTTGATGCCCAACAAATAAGGACTTGAACATGTGCATGATGAATAAAATTAGAATTGACATCATTTTCCATTCAAGAACACATTCAAAGAAAAAAAGGGTGTGAAATTGTCATTACAAACAAATTGCACCAAAGTTGAAAGGAAAAAAATGGTGTATAATTGTTTCACCAAACATATTTAAATGTTCTAAATTATAATCACATGAGTTATTGCAAAATGGCTATAATTCATAATGATTGATTAATCACAATCAATGCAACTTGCCATTGGATGATGAAAATGCATCAAAAATCAAAAGTTGGAACTATTAAAGTTACATGTAGTCATTGTCACCTTCTTGAGGTAAAATGATAGGAAATTCAATTTAAAGATGGACATAATGTCGTAACCCTAGCTTTGGGCTCGCGACCAAACGAAGGGTTTACAAGGTTGCATGCCAAAAGGGAAACCCAAGATGAAGGAAAGTGTGAGGGGATGAACCTTCACACTCCCAAGGGAGCTTTCACTTTGGCAATTGGAATTTTGATGGACTCCCAAATTTTTAGAGAGCAATTGTAGAAGTCAAAACTCAATGGATTAAAGAGTTCCTTATATTATAGGAAAGCTCTTAGAACATAGATGTCTAAAATGGGCTCACATGACCCATTTGAACATCTAAAACACAAGTTATGGTCAAAAGAAGGGTCAGAAGTCAAATTGGCAATTTGACTCCCAACCAGTAAAAGTCGAGAATCGTCTCGATTTGACATGCAACTGTACAACACATTTGACAAACTAAAAAATTATATGACACCAAAAACATTGACACTTGACACATAGTTTTGCAACATAAAGACAATGCACAAAAAAAGACATTGACACATATGATGTTCACCTAACATAGAAAAACAACATTGGCAAATATAAAAAGGATCCCACATTCTTATTCTGCGACTTTATCAACATGAACATTTTGTAGTTTTTCAACATTTAGGCTTAAACAACAAAAAATCACACCAATCCCGACCTCTAAATCTATAATTATTCTCAACTTTCAATCCTTCCAGCTTTGTAATTTTTAAAACCTTCAAGTTTAAACATCATAATAGACATACAAATTCATGCGAATTTCAACCCCTTGATCTTGTAGTTTTATAAACACTCAAGATTAATAAACACCAATAAAAAAACACACCAATTCGCACTTAGATCTACAATTTTTAAAACATTCAAGTTGAAATGCTAACACAAACATGTCAATTCACACAACTTTCAAACCACCACATGACTATGTTGTTAAAGTTTTCACACTTCAAGACTAGAAAAGAAAAATATCACATTAATCAAACCAAAACACCATGGAAACACCAATACACACATTTAAAACAAAAAATATATCATTGTTCTAATATTGGTAGCATAATCACACCTTGATGATGAAGTTACAACATATGAATGGAAAAAAAGGAGCACATCAATTATTCTTGTGAAACTCTAGAAAATCTAAATTTTTTTCATTTAACATTTTCTCCCATTTCATTATGGAGGCACTTTGCCCCTTGTTGTGGGTTTCAACAACCTTAAGTACACAAAACATGTTTCTACATCAATGAAATACATGACACAATGTTTGTTAAAGCATTTGTGAGAGTGTTCAAATTGATGCATTCATCTTTCACATAAACTATGACTTCGTGGCATAAGTCAAAGTGAATAAACAAAGTCTTTGGTTGCACAATCATGGCAACTTTTGATGTCTCATGAAACTCCAAGATTGCTATATCAATGTGATAAGAAACCCACTTTTTGTTATGTAATTGACCATCAAAACAGACATGTGAAATCTTTTTTGTGATATCCAGAATGAATGTGGTAATAATTGTATGGCTTCGACAAGGGTAAGAAAAACATGGTGTTCCATGATGGTCTTATTAACCATGTTAAGTATTACTTCATTATAAAACTACCACATGTTTGGAAACATAACCTTCCCACATTGTCAAAGGACTAAGCTCTTCAGCTAAATGTTTTCAATGGAGCTCAATGGGTTGTATTGTTTAATAATATACAAACATAAATCCTCCAAGAATTGTTCTTGAGCATGGTGAAATTTATCATAAGAGATTTTAAGCATTAAAAAGTCAACAATGGAATGAGTTGTTGGATTTTCCACTTTTTGGAAAACTATTGGGCATTAGATGAACATTTGTCAATAATAAGTTTTTGCGTCTTTGCACAAGTTCAACATGACAAAGTGTTTTATAGAAACATGGCCACTCATAGTGGTTGTTCCATGTTTTTTTGTTATACATAACAAGGCCCTTTGGGATGGAAGGTATTATTTTGTCCAACCTCTTCTTGCTAGACACTATGAAACACCAAATCATATCCATTGAGACTTTGAAAATCCATAAAGCAAAAAAAACATTGAGTTAAAAAAAAGGCCCAAGTACTTGTTCTCTGCCAAAGAGGCTGAAACTTTTTATTCATGAATAGTTGGAGGAGGAGCTATCATTGTTGTGCCTTCATTTCAACTTGCAAAATCTCCTCCTTGCCAACCTTTCTTTCAACATCTTATTCACTTAAAGACTTAGATTGTTCAACGTTATGCCATCACCACGTAGACTTCAACTTCTCCAACATGAAAATTAGTTGTTAAATTCGAGCATGGAAAAATTAATAGAGGTGAGCCTTACAACTTTATTCCTTTCAAATCTCCAACCCAATCATCCACCATCACAAAAAAAATTAACTTCAAGACCTTGAAACAATAAAATAGTGTAACAGAAAACTCAATGACCTTAACATCGACAGAGTAAAGACATAATATAACAAAGAAAAAGATGATAGAAAAAAAAAGACACACACACAAAAAAAAAGAAAACAATAAAATACAACACTTGATGATTCTTACACGAACTTGTGATGTTCATCTCCACTTCACACATCATCTACACAACATTATGTAAAGCAAGGAGAAGGAACTATGTTCAATAATCAAATTGCACAACATCAATTCTTCAAATTCCTCTACACTTTTCATAATTTCTCAAAACTCTTTTCACAACTCCTCCATCCTCTGAAACCTTAAACCCTTAAAATTCTATGCACCTTAATCTATGCCTTGTCCATGTAAAAAAACAAGAATGCTCCCAGGGCATGCTTCATATGTAATAAAGGCTTATCTTTGCAAGGGCCTCACTTGTGCTTGAATAAGGACATGCCACCTAGGCAGGTCATTTTAGGCTTTATTTTCAATGACTACCTATTGGTCAAGGCCTTACATACCCTCGTATTTGCCTTGGTACATATTTGCCTAGGGATTAAAGCGTGTCTAACACACAAAGGCTTCCTCTGCATAAAGAGACTAGGTTTTTAAAATCTTTCCAGCATTTCATTTCATGCAAGTCTAGTAGCCTGCTTGCAAGTTGGCAAGTGGGGTTTTTGTTTTGCTTTTGTTTTGAATATGTGTCAACTTCATTTTCAATACGGTTTAGGTGTTTTCCTATTTCACAAGAGTGCACTACACACTTTGTAAATCAGCATTGTGCATTCCATATTCCTATAATGCTCTAGCACTGAAATGCAGCCTATTGAAACCTGGCCTTTCCAATTCACACTTGAGTGAGAACCATTCACTCGATAACCATCTTATAAATAAAATATGAAAACCACCCAGGGTAATTTTAAAAACCCTAAGGTGGTTTCTCAGGTTTAGAGGTCCAATTTCAGACTGGGTTAACTATAACTGGAGCCAGAACCAGGTCGGATCTCCAGAATTGGAATGAGAACCTGAATTATATTTTTCAAGAACTGGACCAAAACTGTACCTAGGGTTTCTTTATTTTGTGTGGAACTGGAACTGGATCCATTCTAAATTGTTTTAAAGAACCGGAATTAGAGGTTCTTCGTAAAAGGCAAAGAACCACCCAAACCCTTGTTGTTTTCAATGTTATGCATGTGTTTGAATTTTTTTAAAGAAATGTCTATTCCAGTTCTGTGCAAAAAGTCAGAATCAAAGAATCATTAATTCTGGTTATTTCAAAAACTTTAAAGAGAACCAACAATTTTCATGAAAGAACCATCAAAGAACCACTGATGGTTCTCTGATCAGTTCATTGACTTCTTCATTTTTAAAATTTAGAACCATGGTTATATATCAAAACCAATTCTTTGAATACTTGAGAAACGGTGGGCCGTGGGTATATGTGTGTGTGTGTGTGTATGTGTGTGTATCCAGTTTGATAATTGACGAGTATCTATCCCTCATTCTAAGAACCACCCGTCACTGGTTGTTTCTCTGCAAGGATCGCAAGCATCCACAAGTTTGTTACTAATGTTGTGGCCACATTGCTGCATTCTTCTTTCAGCTCCTTTGCTCAGGGCCCCATTGGGTTGCTGTCCAAGAAACTTGGTGTTGGAAAAAGTTGGAGCCCAGATCAATGCATTGATTGACATGCTATGTTGGAAAATCCGAAATAATCTGCCGCCGAGATTGACATCCAAAGTCATGGGCTACGATTCTCCAAATGACCCCTCCCAGAGACCTGTGCACATCATGTACAGGAAAAGAATCTGCTCAGTCACAAAAAGGCCTCCTGACAATGGGGTTCTTGCTCCACTCAGAAGTTGAACTGCATGCCAACTTGCATATCTGCTCAGCTCATCCACTCCACTCCAGCAAACAAATGTATTGGCTGGTGGCGCAATAAAGAAAGCCGTTACAGGAGGAAAATAGCTGGCTGACTGGTGAAGGAACAAGGGCAACCTCCACATCAGTCACTGGCAGGCAGGTGAGCTTTGCAGCTGGGCCCAGCTAACTTGTGTGCGTGTCTGCAGCCTCAGAGTTAACAAGTACAGTTTTTGTGTGCAGTGTCCAATTGTGGGCAAGCTCTACAGCTATGAACCCCACTATAGTAACTACTGGAACATGGAAAAATATTTTGTGTGGGAGGAGGTACAGTTATGGGAGCATCTTTTGATTCTTTTTTCTTCATCTTCTTCTTACACAGTTTTGAAGCATGCAGTTCCTTGTAAGGAATTGTGTCCTTCAGGCATGTGTATGTTTACTACATATTAAGTTCAGCACTTGTCAGCCACATTATAGAAGTGAAGCGCTGCTGATTCATATTATTTTTTCCAATGTTTAAGGCAGAGCCGAGGTAGCCCCTTAATCTGAGAATGCCTTCTGCCAAGGGCTTTTTACAATGGGTGAAGCACATTTCCGGTTCTTTAGATGTAGGCGAAGAAGGCCCGCTCCCCACGACCTTCTCAAATTTGAGGGTCATACCATCTCCCCCGCAAGGCAGCTTGTAAATCTTTGTTGTGGTTTAAATGGAGAGACAGATTTACTAAAACTCATCACTACCAACATTACAGACATTAACCATATCAATTGTTTCCCATAACCAGCTTTAGGGGATTTCTTGTTGACATGTCTCTTCTCGATTGGGCATCCAATATATCACATATTAAGCTAATTGTATCTCATTCTGTGTGCCGACAAAAAGTGATTCATATCTATTCTGTATATCAATCAAAAATGCTCCACATTCACATGTTGAGCATGTCATAGCTCAAGGGCAGTACCCCCAAGGGAGTAAGCCCAAAATTTCGAGAAGGCTCGCTGGAATAGTAGGCCTTCCCCAGAATAAAGCACATCAAGGTTTGTTACTAAGAAGTATGTTCCACAGGTGGAAGCACCTTCTATATGTGAAAGGTCCCTTCATTTGAAGGAATGATCTTCCACACATGTAGGTGCTTTCAAATACAAAAGAAAAAAAATGAAAGTGCATAATCAATGTTCAAGAACCCCATCCGAGACATAAAACCTCTCATTTTATTTCTCTTTGTATTTTGAGGGCTCTCCCCCAGCAGAAGATCCCCAGGGAATTATGCGGTGGGAAGATCCCCGCTTTTACTCTACATTCCCATGTTCCCATGGAAAGAGTTTTTGATGGGATGGAACAGGAAAATTCAAAACACAAGGAGGAAACAGACAGATCAGGAAAATCCAAAAGAACAAGAAGCAAAGAATGGAGGAAAGAAAAAGAAAAGATTTTTAATTCTTTTTTAACATATGTGGAGGTTTCCATATGAGAGGGTTCTCCATCATTTGGGAACACCCTCAGGCTACTGCCCTCATGTGAACCTCCCTCAGGAGAACCCACTAGTATGGGAACCTCCCCTGCAACATAATCTCTCTCTCATAGATTTGGGTGGTAAAGTTTGCTTAATAAATCACTCTCCCTTAACACTGAAAAAGTCCAAAAAAGTCTTTACACCTTTTGGAAAAACCTCTGAAATTTTTCTTAGTGTATCTGGAGGTACTCTTACAAAGCCAAAAATCTTGTAGGACATTTTAAAACATGGAACACCACCCACACCTAAACACATTTCATTTTTCAAAATGCCTCAAATCATTTTTATCCGGCCGTTACCCACTGACTATCAAGAAATTTTTTTAAGAAAAAATTACTTAACTTTTTATGTTCTTATAATGGCCTTGGAGGGGGGGAGGTCCAAAAGTTTAGAATCAAAGAACCACCAGTTCTGGGTATTTGGAAACATTTAGAATTAAAGAACTGCCAGGTCTGAGGTTCTTATTTAAAAAATCAGATTCATAGAACCGTCAGCTCCAGGTATTTCAAAAACTTCAAAGAACCACCAAGTTTCATGACAGAACTGGCAAAGACCTGGCTGTTTTAGGTGGATATTTGAATTTTTTTTCCAAAACATTTGAGAACTACAGTTATATATGATAACTGAGTATTTGATTTTTTTTCCAAAAACATTGGAAAACTGCAGTTACATATGATTTTTCAATAATCAAGGGTACGTATAAACACTGGGTATTTGATTTTTTTGATAACCATGACTATCAACTTTGATACCCAGCAGGGGTTTGTGCAATTTCTAATACCCAGCCCCAGTCTGCGCATTATCCTACCCGTAAATACCTGGGCAAATAGGGCAATCCAGGCATTTTTTATTTTTGTTAAAGCATTCCCACCAGCACAGGGGGCTTATATATTTCCCGCCATTCTGTTTGAGAAAGCCTGGAAGCAGCAGGCATTGCACCCGGAGACCTCAGTCTCCTCCCTCGGTTGGCAGGTGTAGTGCCCCGCTGCCAGTGTTTCTCTACAAAAGACATGCTTCACATTCAATCAACTATCAATGGCACACTTGATAAATAAATAAACCCATGGCAAAAAATGGGTCATAAATCCAAATACAAAAGAGGCCTATTTTGTGTCTAATTCCCAAAGAGGAAAATAAAAACCCTTTAGCACTGAAGTTATGAGCTTTATTACTGTAACTGCCTACCAAATGGGCAATCAAGGAAAAAGAAGAAGCACACAACTGCCTGGACCTTTTGCTGACTAATATTCATTAAATAATTGAAAATGTGTATTAGCATCTTACAAGAGTATTGTCTTTCACTGTGTTTTTTTGTTTTGCCAAAATGAAATAAATAAATAAATTGGGGCTATAACATCTACAAAGGCTTTTTTTTTTTAAAATTTGAAGGCATTTGTACTTCTGTTTTGCAGTGTTCATCTCATGGGCCTGTGAGATGGACCTGTGAGTGACTTAATTTGATTCCAGAAGGCATTTATCATCTACTCAACCATGGGTGAAAACTTGATGTCTTAGGTACCTTCTGGAATAAGAAACCATTTGGACAATGGACACCCATTTGATTTGAAGGGTTTTATTTTTGTACCCACCCACTCAATGATATTGGAAAAGACATGCAATGGCGATGGCAATTCTGTGCATGCTCTTATATACCTAGTCATTTATTGCACAAGATATTGTAAATTATCAAGGAATGCCCCCGCCCCAACCCAAAAGATGATTTTAGGTTACACATTGTTTAGTGTTGTAGCCTAGGGTCAGTTTCCACATTGACAAAACAAATAATAATTCATTTTTTGAAATTTAAAATAATTGAATTTTCCATGATTTATTATGATGTTGTCACATGAGTTGTGAATTTATTCAGAGTGTAGCCTATGATAATTATGACAATTTTCAACATGTCAACTTCATATTTTCACAAATTTTCATTTCACTATTTTGAGGATTATTAAATGATGAAACTAACCTTAGGATAAGGTATTTGTACATCCAAAGTGATGGAGGTTGGTAGCTCGTCATGACCACAAACTCATGAAGCATAAATTTTGCATGGTGTTTGCGATCAATATGATTGACTATCTTTTCACGTTGGGCCCTGACGTATATTCATGTTTTAAGAAGCACAAGAGAGTAATATCTATCTCAAGAACAATTGCATCTTTATTCCTTGAGGGTTATTATTTTAAATCAATTCTATTACTTCACTAATATAAAGTTCAGAAAATCAAATCAAATCACATAACTTTTATTGATAATATAATTACATATTCCAACTTGCCAGGCAACAATTTTGAGCTCAAATGGATAACCAAAAAAATCTAAAAGTGGCCTAAGACCAAAACTTTGGTGTTCTATGGACTTAGTTCTGGTTATATATGTGTGTGTTTGGTAAGCACAAATCTAACAAATTTTTTTCTCCAATTATTTCACTTTTGACATGAGTTGTTTAGGGCAAAAATCTCAACTCCAACAAGTGGAAGCATGAATTTTTTTTTAAAGTAAATCATACATTTGTCATTTTATTTCTTATCTTGGTTTGTTTCAAATGAAGTGAAATGGTTGTTATTCATAACATCATATATGTATCTTACTTGTGTGGCAAGAATTGTAATTTTCCATCCAAAATAACAATTTGTTATATTCCTTTCATTATATTTCTCAAACCCTTGAAAAATGGCTCAACTCGTCATGTGTTCCTAATTAAATACTAAAAATCACATATTTAAATAATATAAAATATCAGAATTTGATGCAAACAAAAATTATAATTAACTTTACATTAGTTTAAATATATGCATATTATAAAATTAGATAATAATAAGATGGGGACAAAAATATCTCAGATAATATCCCCAAATAATATATTGTTTGAAACAAGTAATGTAAATTTTACATGTCCATTAGGGATGGGTGTAAGAAAGAGAATTGGGTGATAAATATTAATCCAAGTTCTTGACCAACATGCTATCATGGACATAATAGATCGATGAAAATTTGAGTTCCCATTTGGGATTATTAGCAATATTAGATTGGAAATTCATTTTGTTGAACAAAAGTGTAATCACAATAATTAATTAACATGTGTTCTAGATATTTATCAATTATTGGAGCAACAACAACATTAGTTGATTTTGTGACAATTCCTTTGGTGTTAAGTTGTACGAGCTTGGAGATGAATGAAATTGAGTCATGCTAATTATCTCCAAGTGACTGGAACAAGGTTTACGTGGGATAAGATTCATGATTTCATTTGTGTAAATTTTGATAACCTCAAGAATTCTTTATAGGGGAAAACCCTAGGGTGGGGGGGCATTCTCCAAAAAAAGAGGGCCTAGGATGAGGAGGTAGCTGAATCCAGCCCCACATCCTTACCTCTTACACCAAAGAGCATGCTCAATTGGCATTTTCAGCGCTTTTTGAATGAAGAGTTTTAAAAAACACTGTGAATCTTCTTTGTGCTGATAAAAGTGTACATACATGTTGCCACTGCCCTCCAAGAGCACCTGTAGCAAGAAATGACTGTTTCTCAGCAATGAATGCATGTTTCTCATACGCCGACTACGAGGATTGGCCCAGGTGGTGAGAGTTAAATAGTCTCTCACTTTGTACAGTCCATCTTTTCATGGTGGGGATGGGGATGTACACTGGATGTGTTAAATACTAATAGAGGGCTACCATTGGGCATGCTCTAAACATATGTACATCGCAAGGCATAGAAAGAGAAGGGTTCTTATGCCTACTCCTTAAAGAGTGGGGGGGATCTTATGCCTACAAGTAGGTCTAAGAACCGTCCCATTCTCAAAGAGTAGTTGAAATATCCTTACTCTTTGAAAATATCCATTCATCTAAATAAGGTGCCCTCCAAATATCATGAGAAATTTCTCCAAGTCCTTTACGTCCAACAAAGAGAACTCCCAAAGGACACCTCAACAAAGCATAATTAGGCTCTTCACTTTACACCTGTTTTTTATTCCCTTGAGGAACTATGAGGACCAGGGTTTTTTTTTTCAAAATATGGAGAGTTTATGCCAGAAAGGCTGCCTCCAATTGGACAGTGGAGCATATTTTGCTATAAGTAGATTTTGAAGGCATAAATTTTAGGCTACATGGATTTTTTTTAATAGCATTTGGGCAATTGAATTTTTTTCAATGAAGCCTAATTGGCAACTTAGATTTCATGCTATCATGCATTTGGGAACTACCTAAATTCCCATTCAGCAATTTTGGCAATAGTTAAATTGTGTTTGTCTAGCTACTACAATGAAACAAATCTCCCTTGGGGGAATCGAACCCCGACCAAAAAGGATATTGCCTTTGCAACAAGGGAGTCCTGCACTCACATAACCTTGAAATCCCCCTACCAACCTTCAAACAACCAAGCCGAACACCCAAACCAAATCAACAAGATTTTTGACATACACAATTCTACAACTTGAGTAGAAACCTCCAAAACCAAAAATCAAATTTACAATTGAACTTGATACCTTATTGTCACCTCCTTCCATAATGTTATTGTATCATCATATGGGAAGTTAGACAATGTGATTTTTTTTTGCTAAACCTCTTAACCCACAAATCCAAGCGAGTTGTTAGCTAGTTTTGGAACTTGTTCTTCATGAAAGAGAGATTGTTGAATGTTCTTTCATCCTCAACAAACCCCAACACCTGAACCATTGCAATCTCTTCCAATTCGTTGTACTTGTTGAATTTTTCATTCAAAATAAGAGATGATTTAATCCTCCGTCACTGAAAAGAAGGGGGAGATACTTTCTACATGTGTAGACCCCTAATGTTGGACAAATAGACTCAATGTGTATTGTTGAAATCTTATTGAAATAGAAATATTTGCTTCAAGTATCATTTCTTCATCAAATTCCTTACATATACCTAAATTTTATTGTCTTATTTCTCTGGACTACAAGGGATCAGTTTCTCTTTTGATTTCCTCTCAAGGAATCAATTAGTTGCTTAATGGGAATGGCAGCTCATACCCCAACAACAAGAATCCCAAAAATATTAATTTGGTTACATCACATGGTTCCTTTCAAAGACTTGATAGAGATTCAGGACAAAATCAATGGGTGTAATCTATTCCATTTTCCAATAACCCCTTGTTCCCAAAATCCTCAAAGCTCCCACAATCCAGCATGTACTTTCTCTTCATGATGAACACATTGCACACTTAGCTTAAGATCCTTGAGCCATCAAACATGGAGTTGCCACAACAACCACTCCAAAAATCCTTGACACACTCATCATCTCTGTTGTGTTGATCCTTAAAAAAAACCCATGCAAGACCTCTAGACCTCTTATTGACGCTCTTGGCACAACGAAAGTTCAAGCATTAGGATTTTAATGAAAAACAACAATCTCAATCAACTTCTACCCCTACCTAATTACAATCCAAAATCCAAATCCACTACACACTTGCTAGTTATCATGAAAATCTAGAAACTTAGCTTCCTTTCTTCACCAAAAATCTCCCTTTTTTTCTTCAACCAGCATCATATATATTTTTCCTCTCTACATCCGTTCACTCCCTAAAATCTTCTCACCAATCCCCTCGCAGAACTGTGATTCACACAACTCATAAAGAATCTCCATTGAGCAGTTGGGATCATGCTCCATCATTGAAACTAGCTCACCAAGATCCCTTCACAATGACCTGCAAAACAACAAAACAACAAAACAAACCGAAAACGACAAACCAAAAAGCAACTTCTTTGGCACCCTTGAAACACCATGCCACCAACAATTCAACCACAAAGTAGAATTAGGGTTTGCAACCTTCATCCACATAAACATTTGACATTGCTTTTAGGTTACACCTCATCCACAATCTAGTTGCTAGATTCAACTATGAATGTTTAATTATTGCCCTTTCAGCACTATGGGATATATTGAGTCTAAAACAAGAGGAATTCACATCAAACATATGTGAATATAAAAGAATGGGGACCATAATCCCATGTGTGTTGGCAAGCTATGGTTTACACAATTTGTGGCAAATTTGAAATTACATATAATATCAAAAGGAACAACATGTAAGATTTCACCCACTTTGAATAATTTTTTAAATCGCATGTAAATGATTTGGGCTTCAAAATTAAAAGAAGTCACAAGAATTATGAATATGAAATTGTGAAATAATTATACATTTGTGTAAATGTGCACCAATAATTTAATAAAATTTTATTAAAAACCCTTATTTGACAACAATTTTTCATTTCAAAAGAAATTCAAAACTTCATCTTACTTTTGTCAAGTGATTAAAAAAACATTTAGCCCAAGTAAATCTTCAATGAAAGAACATTTTCCAACGTTAAAAAATCATAATCATCAACATTTTTATACCATAATGTACTAATGAGCATTTAAAAATCATTTTATCTAAATTCCATGACCTCAAGAAAAATTGAAAACTTTGATGGGAAAGATTGTTCTTTATGGTTTCTTTTATGTATGTGTAAAATTTCATAGAAACATTATCATTAAATGTAGTACTTTTTAGTCCTTTTGTTGGAATTGCAAAAATGTGATAGGGCTCTCCAAATAAAAATAAGATTTTGTTAGACTATCATATCATTCATATGTGCATTGATTTCACAACATAATCCTAGATTGGGATATGAACCATCATCTTTCACAAAAGTTTAATGAATTATTTTCCAAATTTTCACCATGATGCATGAAACTTCGATAGGTATTGAAAATTGTCAAATTGTGACAATTTTTCGTGTATACCATAATTTGCTAACACCCCCACCAACAATCTTGCAAGCAACACAAAATGTAGCTTTGATAACATTCAAATGTGAAAGGATGATCCTTTTACAACATCAAGATTTAGTTAGTATTGGGGGTACACAATTCCAAGAGCCATCATGACTTCTTGCTTTGGAAACTAGCACTGTAGTTGAGAAATTAAAGTTTAGGTTGCCTCAATGTAACAATTTTTCACAACAATAGTGGTTCTATTAAAATCTTTTCACGAACCTTCATCCAAAACCCATCAATTGGGTTCCAAATATGGACAACAAAGATCTATCCACCAATATTAAAACTAATAAAAGCTTGGGGCTCAACCAAATTTAAACACCGATGGACCAACAAAACATCATTGGACTACTACAATAATTTGGTGAAATCATCAAACAATGGATCACTAAAATTAGAAATTGGATCAATATAGAGGTGAAAAAGTTTAGCCTCAGCAAGATTTATCACATTTCAAAATTCCATGATAAACACATCTCGACATTGGGCATAATTAATGAAAGAATGGACCACCTCCAAGATTGGAATAACACATGGCAAGCCTAAGATTAAGTTTAAGTCACGCAATAATTCAAAGTTGTCATGAGTAGATTCTTTTTTTCACAATTAGAATGCATCTTCACAACCGAAGACTTGCATTGGGCCAATACACATTTCAACATGGATACCCAATGGGTTTTCACATTCCTCAACAATTTCAACCTTTTAGTTTCCAAAGGTTCTACAAACTTAATGAACTTCAAGAACTTCTTAAGGTTGTGTGCAAAAATTGAATACAAGGATTACAACATGAATTTAATGCGAGATGCCAAAAGTAATTTGGACAAAATAACAACTGTTAAATTGATTTGTGTGCCATGTAATGCACAGCAATAAGAAAAGGAGTAGTACGAATTTTTGTTGAAAAGTTACCTCAATCCAATGGCCATGGAACACATAATTTCCATCAAAACCAATGCGTACCCACCATCAAGCAAGCTTTTCAATTGAAATACCTCTGTACTTAGCCATGCACTTCAAAAGGATTAAAGTGATGTTAGCTGCAGTAACATTCATTTCCACACATTCCAAAGTAAGTAAGATTGGAAATCTATACCAATCTTTCATAACATAGACATGGACACTAATACATTACCAGTTGTCCAATGTAGTCACCTCATTTACATTCATAAAAAAATAGTTAATACTTTGCATAATAGCCTTAGCGGATGTAAGGACAAAATCATGCATTGCTTCAACCATTCCCCACCCACTCCCATATGTCCAATGTTCTTTAACAATTCCCTAAAAGTTTCATATTTGGAAATTAGATGACCATGGCTCAATGGTGGAATTGTTTTGCAAACTAAACAATAATATTTCTAGATGAAAGATGAACACTAGTCTACAATTGATTTAGAATTATTTCAATATGTTACCACCATAGAACTTTTCATTTTTTGCATGAGTAGATTCCTTATTGTAGTACCAATCCCCAAAAGCACTTCCAATAAAATCAATAAATCTTTTTTTCCGACCAACATGTTTATGCAAAATATCCAACTTCGATGACAAGAACTTGTCCTTTCCTTCAACAATTGAACATATCATGGATTTCACTAATAATACTTGGAAATCTTCCCCCAAAACTAATTCTACCCAAGGAAACTTAGCTGCCAAAAACTTTTGGAAAATTTGAAACTTGTCATAAGACCATTTAAGTTTCTTGGTTAGAAGTTCATGCGCATTAGGAATAGAAGACTCAAAGACAACTAACAATATAGGTGGAGGAACATGAGATGTTGACAAGCTTACCATGTTAATATTCGATTGACTTTGACCATGAAAATAAAGTTTGATTTGAAAATTTGCAAAAAACTTCAATGGTGCCATTACAATAAACAACTTGAACAAAGCAAGCAAATCAAAATAGATCAGAGGCCAAAGCACGTAAATGAATTAAAAACATGCACAATTTTTAAAAACTCAAATTGTAATATGAACCAGAAAGAGGAAACAGGAAGTCAAAGTTTTAATCATTGTGGATTGTATAACTTCAAGAATCAAAAGCTTGGTTCTAGAGCTTGAGGTCATCACCTTTAGGATTAAAGGTTTTGATTTTGATAGACAATCTCAAAAACTGTATAAACTTTAAAAGAACTACATAAAGCTTGAAGGAATTCATTTGCGTTTGTTGATTGTTCCATCCCCATGAATCATGAGCAATAACTATTACAATGATAAGATCATGCCACTATTAAGCTTATTTGCACAAAGCATATTGAACATTCAAAGCAAGCAATGATAACCTTATGCCTCCATCTCCAAAGTCCATTGTTTAATTTCTTTTCTTATAAATTTTGATTAGTAATAATTAATGATAGCCATTGGAGTTTTTTTGGAGGAGCTATTAAACTAACTAAACCCTAAAGGCGATCCAACACATTCAACAATCAAAGTTGGTGATTTCCAAAAAGGATAGCTAAGATTTGATGATAAACAAGAAGCTTAAAATGCCCTAAATTTGAAAAACCTTAAAAGTGTGGATGGTGATGGATGTTTACAACCAAATGGCTTTTACTAAGAATGGACAAAGATGGGAGATCAACATTTTGGTGCACATGGTGTTATAGGGGGGTTGTTTTAAGTGATTTCCATTTATTTTATTTTTTATTTCCTTCATATAAAATCACATGTGTGGATTTTGTGTGGCCTTTTGGCGATAAATTGCCAAAAAAAACCTTGATGAGGACCGTATATAATATTTTGTCTACAACGCAAGTTTTATGTAATGTTTTTTTTACTGTAACACATCAAGCCAAATGACCCTTCGTGGTTTTCTCTTTAGTCAAAGTTATCATGGCATCATTGTAAGGAAAGGTATCAACTGTATTTCTATATAAAGAGGCTATGTAAACATCCAAACCACTAAATCCAAATGTTCACATAGACTACCTTCCGTAATCTTGTCTTCATGAAGGTCAAGGTTAAAAAAGTGTTATCATCTTCCATAAAACCCATAATTTGAACCATAACCAATTTTGCCACTTTCATGAATTCATAAAGTCGATCACATAATAAAAGATTATTAAAAAGCTTCTTCCAAAGTTTGGACACCAAATTCAGATCCATCGATTAGTCCTAGTCCATTGAACATTAGACATCACTATAATCTTGAAGAAAGAAGACTACAAGTACAAAATACTCACATCAAGTATTGTTGGGATCCAAGTTTGGGTGGATCCAAGCTTCATAGGTTGACAATAGAAACCTTTCAAGATGGCCATATGAACAAGGAAGGTCATTTCAAATGAAGATTTTAACCAATACTACATATAAACAACACTCAAAACATCCGTGACATCCTATGCAAGAAATTGCTTTTTAAGCTCATCATTGAACATAATTATAGTTTCAAAAGATTATCTTTGCACCTAATTGATGGTTTGTTGGAAGATAACATGAGTGACATTTGCATAAATTGATGTGTCAAGACACCAATAATGCATCATGATGGAAATGCCAGTAATTCAGAAACTCAAGTTCTCAAAACCAATATTCAAATCATGTGCCCATTCATGCACCACCATGTCTAATGTGCCATTTAGCAAGTTGCGATGCCCATTGAACACATCACGCATGTAGGTAATCTAAAAATCATTGTATCAATACTAGAAACTTGTTTGGCACAATTGGACTAAAACAACAAAATCATAGACAAAGCATTGCCGAGATTGGAAGAATTTAATCAAGTCGTTGAGCCCTTCCAAAATGGGCATAATACAATAAAACCCCATCATTACCTCCAAATCCCAAAATAATTCCAAATTATAGGCAATTTGAATATTGTTATCAACATCTTGATGCATCTTTGAAACCAAGGCATGATACAAAAACAAAACCCTTTTAGTTAGGAATAGCATCGAAATCCAATAGGTTTTGACCCCATGTTTCCACAATATCAACCAAGTCAATAAACTCTTGGGTTTTCTTTGGACTATGAGACAAGTATGCATACAAACTTTGTGGGACATCCTTAAATATTTCTCACAATGCCCATTTTACAAAGAATCTGGACTACAATATTGGCGCGACGACTTATACAATGCACACTAATCATGAATGGTGCATTTTTTTTTTCAACTAAACTATCACACTTGTTTTGATGCCTTGAAACACATTCACCCCATTTGTTCCAAATGTAATTGGTCACGAAAATCACCAAACAACACCATGGCATCCACAAATACACATGTCATGACGCACTCCCAACTCCTTGAAAGACTCAAATATGAGTCCAACTAGAAAACAACGGAAGAAGGAGGGGTCGGGGCACGTTTCCTAGCTCACAACACTTTGAGGGGTAGAGGGGCGTGGTGGAGCTCTGGGATGAGACTAAGAAGAGTTGACAAGCTTCACTCACTCACACGGGCCTGCACACAACCCACACAAGGTGGTTAGTGCATAGTTGGAGCACCTTTGGTGCTAAGACGAACCACGGGCAACACGAACACACAAGATTCACCACAGCCCGAACTTGGGGGAAGCCACCACCTTCCTCCTTATAGTATATTCTGCACCTCTCCATGGGGCCTACATCCAAATGGTTTTTCTCTCTCGGGAGTCCCGAAATCGCGCCAACTGGGACTTTCGTAACTTTGGAGCCCCATAACTTTACGAGCAAACCTCGGATCGAGGTGCGGTCTAAAGCAAAGTTGTAGCCCTCGTCGAAAGTTTTCCAACGATATGTCGCACGTCATTTGTAGCCAAGTAAATCGGGTCGATTCCCAACTTTTTTTTGGTTGGGAGTCAAACTGGCAATTTGACTCCCGAACCTTCTTTTGGCCATAACTTGTGTTTAAGATGTCCAAATAAGCAATGCAAGCCCATTTTAAACATTTATGTTCTAAAATCTTTTCAATTATGTAAGGAACGCCACAAGCCATTGAGTTTTGACCCCTAAAATCGCTCTCTGAAATTTTGGGAGTCCATCAGGACTCCAACTCCCAAAGTGGGAGTTGCCTTGGGAGTGTGAAGGTTCACTCCTTCACACTTTCTTACACTCCCGGGAGTATGTGATGTGGTTCTTGGGCTTCTTCTTGGCCCATAACCTTGCAACCCCTTTGCCTTGGTTGCAAGCCCAAGGCTAGGGTTGCGACATGTCAAGTTATCAAAAATGGCCCCATCAACCACATGTTGCACAGAAAATAGCAAAGGTGTACACTACTAATCTTCCACCACACAAGCATGAATGGAAATCCATGACTATTATCAGAAGTTGCAACTTCATCACAAGAAAGAAATATGAACCTAACACCTTCAACCAAAGATTTGGTTTTGTTGACAACCAAATCATGCATGCAAAGCTACCATCTCCCAACTAAATGTGTTTGACTAGTGGGTTTTTGGAAAATTCTTCACATTAGGGAAATTTAATAGCTTGCTCATACTTTCACAATTAATCATAGGTCTACTTTCAACCATCATGTGAAAACAAATAGAAAATTGCACCAATTTGTTTTCCTTCAACCAATAGCAACATGACAAAATTGGTTAGCAATGGTGACCTTAATTGAACAATACAAACATTCACTCTTAACATGGACGAAATCTTTGTTCATGTCATACTCACCAACTTTAAAAACTCTTGAAATTGTACCTAAGGCCTTCCTTCTACCATTATGTTTCCAAAGGTTGTCCGATTTGGGGGCCAACAACTTTTCCTTGCCTTCTATCTTGGTACAAACCTTGCATTTGACTTGATGCACCTTTCCATGTGCATCCACCACCAATTCAACCCATGGTAGTTTAACATTCTAATCATCTTGAAACATCCTATTTAGCTCATACTCCTTCCATTTCCTCTTAGTCTTTTCAATAATATTCCACACATTAGCATCAAAAAAAGGTTAAAGATTAAAAGGGATAGGGTTTGGAAGTTGGCTATTAAAGGATGTTACACTTAATGTACCAATTTGAAAAAAAATGATGGAATTTGAGATTTGGGGGAGTCTACAAAGGTGCCATGTTCAAGAAAGAATCACAATAATAGAAATAGTTTATAAGACATGTGACAAAAATCTCCAACTTTGTCGCCAATAATCAACAAACCCCAACTCTGCAGTTAGTAACCAATAAACCCTAAAGCTATATACTATAATTTGTAAACTACAACCACTAAACCTGAAACCTTTGCATTGTCAACTTTGAAGTTTGCAACCAATAATCCTTAAAAGCTTCTAAAGTTTGGACTAATACACTAATAAATTCAAAATCTAAAATCTAAAAACAAAAAAACTCATAGAACATCAAACCTTTAAATCAATAAGATGTGAAATAATAAGCTTTATCAAACCTATTACTTCATTGAAGCTCAACAAAAACCCTAAACCCTTTAATCACACACCGACCCATAAAAAAAGTTCAAAATTGAAAATTATTAGAAAATGTTGAAATTTTTAAAAATGTTTCGATTGCAAATCTTTTAAATGCTAAGTTGCTAGTTTGCCCATTGTTGATTGCAATCAATTCCAAAATCCACGATCATAATTTGTCCATCAATAACTATTATTAAATCAAAGTACATAACAAAGTGCACACACAAACTAATGAACCACCAAACTTCAGTGCACATTGCACAATGACACAAACCACTAGTGATTATTGCATTACATAACATGCAATGTGCACATTACAAACTCCAAAATCCAAAGTTGTGGATTATAGCAACTTGCAAAGAGAAAATTACGATAACACTGCAATGGGTTGGGATTTGGGAATCAAAATTGTATCTTAATTTTTGGAGTCCAATCAAACTTTGGCAATGACCGATTGACAATTGTTGACCAACAAAAACCTCAACTTGCAAGTTCCATGACACAATGATGCATCATAGTCCTTCAATGCACAATGGCACTCTACATATTGCAATTGCGATTCCTAAATCCTCCCACGCTTGATGCAGTGCTTTGAACGATTGACTAAGTGATCTAATCCAAGTTGCTGCCTTAGTTGACTACTTGCAACCTGTTAGAGACTACAATCATGACTCACTAGTGTGCTTTGATTCTTAAACAATGGTGATTCTTGAATAGTTGACTAAGTCATCAAATCCTTGAAGCCATGGCCCATGCCCCATTGCACATCGTGAAACCAAATCCTAGTTAAGACTTTCATAACTATAGAATTTGGCGAGCTCAAGCAAAGGGTCATAGCTGGTGATGGTGATCCCACCTTCATACTTGACAACAAGCAATGAGAAAACGAGGATACCCATTGTAATTTTGACAAAAGAGGAAAATGATCAGCAACAAACGATGATATTGGATGGCTCAATGGAGCCATTTGGCAGCTGGGACTGTTGTGGGCTCACCAAAAATGGCTAGGGGGATTAAGGTTTAGGAGGAATTGCAATCAAAGTACTTGCTCCAATATGTAGCCTTTCAGCGATTTGCCTGTTTTTAGCCCTATTTTTTAGGCATAAAGGTAGAAGGCCAAATTTCCAGGTCGAAATCTGGCCACTGAAAAAAACACTGGTTCTATGGCATGAGGATCCAGAAATCCAAAATTGAAATTAGGGCTGGCATGAATACACACATACATGGTGCGCGGGGGGACATCCTAATGCTCTCATTACGGCCAACATTTGGCGATGCTTTGATCCTGAATCCAGGGTAAACAGAAATACGCACATGATTTAGGGGATGACTCATGTGGGATCAATTGCCTTTACCACTGTAGGAAATATATGACCCGATCAGAGACAACACTCAGAGCTTATGTATTTTGTATCTATAGTCAGAGGTAGTCATAGTTGTAGTCTGAACAATATTGCATTGGCTTGCAAAAGCATATTTAGGTCTATGGTTTATGTCCCTTAAGGTTTGGGACTTGGTAATGGACAATGGAAATAAATCTCCCATTGGATCAAGAGTACTCATTTCAATATGTGGAGCAATTGGTTCCACTTTTTGGATTGTTCCGGGGACAAGGTTCTAACTTCATTTTATTTGGTGGAATACTTGGAAGATTTCCCCTCTACTTATAGAATGTTAAATGCATAACAATCTAGTGAATGAGGAATGGCATTTAAGCAGTGACATTTTGGTTTTATGTTTCATTAACTTCCCCGTTGTTTGTGTATTTTCCTTATTTTCCCTAACTTACCTATCAACTTCCATTTTGTAAGCAAAGTAGTTTTATTAAATGGAAGGGATAAATTCGGTTTGCTACATGAGTGCTTTGGCTTCACCATTATCTAGTCTCTTTGTTGGCATAAAATTATTCAGAAAAGGAGTGTCAAAAAGTTGAGAAATTTGATCCAATATGTTGAGATCAAAGGTTATAAGAGTCTGAAAAATCATTTTTGAGTTTGGAAAAGAGGGGGTGAGGGTTATTAAATTTCCTTTAAAATTAGAAAATGAAACTCAGAAATGTTACTCATGAACAACCACAATAAGATACTCACTGCCTTTGGTATAGAATCAAATGTTTTCCAGAGGGTCTTAATGGAAATTTGCTTTGTCAAGTAACTGTGTACATAAGTATAGAGAAGTCCATAAATATTTGCTTTGATTGTTTGTTAGTTCAAGTGACAATCAAAGGCAAGCCCATGGGCATGATGAGAAAAGGCATATTAGTACCCTTTCTAATAGGATGGGTTTTGTGTATGGTGAAGCTCCAAGGTGAGGGGTACTTTCAAAATTAGGGGCTCAAAATTAGGGGATATTTGTGGATATTGGCCCACATATTTTCAAGCACTTGATTGGATATGTTTTAACTATTTCCATTTCAGATGCTAAGCAAGTGGGAAAACACAAGGGCTTTTTTTTGAAGGCAAGACAAACACGGGAGCTCCATGGGAGTAGAAAGTATTGACCTTTTTGATGGATTAGCGCCCTTTTTTTCTTCTAGGCTATGACTTTCTTGCCACGAAGTCTCATCTACAGCTTCCATGTGATCCTGTCTGTGAGCTCCTAGTTCTAAAAGACCATCTCAGTGAGTCGGTGCTCCTAGCCTAACCACACCTATCGTTACTCAAGCTTCCCCTAGAGCTTGGAAGCACCTAGGATGGCCATTCTCATCTCCAGTACCCACCCAATCACCCAATTCACATTGACAGAAAAGTGTTTGATCAAGCTACTGAACAAGTGGGAAAGCAATTAGAGAGTTTGATTGCCTTCGAGGCAAACGTGCAAGTGTACAGTATTTGGAACTTTGTTATTTTTTAAGTGGGTGTTGTGTTTAGGGTTTAGGCTCCCATTTTTCTTTGTCATAAAGTCTATTGTCTCTAGCTTCTTGTTCCGGCCTTCGAAGATAGATGGGTGCCAATATACCACCAACCAGATGGCAGCTGAAGCTTCTAGCAAAGGAATCTCATTAACTATAAAATATTTTGTTTGCTTTTTATATGATCTTTCATCATCCTTTTTGGGGACACCGTCATTGTTCCAAAGCTACACCCACTCAAAAACCTACAATTAAATTTCCCCCAACAACTTGGAAGTACCCACCTTATCTCCAACTGATTGTGTTAGATGGATAATTTATTAAAAATTTTAAAAATTTAAATCCATGATTAAATAAAAATCCTAATGATTTGATGGTCAATTAGCATCTACAATAAACTTTCCTTCATTTATCTTCCATTATAACTCCAACTTCAAGCTCAAGAACACAGCAATTAATTTCGTACAAATCTAGTTCATGTATTATCATTTATGTACATGTATACAACATACATATGTACCTATATGCATTTCTCCACCAAGAAAAGCTATTGACATAGCTAGCCAAAGGCTAGGCTAGGTGTGACTCTTCATTCAACACAAAAAAAGGTTGTCCATATTTTTGGAGGTAGGCTCTATGCCCTATCCAATGCCCCTACCTACTTTTTAGAGGTGGGGTCATTAATAAGTCTTTGCAATGTTGTCATCATGGGTTCTTTTAAGTCTTTGCAATGCTGTGATTTTGGAAGCTCACTCATAGGTGGGTCACTTGGTTTCTTGTGGAGGTGTGGGCTCTGAAACATGGCTATCTTGAGAGCTCATCCTTACCAAGACACAAATTCTCACATATGTACACATATATCTATGAAGGTGGCAATTTCATATTTTCTTGGACAATGACAATAACATATCTATGCAAGTGGCAACTTCATAGTTCCATAGACAAATCCAATGTGTCTCTCAACACATGTGGCACTTTCATATCTCCTTTGACAAAGCAATGGGCATCCAACCACCAAGCCACACTCTTACAATAGTGCTACTTACACATATAAGTTGGTCTTTACAGGGTGTGCACAATTGTCATCACTTCTAGGGTTTGGGGTTGATTCGACACCTCTTCAATTCAACTAAGGAGGTGATTGAATTTAATAATCTTACCAATGATGCCGGATGAGGAGTGATAACCCTATGAAAATTACAGACTTTTAAGTCGAACATTACATTGCTAAGTTGTTAAGTACAACTAGATGAGGGATAGTAAATCACTCAAGCATGTTTCTCATCCCCCACTAGAAAGGCAAGAAGAAGCCACTTTCATATACATTGCTTTGTGCCTTGTATGCACATGTATGTGGTAGCCTAGAGACTAGTATATCAATTGCAAAATGTTCATAAAAATTTATCTATAAATTGGAGCTATTGTTTTCGTATTATAATAATAGTCCTGATTGTGTTGATGATAACAGCCCTTTAAAAAAAACATACTGATAAATAATCCATATTCATTAAACTATACTATTACTTATGATAGAATAATTACTGGTCATTACTTAACAATAGAATTATGAAGAGGAGTAGCGCATGTGATGGATGCCTTTCAGGCGCCATTTAAAGTTAAGCTTAGGGATAGCCACCACCAAGAGTCTTTTTAGGGAAAGTAGGCGGATGGGGAAGTCTCTTTTAACAGCTATATTCCCAAGAGTAGGAATTTGGTACTTACCTATAATAGGTAGGTAGTGGGTTGTGAATTTTGCTTCTTTATATTTTTAGGTGAACCGCAAATGCCCTATTTCCATTCTTCCCTAAAAGGAAAACGTAAAACAAGGATATGGAATTCCAAAATGACCATTTAACCTAGTTGCAAAAATTTGAAGGAAGTCAAGGACCCCAATCTTTGATCACCCCAATGGTATGTAAGAGATGCAGTTATTTTAATATTTTCTGTAATTAGGTAGTCTTTTTTGTGCCTTTTGGTTTGGTTGGCCATTTCAAATTTGATGGATTTTCTCCTAATTCTGCCATAATTTTAAAATCCAAACACTCTCATGATTATATATTCAAATAACTGCACAACACAGGTTGGTTTTTTCCTTATACAGGATGGCTGTTTGTCTGCCGGTCCCACTTTGGGTTCGGATAGTTCTAATTGTGATGTGATTCATGTGTGTGCAACACACTGTAGTGACGTGAATCACCGGTAGGGGAGGACCACTTTGGAACATGCCTTGGTATAACTTGTTATCACCGTGTCACAGCATACCAGGCTCCAAGGGTTCCAAATAGTAGGAGACCCACATCAAAATATGAGAGTATTTTGAAGAAAGATTGCTTTCTTCTTCTAAAAATAAATAATATTAAAAGATCAGAGTATTAGGTCTTGGTGGCATTTTGTTGGAAAAATGTACTCCAGGAAATTGTTGTGCTCGGTGGAATTACAAATACTTTACACCAAAGCATAATGTCATGCTTTTGTAGAATTGCAAATACTTTTTCACCAAAGCGTCTTGTCATGCTTTTGTAAAATTGCGAATCCTTTTTCACCAAAGCATCTTGTCATGCTTTTGTAGAATGACAAATCCTTTTCCACCAAAGCATCTTGTTGTGTTTGCAGAATTACCGATACTTTCCACCAAAGCATCTGGTGATGCTTTGTGGCATTACCAATACTTTCCAGCAAAGCATCTTGTTTGTGCTTTGGAGAAATACAAATACTTTCCAGCAACGCTTAATGAGATATGGCATTCAATATTTGTCATTTTCCATTTAAAGAACTCAGCTACCAATAGACTTCAATTCTTCCATCTTTGGCAAGTGTAAACTTCAAACACACTACTCCACAGAACACGAAAACCCAACACTTTAGAAAGAGAAAAAGGGGAAAAAAAACAAAACACTCAAAAACTAAGCACCATAGATACCGTAATATCCCATTTTGGGGATTTTTGATGTTGTGGACTAGAGACTCTTTTCCCTTGGGCCAGGCTAGTCTACAACTGGAGAATCCCCAAAATAGAATGCGGGCTGTAATACATTTGTGGGCTGGTGTAAGTAAGACTTGCTTTGGACTCTAAGTTGCATCATGTCCAAATGAGCTTGATGTTTCAAACAGTTTTTCTTGCTACATACATCTTTCTTTGTGATGGACAATTTTCCACCTATTCCTTGTTTTTACCTCTTCACAAATTTTCTTCAACTTTTATGTTCATGTGATAAGCATTGACATGTGGAAAAAAACCTACTTTTTTAATCAAAAAGTGAAAAACCCCCCAAAAACAACCCACCCCACCCTACCACTAACAAAATTGATTTAAGCTAAATTCACTACCACTCCACCACCACCACCACTAAATGACAAATAAATAAACAACGTATCCAGAAAGAAAGTGGCCTAAAATTGGCCTGAAATTTGCTATCTAAGAAAGCCAGATAAATGGAAATTTCCTGTGAAATAAAGGCCCCTGAAATTGACCATTAAATTTCTAAGTAAGAAAGCCACATAAGTGGCTAATAAAGCGATTGTATGTAAATCCTTATCGCACTACCACCACCACCAAATGAATAATTAATTCGAGGGAAATAAAGTGGCCTGAAAATTGCTAAGTGAGAAAGCCACATAAGTGGCAAATAAATTGATTCAACTACATTCAATATCCAGTCCATCTTCACCACCACCAACACCAAATGGAAATTGTTTTTTATAGAAAATCCCAGGAAATAAAGTGGGGTGAAAATGGCTAAGTAAGAAAGCCAGATAAGTGGCTAATAAACTGATTTATCCAAATTCCCATCACACCACTACCAACTCCCCCACCCCGCCCCCCAAATAATAATTGGGTGAACAAAAACGTGGCTGAAAACAAAGTGGGCTGAAAATGGCTATGTAAGAAAGCCACAAAAGTGGCAGCACAGGTTTGAACCTCTGCCACGGAAGTATATACGCCTTCTGTTCTTCCTAGAGCGGTGCAAAGGAAGGCTCCAGAGGAGCGAGAAGAAGAAGAAGGAAACGAGAGAGATAGAAAGAGAGAGACAGATCTCGCTAGAGATCTGCGAGAGATCGCGATGGCGTCAGGCGTGGTTTTGTAGGTCACTCCTTTGTAAGTATCAATCAAGATTGATCGCTGAAGTTGCTGCTGCTACTACTTTTTTGGTTGAGATCCAAAGCTGAGAGCTCAAGTTTCGGGTCTGTTCTTGTTTGTTTTGTCTTGTATGTTTTCTTCTTCTTCTTGTCTCTTTTTTTCGTGGAGATCGGATGGTCGTAGATCTGAGGACGAAGAAGCTCCGTTGGTATTTGCTGTGTATGGTTCTGTGTTATATCTCTCTGTTTCTGAGCTTTTGGAATGTCTTTTTTTTGTTTTCCAGGGGCGGCGGAAGAAACAAAGGAGTTTGAGAATCTGGCACGGCGGTATAATAAGAGTCTCCAGACGAAAGAACGTGTGATCATCAGTCGCCAAAGAGCGAGGAGATCGAAGGAGAAGAACAAGGAAGGAAAAAGAAAGGCGATTCCGGGGTATGTATCTATGTACGTAAGTTATGCATTTGTGTTTTTTGCAAGACTGACTGATATCGAGGACTTTTGTGGATTCATGAGCTCAATGGAAACCTAGTTTTTCGCGTTTTTCAGTATCTGATGTTTCAGGAAAACAAAGCTCTCCCATTTCCTTGAATGTTGTACCGATGGTCACCGGGTTAGATGATGGAGCCAGGAGTGTATGGCTTTATAAGGATCCGGAAACTGTATTTTTCTGTAGCAATAATGGGGTCCTCGTGGCTTCTAGAACATCAGATTTGCTGATGGAAAGCTCCAAGTAGCAGAACGTCCTAGCCAATCCTTCTGTAGGAGTGTGGGTTCTGGGGAGAAGGGAGATCAAAACAAAATGCTTCCTCTGTTTGAATATGCGACCAAAGGATGTTCAATGCATTATACCTGGTATCTGCCTCAAAAAATCTGAAGAAACTGTAAAACCCGAGAGCTTCTGTTTAGCTTCTTGGCAAGCTTGGATTGAGTTTTGTTCTTTTCTAGGGTCCTTACTATCCAAGCTTGTCAAATCCTTCAGAATTTTCTTTCCCTTCTATTTTGTTGCTCTTGCTCATTGGAGACTTCATCCCTGACAACAATTGTCTAATGGTTTAATTTTATTTAATTTTTTCCTCAGGTTAGCAAATTCTGAAAGAAGAGAGAAGAAGAGGCTGTGAGAACAAGGGATTTTCCAGCTGAACCAGAAACTTCTGAAAGAAGTTCAAATACAGTAATCTGGATATTCAAAGTTAGCAGCTGCTGAAGAAAGGATAGTAATATATGGCAGCTCTTGTGAAACCAAATGCAATGACAGTTGGCCAACTATGGCGATCCTACAGCCACATCCGGATGCAACTGAGAAGGGAAACCGAGCTTCGGGATATAAACCGCACACACTCATATACATCATTGTCTGATGTCATGGGTGCTACTAGATTGCTTGCTCCTGTGCTTCGGGGTCAACAGTCATCTTCTTCTAGTCTCATGAATTTCCAATCCTTGCAAGACATCCGCAATGTCCACATGAAGAATCCACTGGTTGAGAAAGCTGCTCGATACTACCTTGCAACAGGCAGTTCTCATAGTCTTCACCAGCATGGTGGTCCATCTCCAATGCTTTCTTCAGGCTTCTCCTCTTTGTTCAGGATACTTGCATTTCCTTTCCACAATACACAGATTGGATTCCAAAGTTTGTTTGGTGGTGCCAGAGCTTGGATCAAACAGCAGCTATACATCAAGAACTAAACCTAGATCACCAAATTTCCCTCTCAAAACATGAGTAGTTTGTATTGACTTTCATGAGTGCCTTCTTCCAGGTTTTTGAATGCTTTACGGCATTCTCTTCAAGTTATTTCAACAGCTGATCTTTTCCAGATTAGGGTTAAAGTATATTGGAGATCAGCTTCAAGCAAAGAGGTTAGGTTCTGAGCATTTTTAGAGTGAGCTTAAAAGAGCTTCAAATTTTTCTTACAAATACTAGAACCAAAGACAGTTTCAAGTTCTTTCCATTTGTGTTTTTCAATTCTCAAAGAGAATACCGGATGTTCCAAGTTCCTGAGAAGGTTGATAATGTTTCCAAAGCCTAAATATTGTCAAGCTTTTTTGTACTGCATCTGACTGAGCCCTTCCAGTGAGTGCCTGCATTTCAAACCTGCAGTGTGTTTGTTCTCCATATCTCGTTGCCGATTTGTCGAGCTCCTCAGACATCCTAATCAACACAGCTGCTCTGCTAGCAAGCACTGATGTTTGTAACAATGTAAACAAATTCTCATGGTTCAATGTGCAGTGCCTTCAACAATGACACTTAGATGCCCCACCAAAGAGAGCTAATGGAAACTTTTTGCTTTGATTACAAGGAGCGAAGCTGTGAGAAGGGATATGCAAGGGTTGGATGGAGAGCTTGGGTATGGGACCAAAATAAGCTCTCATACCCAAGAGAGATGGGGTATATGAACTGATCATCCAAGAGAAACTCTACAAGAAACTTCATCATCTCTTCTTATTGTTTTTCAACAACTGAATATATTCCCTTTGTTCTCTGATAGGAATCTTTGCTAGTAGAAGCTGTAGAGTCTGAGTTGCAAGTTACTGCTGTCATTACTTGGCTACATTTTTATTCAAAAAATCATGATTTGGTTGCCAAGTTGATGTTTCAAGTTCTCCGTTTCAAGTGCATTTGATGCAAGATTTGTAGTCAAGCTTTCTCTGTCATGGAGCAAAATGAGCAATCACAGGTAAAATATTTAAATAAAAATTTGGAGTAAGTCTTCACTCTTACAAAAGCCAAAGTCAGATGCAATACAAGTTTATGACAAATGTGCAAATTATTTTCTGAACCCCACCCTAAAGTATTTCTCATCCCTGCCCTAAACATGAAATCTCAGACAATGTAGGGAGAAGATCCATTGAATGCCACCACATGAGCTACCAATCATTGTGACCAACCAATCGAAATCAATCATACTTCTTTTTTCTCCTTTGTGCAGTGCATATTTGGTGGTCCAAACCAGTGTGTTTTTGGAAAATTTCCTAATGTTGCTCAAGCAACATAATCCATATGTCTATTTAGCCAAACTTTGGCAATATTCAAAATATGAAAGTATGAAATCTGAAGCACCCTTTCATATTGTAAGAAATTGTGGCAACTTTTGGCAGATTTTTTCCGAAAAAAAAGAAGGAATTTACAACAGAATAATCTATTTTGAAAACATATGTCAAAAAATGGCGAAAATTCACCCAAGAAAAATAATTACTGGTCCAAACTCAGTTTCATATTTTTCAACAGGAACTCTATCCAAATGCCTTTTCCTGGCCCTTGTACTGATGCCTTTTCAGTATTCTAATCCCAATAGGGACCATTACATCCTATTGTGAATCTCTATTTTGATTATTACAGCTATGGTTATTACCCTAGTACCTTGGCCAGTTTGACACTAATTATATTATTTTCAAAAATGTTGAAATTTTCAAAAACTATTTCTTCCAAATCAAAAATATTGTGAAAGAAAATAATGAATATTTAGGAATATTGCATTTGTTGAAATTAATTTTTCAAAATCAATTAATTATTCAATGGACATGTGCTGAAATGGCCAAGGTACTACAGTATGTCTTTGCACAAGTGACCAAGGTGGTGTGCCCTAAAGGACATGTTCCATGCTGATGAACATTGTGAGGAGTAACGTCAGTTAGTCACAGGAATTCCTTATGGTGCTCATGATCAGATAGGGGATCTGATACTTACAAGGCAACAAAATGTGGTTTTTCTCATACAAATGTAACATGTGCCATAAATTTTATGGATGAAACTGTGATGTTTATCTCACAGGTGTGTCATAAGCCAGAGCCTTTTGTCTAAGAAAAGTCACAGTCTCTTGTTCTGAGATATTGAGTTATGACCAATGTTGGACAATTATCATAAATGAAAACTGATGGTTTTCAAGAATGGTTCTTCTAAGCTATATACCCATGTTATTGAAGAAAATCAAATAATCAGTTCTAGCATATAACCATAATTCTCAAAAATATCTGAATCAATTCTAATATATAACCATAGTTTTCAAATGATCTAAGAACTGATCAGAAATCCAACTATAATTCTCAAAAATATCTGAATCAATTCTAATATATGACCATAGTTTTCAAATGATCTAAGAACTGATCAAATATCCAACTATAAAACTGCCTTTGCCAATCAATCATTTCTTGAAACCCACCAAATTCAGGCTTTTTGAAAAAAGCCTGCTTCAGGAGTTTTTTATTCTGATTTTAAAAAAAAACAGTACTAAAGGTTTTTTCAAATTCCAATGTTATTTTTATAATCTGGAACAGGAGGTTATTATAAAAATCAGATAACTGCCCAATACTGGTCACAACCACCCTTGTTCTTGATGAATTTTTTTTTGGCTTCAGCTAAACCAATGCAACACATGTTGGGTTACTTGACACGTTTTTGCAGTGTGTAAAGTCTGCAATCACATTAGCTTCAATTGGAGATGCAATAAATCCTGATTTTTTGCTTCAACCAAAGCTTTATTCAACATTTCTTGCCTCTTCAACACATGACCCATTTGGTGGTAAATGGTAATTTCAACAAGCCACTCCCATTATTGAAGATGTGTTTGCTGAAACTATGAGCTAAACCAGTCACACACTCCCCATGCTCTTGCACCAGGTTGTGACTTGTGACTTGTGACCAGTCTACATCACATCCAGAGTGCTTCGTGAAACTTGCAATGTTGTACTTGGACTGAACTACTGGGTGGGAGAAACACTTGATGCAGCTACTTCCAGTCCTTTGTATCCCCAGATTTGAAGCAGAATGGAGGATTTGCCTACAAGCCCCTTAACAAAAGGAGATGAAGACAACTTCAATTGCAGATCTAACAATATTAGAATTGTCTGTAAAATGCCCCAAACTGGGGCTACAGTTTTGCAATAACTGGGGACGAAATTAGAAGTGAGGACAAAGGCAATCCATGTGATACGCTCAAAATGGGTTTTAAACAGGGATTAAAGGGTCAAACTACGGCCCCAATACAGGATGACTTCTTGAAAAACTCTTATAGCAAATGCTAGTGCAGCAGCAGAAATTGGTCCGATATCAGAAGAGCAATTATGATTTCAGGACTTGAGTTATGACTTCAGTACTTCTCTCGTTCTGTGTTTCTCACGACAGATTGATGGACTTTGCCCTCCTCATGGGGCTTGGGATCCAGTCCTTCACACTACGGCACACCAACTCCCAAAAATAAAATTGTTTATGTACTGAAGGTCCTGATTTCCACGGGACGTCGCCTTTTCTTGGGACTTCTGAAATCAGGCTCTGGGACGTAGTGTGAAGGGGCCGTGGAAAAGTTACCATCCAGAATCAGCCAAATTCTGCCCACTCCCTGGATCAACGTTGGTTAGGTTCAGTGTTTTTTCTTGGAGCAAAATTTTGCCTTTTTTTTTACCCAAAATGAGGATTGACGACTCCCACAAAGCGAATTTGTTTTGGTCCTGCCCCATTTCGCGAAAGGACCCCTGGGTTTTTTCGCCGTCATGATGATGAAGACAACACATAGACATGTGTCACCCCCCTATCACCTCTGAGAAACTGACTGATAGCCAAACCCTCACCTAGAATTAATGGATTGCAGGTTTGTAGTCTGTCGATTTCACAACCCTAACGCTTGGTTGACATCCCATTTTGCCTTTGCTTGGACACCCGTTAATTGCAACTGCTAAGTTCTAAGTTCTACTACACTACAATATGCACAATGCACATTCAAGAGTTTCAAGTCTCTGCCTTGGGTGCAACAAGGAGGCGGGCTGACGGCTTGGCTTTTTTGTTCTTTCATAATCTTCAAAACAATTTTTTTTCTCTCTTCTTTGAAGTTTGTTGTCAACAATGATGAGTGCTGTGATCAATGGCAAGTTGGAATCATTGAGCTCTGAGAGGCATTGAACTTGGAACTTGGGAGGGCTAGAAGTTGGATACTAGAGCTCAAGAGTTGACGTTGCAACAATCACTCTTTAGTCAATAAACTAAACCCCTTTAAAGCTTACTATATTTTTCATTTCATTTCCATTGTCCAAGTTCTTGTTTTGTTGCTTTTGTTTGAATTGTCTAAACTCCAAATGTTTCAATCTCTTGTGTTTTACTGAGCTATGTTTTTGTTAAGATTTCAGCATCATGAATGATTCATGAGTATGTGTGCAATATGTGTTCATACTTAAATTTTCACAATGTGGAAACTTTGTTGTGGTTAAATGCAGTGATGCCATTGTTAGAGGTAGTACATTCTTTAATTGAGTTTGCACAATTAAGGGATGTTTTTGTCTATGATTTCATAGCGATCTATGAAGGGGATGTGTACCGCATGTTTTGTGATAGCTAGTCTTTTTTTGAGAATGATATGTTCACTAAATTCAAAGCTTTGATCAACACTACCCATGACAACATCAATTTATGTTGGATTACAAATTTGAACATAGGCATGGATCATCTAGCTTTTGAATTTGCCAGCCAAGAACATATTTAGGCTACTTTTACAAATTAAGTTGGTGCACCTATTTTTGTTACAAGGGACATATGGAAATGTTGTTGTATCTATGAAACAACAATGTCAAGAAGTTGTCATTCAATTTTTTACAAAATTACAAGGCATGTTTCTTGCCCAAAATTTTATGGATGCAATAGGAGTTATTTACCCTCAATATTGGTTCCAACCAAAACTTGAAAAAGGTTCAATGTTGGGTGAATTCATGATAGGATATAAACAAAAAATTGTCACAATTTGATCATTTTCAATACCTATGGAAATTTGATGTATCATGGTGGATGTTTGGAAAACATTTTGTAACTAAAATTTTCAATTAATGGTGATTTACATCACATTACATCATTCTATCATGAAATTGGAGCAAATACAAACAAACTAATTATTAATTAAAATACGTTTTCACATTGCAATGACTCTATCACAATGCTCCAATTATAAAAAAGGACTACAAAGGACTAGATTTAATGGTATTTTATGTAGGAAATTTTGCACATGTAAAATGACAACCATGAAAAAAAATATTTTTCACTAAAATTCTCAATTTTTTTCAAATTGTGAAGTTCATATAAGATGTTTTTAAAACATTTGCTAATACGTTATGTTATAATAATTATGAAGATTGTGATATTTTCAAGTTGTAAAATGTTCTTCCATTGAAGATGTAAATGGGCTAATTGTTATTTTTACCATTTTACATAAAAAGAATGAATTTTCAAAATTAATAAAAAATGGTAATCTATTGTCAAATAAAGGTTCTAAATCAACGTTTATAAAATTACTAGTGTACTTTTACACAATGATACAACTACCAATCAATTGCATATTGATTCGTTAAATAACTTATTCTATGTTTGAAGCTCAAATTTTTTATATGTGATCTCTACAAAATTTCAAAATGAGTGAAATCTTACATGTTACTACTTTTTATACTATATGTAGTCTAGTTTTCCCTAAAATTGTTTACGCCATACCATGCATCTACCCTGCTCATTTGGCAATGATCAACATGGCCTTCTACCAACCTAAGAAGGTAAGACCTAATGAAGTATGGGTTCTAGGCTTGTTTTCTACTATTGCTCTTGACCTTCAAAGATCTTTATTTGTTATCACCATGGCAAAGAATGTTAAATTGGCAATGCATAAACCTTTTAATGTCAACTCAATAACCAAGGCATGTAAAACCTTTATTTCCTCACAGATTCTTGAAATCAAAATCTCAAAGTACATAAAGCAGGCTGTTTTATGGTCAGGGTTTGATTCCCCCACATAGCTATTAGTTTTTAAATAGATTTAAAATAACAATCATTCACAAAAAATCAATGCATGGATGATGAATTGTAGCTGCAAACTTGACCTAGAAGACATAGAAATAGCAAATCAGACCTGATCATTTTTTTTAAAAATCTAAAATAAACTACAAATTTTCTAAGCATGTAGTTGAAAATATGAACACTCCATGTGTCCATGTGGCAATTTTAGCTCCAGTCAAGATTGGCAAGTAACAAACTAGCTAAAACTGAAAATTGAAAAAAAAAAAAGTCAGGAAAACACAGCACCGTAACCCCCTGTTTGGTCACATAGGGGATGAGATTTCAAAAAACAGGGGAAACAAGTACACTGGGCTTGAACGGGGCATGAAACTCAGTTTAGCGGCAAAATTGGTGCTAAACTGAGTTTGCCCTGTCCTTTCTTTTTCCTGAACGCCTTCAGCCCATCACTTGCTGCTGCTATGTGTACTGTAACTATAAATCTTCTCTTTTTTTTTCGTGCATTTCATCCTGAGTCTCAGTATTTCATACCCTTATTTAATAAAATTTCATGACTTTGCAGACAACAGGCAGGAGGGGATGAAGCATCAAATGAGGGGTCAAACTCAGGCCCAACAGGTCATGACTTTAGGGATAACTCTAGTGGGAGAACAGCTTATTGTACTAGAGAGTGGGCAAGATATTGCTGATTCTAGATCCCAAGGAGGTCCCAAGCTGATTTGGCCAGTTCTTCCATTTTAAGAAAATGTCCAATCCCAGTTTTGACATTTCAAAATTTGTGGGAGGTTCTCCAAGTGTTGCGCTCGGTTTTTAAAGTCTTAAAACCTTATGGTTCTGATTATGGCACAATTTTGCAGGCTCACTTCAGAAACCAGGTCTAGTTTCGTGTACACATTATGCAATCCCCCAATGCAAAAGATGGTGTAAGTACAAAGTTTGCAAAAAATTAAAATTGAGATGTATATAGTTACAAAGCTCTACAACTAATTAAGTTTAATAAGTAGTTATACAATTGTCAACTTTTTTTTACAGAAATTAACTTGCGTATCTAAACAAACCTAAATCTGTGCTCAAGAGCTTTTTTTTCATCGTTCCACAGTCCCGGATTTAAGATTGCAAACCTGAGAACTTGCCAAGTTGCTAACACTGGTCCAGAATCCAAACTTTACTAGCAGCCATAATCAAGAGCAGCCTACCCACTCGCTGGCATTAAAGACAGTGGTTCACATGGCTCATTCACACTAGTTGTGCAGAATTTGCCTGGGTGGCCCAATCAACCAAATGTTGCACAATTAAAGAGGCCAATAAATGGCAATAAATGGCCTTATTAGATGCCGTCACCAAGGTCAGATTTATGACTCTAGCTTGAGAATAAATTTGAGCTTCTTTCATAGTGAGTTGCTGTACAACTTTTGTGATATTCCTAGTTCTAAGAATGCTCTTCTGAGTTTTTTTCAGTAAGCCAAGTGTCCAAAGCCCTGTTTGTTTTTTTTGCAATTTTGTGATGTAGCCAAGGTGGTGATCATCCATAAGAAGATTTAGCCAAAAATATTTAGGCATCCTTCTACATTGTTGGCTACCTACTGGAACCTACTATAAAAATCTGGTGATTTCTTTTGATATTCTTTACAAATATTTGGGGATTAAAACCCTCCAACCTCACTTTTCACATTTTAAAATTTTTTAGATATGCCAGTTGGTGAAATCTCACTAGGAAAAAATGAACAAATTTCTCACCAACCCATGTTTACTACAACGTACCACTTCCTAGATTTCCAGAAGCCTTGCTAAAGATTTGTTGCTGATTGTAGTTTCTTTGATTGGCATACACCAGTGATGAGGAATTGTGCTTATATGTAGGTTTTGGGCATAACGAGCACAAGCATCAGGCCACACTTGAATCGAAACATTGGCTTCCTGGAAAGCTTTGGGTAACCCAAATCCATTGGAAAGGTAGAATGGGGAGCTGGATGAGTGGAAGGGATTTCATTATCATCTCAAAGTTACTCAATGGTTGGCCACCTCATGGATACCAAGTGAAAGTGGGAACACGACAAGAGGTCCACAAAGGCTTGTTTTAGAGCATAACTAGTGTCTCCACCATTGAAACACATTGATGAAATCCTTATGCACATGAGACGACAGCCAGGATGAACCAGCATCTATGTTGGTAGTGACCTTTACCCTTAGAGCAGCTCCACGGTGGCCTGGACAATAAATTTAGGATGAAGTGTTCCTATAACATTTGTATCTTGGTTTGGGCTTGCACCTACATGCAATCCAGACATTGTAGCATAAAATGATTCTTCTTGATTGGTCAATTTTAATAAATGGCCTAGGTGGTTAAATTCAAATAGTCTTTCACCTTATATTGTCTCATTTGCCATGTTCATTGGTTAGGATTGGAAACAAGAAACTCCATTGTGTTGGATGTGATAGACAATCCTCTCCCATTGATTGGGCTCCACACCCATTGGGCAACTTTGTTGGGATTTACAAGTGTACAAAAATGGTGCCCCGTACATCACTATTGTCACCCCTAGCAAACTACCCGGTGTCTTTGATCCATGAGTGGAACCATGCATCCTCTTTGACACCACCAACACATTACCAAAAGTTGATACCTTAATAAGGTTGGAAATTATATCCACCAACACAAATGACTATGGTAGGTGAATTTTGTGTTGAATCTTTCCACACTAAGGATCCAACCTTTTGTTAACAACTTGTGGTTCCAATGTTCAAAGATTCATGTTTGTCACCATAACATGGTTTCTACCAACTATCTAAAACATGTTGTCTCATGAAACACCTAACATCACCTCATCTATAGCCAATGGGCCGAAAATTTTGGATCCACAACAATATCCTAGGTCAACATTCGAACTAAAGGACAATGAGTTTTCTCATTCCTTAGTTTTGCCCAAAACATGCACATTTTATTTCACCTATGCTACCATGTTCATTAGTAGTGCCTCTAGGCATGTGAATCTTGCCTCCATGGTGTTGGGTTGATATAAAGTTGGCTTGGTGGCCAACCCTTTAGTGGTCACACCTTTTCTTTTCTGGCCCTTTTTAAAACCTTATTTTTTCCTAACATTGGTCATTTGTGATTACCCTTGTTGAAATTCCAAATGTAAAGTAAAACAATGATTCACATCATGCCCACGAACTTTATAATGGAACATGGTTGGCCAAAGTTACGGTTGGAGGTGGTGGCTTGAGGTGGATTGGGACAATGAATTTCTTAATCAAACCCACCACATCTTTAAAAACTTTCCTCTCCACCTTGTTCAATGGAATACAATGAAGACATATGTACCACTTTGTTTTGGTTTGGTCCCCTTGGTTTTTTTTCGTGACATGACATTATTTGGTTGACCACTATTGGGCCCCAATTAACTTAACCTAGTTTTGGTTAAACATGTGTAAGTCAGTTAATGAAGTTTTGGGGTTAACCCGGGGTTCATGGGATAGGTTAATAGGTTTGATCTTATCCAAAATGGACTGCCAAGGGGGTGGGTGGCCTATATAGGGTAAGGTGGGAGGTAGGTTAGCTAAATTAAGTTATGGCATGAATATCTTGTCTTCACTTAGGTCAATTAAGTAAGCCAGATAGGGAGGTATGGGTATGGAAGAGGTGGCTTCTAAAAAGGTGCTAAGAATTAAGTTTAGGTCAAGACAACAATAATATCTTCTTCCTAAAACTTAGAAGGGGGAAAGCATTGTTGATCACCTTTCCACCTTCTAATTGATGAGCAGTGTGAGAGGAAGTGGGAGAGAGTGAATATTGATGATGAGGTTATGGATGAGGTTATGGAATATGGTCTGTTAAAGGGGTTAAACATATCATAATACTGCATCATAAAAAGGTTAGCTTTCAAAGTGCCCCCAACAAAGCAACATAGTTGAAATGGAGGTGGAGGCATTAGTAGTTGGTGGTGGCAACTGCTCAAGGGAGGTTTCCAAGCATTGTTCCACACAAAGGTGAATAGATGAAGAGGTACAACGAATTAGTGTTTGGTTTAATAAGGTAGGATTATAAAAGGAGGAACGACATAGAAGGAAGGGATCTGATCTTTAAGTGAAGTAGAAGGTTTGCCTTTTTATGTAAGATTGAAGGAAATACAAAAAAAGAGGATTGGTTTCAAGGAGCTTGAACAAGTAGTGGTTGTTAATGTGACTAAAAGTGGAAAGTAAAAAAAGAAAAAAGAAAAAAAAGGAAGGTAGGACTGCTCATAGGAAGGAAAGTGGGTTTTTCAAGGCATGGGTAGAAGCTTGGTTGAAATAAGAAATCAGTAACTAAGGACTAAAGACTCCAATGTAACTACCATTTTTTTCTTTTGATGTGTGAAATTTTGATTTGAAAAAAAAATTATTATGTTTAATGCATGTTGTGTGAACTCTTTTATTGTAATTCACTTGTTGAAGGCTATGGTTAGTTATAGCATGAATAAAAGAACAAGGTTGTGAACAAGGAAAAAGGTTGTTGTTTAGATTAAACAAAGGCATGATAGGATATAAATTACAAGGGGGCAAAGGAAACTTTATTAAGCAGAAGGCTAGGCCCTTACATTAAATTGGATAAACTATTTTAGGCAAATGGTAAAAATTGAAATGCTTCAAGTAACTTGGCTACTACTTTTCATATAGGTTTTACTACAATGGTGTTATTGGATTGAACATCAAGGTTTTGGGATTAAAAGAGTTAGTTGGTTAATGACATGAATTTGTGACCATAGTGAAATATCTAGAAAAGGGGTAGAAGAATGATTACTTAATTGTGACACCTCTTGGATGTTTTTCAAAGGGCAAAGGGGAGTGACTTAGGGTAACATGTTAGTGATGTGTTAATTTTGTGCTTAATAACCACATGACATTTGATTCAATGATGTTGAAACACTCTTCAAGTTGTCATTGTTGAATCCAAAATTGTTGCATTTTCCTCCACCATGTGCAGTTTAATGTTTTGTGACAATTGAAACACACATGCCAATGTGGGTTGTGCAAACTAAAGCCTATTACTTAAATTCTTTGTCCAAAATCCCATACTAGAATTGGATAGCTTGTGCTTTTGTCACTCCTATTTTTTTCATGGTGGTCATCCTTTTCATCATTAAGTATGCCTTTCACAAGTTTTCATGCATCTTACATTGAAATTTTTACAAATTCCATAACTTTTATGTTTAAACCCATTGGTAATCTTTTCAACTTTCGAAAGAATTTCACAACAACGTTGGATGCCAACAAGCTCATGACATGCTAGACGATTCTTCATGCTTTTGGATTCACCTCGTACATATCATGAGTCACCTTAGCAAATGACATTTTGGTTGAATTATCCAAAAAATATTTTACATCCTAGTTTTCACCCCATATGAAATTCGCAAGCTTGCCCATTAAATTTGCCTCAAAATTTATACTTGTCTACTATCGTTTCACCATATGCTAAGGGGAATTCATAATTTTAAACTTGCCATGAATAAAAAATAATTATGGGGCCACCCATCAACACATTTTTCTTTGCATTAATGGCATCCTATTCCTTTGAAATATATATATAAATGAATCACCTCTTGTAAGTGTCTAATTTCACCCAAATCACACATGCCAATGTACACAACATATGGGTTGTTGGGCGTAAAATGCAACATGATGTTGCCCTTCAACAAATCATTGAACAAAATTCCATTGTGGTGTGTTAGGCATAAAATTAACTTGGCTTAACAACTTCAATCTGGCCCACTCCTCCCCTACCTTATGGAGGACATCCAAAAAGGTGTCATAATAGGAATTCAACCCCTTCTTCTCGCATTTATTTATTTATTTTGGGATACAATTTTCTTTTTACTACCTCATCTAACCCAGATAGTAATCCCCCTCCTATTCACAATATTAACCTCTTACCCTTGTTCTATTAAACTAGCCCTAATTTAGTGAATCACGATTGATTAAGACTTGCACTTATTCCTTCCTTTTTGGATATTATTACCTTTTCCCTACCTTATCTAGTCAAGACAACAGTCCCTCTTTTACTCACTACACTAACCTTTTACCCTTCTTGCATCAAACCTAACCTTAATCCAATAAATCATCACTAACTAAGACTTGCATTTCTTCTTCTTCATAATTCCTTATAGGCAAAGTATATTTCTCATGCCTTGTGTGAACCAAACAACAACTACCCTTTCTACTCCTACACTATCTTCTTTTCTTGTTACAATTAACCACAACCCTAAAACCAACAATTCATAACCACGACCTCACACATACAACTTGTAGCAATTGGAGATAATATTCCTCAACATAGAACTTCACACATCAAAAAGAAAATAAGGTTATATGGTTTGTTTAATGCTTAGTGTGGATTTCCTTTCCACCAAGCTCTTACATTACTTGAAATAATACTATCTTATTTACTAACAACTTTTCATCTTTATCCTACCTATACTCACAACCTTGTTAACAACATAAATCCTCCCCATTTTTTGAAACAAAGATTTTTCCTATCTTTCTCTACCTTATTCCAAGGGGCAAACCTTTGCTTTCTTGACAAGGCAACCCTTTCCTCTACCTTTTCATCCTCCTTTTCTACCAAATTTAACTCAAGATCCATGTACCTTTCCCACCTTCGCCCTTGAGTAGAATGCTCACCAAAACTGCCTTAAATAGCCACCAACACCACCACTGATGTTTCCACCTCTAAATCTTCCTATTATTGGGTTAAACGTGTTTAGTTAACCCACCTTTTCATGATGCAACAACCTCCTCTTACATTTTTACCTTTTCGGGACATACCTAATTTTCAAAGCTTTCACACTACTCATCATTGTTCTTCACTCCCCTCCCACTATTTCACACCCCATTTGTCATTCAAAGAATGGAGGTGGTCAACAAGTTATAGGAAGAAAGAAAGTTGTTATCTTAACCTAGCCCAAATATCTAACATCTTCTTAGAATCCACAACCTTTTACCTAGCCTAGGCTAGACCATGATAACCCTATCTTAATTGATCCTATGATCTTATCCTCCCTCACCATATCGTGTCCAAGTTACCCATCCATAGTAGTCTATCTTAGATAAGATCCTCCTATTACATTATTTCATGAACCTTTGTTTAAAAACCCCAAAATTTCACTAATCAACCTACCTAGGTTTAACCTGAACTAAGTTAGGTTAATTACTGCCCAACATGGTGAATTACATTCATGATGTTCATGAATGCCCATGCCATATTCTTCACATTATTTTGTCTAAAATAGACAAGTTATTTTGCCCTTCCATATTAGGCCTCCTTTTGTGCAGTAACATTCAATTTTCCATAGGGGGTGAATATTTCATGTTATAATCCAACATTTTTCGAAACATGCCCCCATTCCACCACAATGTGTAAGCCTCCACACTTTTTAATGGATGGTAAGGAATTGGATGCTCACATGGGTAAGCCAACGTTTTTACAAAATGTCATTTGTGCATTTCTTGTTTATCATCTATTTTGGATGTCTTCGTCACCAATTGGTGCTTGGAATGAAATTGAACCTTTCAATCCACACCTTACATATGACACCATAACCACTTTGATTATCCATACCCAACAAAAACAACACATTTATTGTGTTTAGAATTTGTAGGATGCTTTAACTTATGTTTGGGAAAGAAGATTTCTTTCCATCCATGGTGCCAATTATGCCTTCTTTTTCAAGAAATTTGTGCTAAATTTGGCCCACCATGTCACAACCCCACTTTGAGGCAAGTGTGTGGATGAGATTCACACTCCCAAAAGTGGGAACTTCCACAACTTCAGTGCTCGATTGCAGAGGTCAAAACACCTCTCCTTGAGGTGTTCTTTATACCATTGAAAAGGCCTTGAAGTGTAGATGTCAAATATGGCCTCGCATGAGTCATTCAGACATCTGCAGCACAAGTTATGGTCAAAAGAAAGGCCCGGAGTCAAACTGGTAGTTTGACTCCCGACCACAAAAAGTCTGGAATCGACCCGACCCCGGTGTGTGCAGATGGAGTGCGGCACACCATTGAAAAGATCTTGAGAAGAACTACAAGTTTCATTTAGACCTCATCCCAATCCAAGGTTTGAGCCGGGAGTTATGAGCTCCCAAAGTCCCGAAAGTCCAAACCGGGACAATTTCGGGACTCCTCCTTGGGAGTCCCGGGAATAAAAGCCATTTGGATGGAGGTGCAAGAGAGCAACGCAGAGAATACTATATGGGGGAAGGTGGTGGCTTCCCCCGAGTCCGGGCTGTGGTGAATCAAATGTTGCCCGTGGCTTGTCCCAACACCAAGGGTGTTTCCGAAGGTGAACTAACTCACTTGTGGTTGGTTTTGATGCAAGACCGAGTAACTAAATAGTTGTCCCTCGTCCTAGTATAATCCTAGAGCTTTCAACATGCCCCTCTCACCCTCTTTAGTGCTGGAAGCTGGGAGCGCCACCAAGTTCCATCTACTTGTGCTTTCGTGAACATATTTGGACTCTTTTGAGTTTAACAAAGAACTTGGGGGCGTGTCACACCATGTCATTATCCCACAATTCCACCACCTCCACGATCCAATTTGTCTCTTCTTTTGTCAAAGTCGTTAAACCACTCCATCAAATTTGACATTGTGTCCTTAGCCTTGCATTCAAGCCATTTGAAAAATGTTGGAAAATTTTGCAATTCAATGTATTCTCTAAAATATATTTGTTACATTACAAATTTTAACTCCATGAATTATTTGTGTACTCATCTAAAGTGGATGTTTGTTAAAGCTAACAAATGTGAAATCGAAGTAGGCCATCATATGTTCCTTGAAAAACTTGAAGACAATTTCTTGGAATCGTCGCATGGAAATGTTTTTAACATCATCTACCACAAGCCTTGAAGGCTTTTGAAAATGGGTCAATGAAATGTTTTCACCCCTGAACATTTTGTATGCCTTTCATTTCTACTTGGTTTATGATGGCACATTAAAAGGCTTTCGATGTGGATCAATCAAATGTATGAGATAAAAGGGTTTTGTGGTTTAAGGTCAAATTGTCCCTTTGAAGGTTGTTGAAACATCATTTTAATTTGGGATGCCCAAAAAACCTTAAAAACTTCCAAACATTAATTGTTACATGAACAACTAGAGTCTCAAAAAGTCAAGGATTAAAGTTTTCATAATGTGAAAGGGATGGCAAAACCACCCATGTATCCAAGGTTTCAACTCTTTAGGTCACTTGAGGTTTTAAGTAACGGTTGTAAGGGTGCAACCAAAAACACAAAACTCAAAGGGGAAAAAAAATTAACAAAAAAATGAAACCAAGATTCATTTTTTAAACCTCATACATTCCCAACTCAATTCGGTTGCCATTGGATGGCCAAATGCTCATTTGATTGCCATCAAATGGTTGGATGATCATTTAGTTATTAGTTCTAAACAATTAATAACCAAAAACTATCATGGTCAACTAACGGCAACTAAGTCAATCCCGTCCATTTTATGGCAACAAAATCAATTATAACCATTTGGTGGCAATTGGAAATGAAAAGGATCAGTGATTGAAAATTTAAAGTTTTGGTAACCAAAATGATGTGACATCTATCTGATGGTGACCAAATCGATATATTCGATTTTGATTGCCATGCAAACCATTATTTCCCTTTCTTTTTTTTGTTCCTTTTTTTTAAAAGGGGGATCATTTATCAAAACTTGGAAAGTGGCTTAAATATGTGAAAATCACCTATAAATATTACGTTCACATACATCTCATGCACTTCAACCTCTGGATGTGGCTTATTTTAAACCTCTCAAGATTGCTTTCAGAAAGGAAAGAAACATAACAATGGTCAGGAGGAATTATACAAAACCATATGAAATAACATTGGTAGGTTGTGTAAACAAAGCCTTGGACCAAACAAATTGGTCCATGTTTCCTTGTCCTTGATTTACCATACAAGTGATCAAAGAGTGAAGTTAGAGGTATGTTCCACTACCTACTTGCTTTCCTCAAAGATATTGTCCCATTTTCCACTACATCCATGGCGTGTTCCAATTGTTCATTGGTCCATTTGCCTCTAGTGATCAAAGGATTGCATCTATTAACTTTTCTTTGTTTTTGGCTAGTTCTTGCCATAAGATGGTGGAACATTCTTTTGGTTTTGGCTTGGTTGGTCCTATAATCTGGTTCGCCCCCTACAAGGTACATTGATCATCATGACTTAAATCTTCCTGGTCCCAACCTCCAACACATTGGTGGTGTCCTATTTAGCTTTACAAGAGGTACAAAGTTCAACTTTGTGTACTTTGCCTAGGTCTCAAGGAAGTAGGACAAGTCATGATATGTTTTTAATGCGTAACTTTCTAACTGTTGCAAAAAAGTGATCTAGACATAAAATGTTTCAAATTCATCCTAAATCAAATTTTGGTTTGTTGTTGTTGTGTAGGCAATAGGTGTGTATAACAAACTACAATTTCTTGGAGTTGGATAAAATTTGCCTCTCTTATGATTATCTAGATTATATTCACAAATTATATAACTTTGCACCCAAAAATAATAATATATATTTTTGAATTTGGTGTTATAAAATTGATCTATTGTAAACTTTCTTAGTTTTCTTTGTATATCCTCCCTTGAACCCTCAGTTTGTATCCTTTCTTTGATAACATTAGAATCTGTTCCTTGATGTTCAAGCTTTTCTAAATCCTTTTTGGCTAATGTAATGTCAAGATTTTGTTGATTTACTTTTAATGCTTGTAGCTTTTCTTTGGCTATTATAAAATGGCCTCCTTGCTTTGGTTGATATGCTAGAACTTGTGTTTTGATCTAACATTTTTTACAATTCCTATGTTACTTGGCCTTGGTTTGGTCTAACCCAAATGATCTCAAAATATTGATGAAAGATTTCAAACTATCTCTTTCACAATTTGGAAGCTCTAACATGCTTGTAGAATTTTGCTTGTGAATTTGAAAAATAGGATTGTGAATCCAAATCTTGCATCATAGTCTTGTGTTGATGAGCAAGTTATTTTGGCGGGAATGGGATGTGCTTGAATTTGGGGGGAAATTGAAAGCTCTTTCCTTGTTAATGTGTACTTAATATTCTTTCATTGGATTCTTGTAAGCCCTAATCCTTGTTTATGGGCAGTTGTGTACTATATATTTAACATGACCTTTGCACCCCATCACCAAACTAGTTATGTTCAATGTATTGAGCAATTAAATTGCTTATCACCAAACATTGGTTCCCACCCCAAACTTGGGGCCAATGTAAAATTGAACCATTTTTTTCCCATAACCAAACATTTAAAGTACCCCTCATGTGCTCCCCCTTGCATAACAAAAAACATCTCATGGCTCATCATCAAACTAATCTCATATAAAACTATTCAATTTTTTTACAAATCTGCCCACCTTAACTCCTAATACCGAACACTAAAATTTGATGGCTGGTCACCAATATGAAAAACCTGGAACACTTTTCTTTTCAACCAAGCCTTTGGTAATGGGAAAAAAAGACAACACCCATAGGATTTTTTTTGTTCTAACACAGGCCAGTGGTTGCACTACATGAGTGCTCGGTGACCGGCCTCTATTTGGTGATGGGCCAGTTTACACTACTCAAGGAACACTCATGTGCACCTCAAGAATTTGTTGTGGACACTTGGCAATAGCTCCTGATTTTGAGCACCAACCATTACAGTGGAGGCACACAATGAAGGTCCTTGTAACTATCTAGATTCTAGATCTGCATACTCTTGTGGCCAACTGTAAATAGAGCCAAAATATTCTTATTACAACAATGGGTTCTTGAAACTATGATCCTTTTAGAGGTCCTTCCATCTTGTACCTTTTTCTCCCCCTTTGTTGGCAGGTTTTCATCATTTTCGAGGCTCTTCCCCCCAGTGGGAAGAGACTTTGTATGTGTGCAGACTTTTGGATGCACGTTTGGGTTGGCCTCAGAGCTTGAAACCAAAACCAATCTGCAGGTGACCGTTAGGGATCTAGCTGTACTTGTTAGGCTTTTTGTCCTCAAATTTATCTTGCATTCAATTTACCCTAGTACCTAGACTGGTTAGGCACTAATTAATTATTTTTGAAATTGCCCAAAAAATTCTGGAAAATACTAAAACCTGGCATGCCAAAAATCTGAAAGAAACTCTCAAACACAGTAACTTAATTATTTAGTATATTGCCTAATTATAAAATATAATTTTATACTACCAAAAGTAAAAATTTAAAAAGTAATAATTATTAGGCACCTTGCTCTGCCAAACCAGCCTAGGTACTACTACTCATCGCCCAATGCCATCATTTCTGGGGATTTTGTTTGAATCTACAGTAAAGAAATAGCAGCACCACTAAATGATGAGCTCATTGTCTCCAGGACTTTGGCAAAAACACAATCCAAAGCTTACAAAGGTGGGTGCACCCACAATTGTCAATAGACAATGGACCTAGGCTACCCAAATGAATAATTATACATCAATATGACCAACAGCAGACTGGAAAAGTTCAAAACCCTAAATAGATAAAGAATTCTTCTCCAAAAATGGTTTATGCGGCACATAAGTCCTACAAATAAACATCATTACAAGCACAAGCAACAAAGTTATGGCTAAATCATGTAGTTTCACCTACTTAAGGTTTGTATTTTATGCTTCAACTTGAGAAGGATGGGTACCAAGGAACCCTTGTTGCCCAATCATAGAGGGAAGAGGGCTCTTGACCACAACAGCTTTGCCTAGCAAACTGTATTTGTATATACCATAGTAACTTGGCAGCTTTAACACATGTTTGTCGAATAATTAATTGATTTTGAAAATTTCATTTCAAATAATAGAACATTCATGAAGATTCAATATTTTCCTTCGAAAAAATGGTTATTTTTGAGAATTTTTTTTGAAATTTTTTGAAAATAATATAATTAGTGCAAAACTGCCAAGGTTATATGATCCATGCATACAAATGCGAGCATCTGGCAAAAATCATATCCTACAAGAATTGGTACGTCAAAGTTTTGAAGAGCATTCAGATCCAGATTTGTTCAAGTTCAGCTCCATCAACCAATCAGCATGCGCCTATTTATCTTAGTCAAAATGCTGCTCTTCAGCCCAAGGCTTTTCACTTCTTGACAAACATCCTCAAGAGGTTGACCCATGCTTTGCTTACTCTCTTTGATAGGCGTTGAAAAACAAATGCCTGACCGAACCCCCTTAGTGGAAAAAAACATTTTTCCTTTATGTGAAGTAAAAGCTTATAAGTTACATCCTAATCTCCCCTATTTCCTTCCTTATGCTTTATCTGCCCTTTTCTTGGTGACCAGTTTTGATATTATTTCAGACTTTGGAAAATACCAGAAACAAAATTATGTCTGTGAAATGTGTTGAAAACTTTGCATCATTACCAGTGATTTTTTGCTGAAAATCCTTGTAATTCTTTTCAACTAAAAAAGTGGGAAAGTTTTTGAAATTGGCAAATTTTTTAGTCTCAACTTTGAATTTTCTTGTAAAGTTTTGAAAATTCCCACAAAACTTTTAATTTGGAAAAAGGTGGGAAAATAAACCTTGGTCATGATATTACCTACTACATTAATACCCAACACTATCAAAATTAACAAATAGTACACAACTTTTTCAGGCTACAAAGAAAAGGGGGGGAAATAAAAACTTTACTTAAAATATGAAAATTCAAGTTCAAATGTACACAATGAAAACAAAACTAGGTCAACAATCTTAAGAAAGATCTTATGTCACCAAAGATGAATCTCATAACAGAAAAGATGAGACAAGATGGAAATCTCAAAGTCATCAGGGAGTCAGTCAAAACGTCAAAACACACTTTTCGTTGAAACTACAATTTCAACAAAATACAAACTTACAAATGTTTATTTGCTGGAAACACCTGACATTAGTTTCAGAGTCAAGCCCAAAAATATCAAGTTTCCTTCAAAATGTGTAAAGCATTTCAAGAAATAACATGTTTTGGAGATCACCTTATATCCATGAATAATGGCTCCTCAAAATTGAGTGATATTGCATCTACTCCTCAAGAGTGGACTCGTAAGGATCTTATGCTTATTATATAGCCTATTTCTTAGGAGCGGAAGGGATTCATGCCTACACTCTCACGTACTTACTTACCTACCAGTATATAGGTGTTTGGTTCACAGCAGTGGGCAACATTACATAACTCCATTTCCACTACCTTAGTACCTTGGCAACTTTGACACATGTTTGTAGAATAATTAATTCATTTTGAAATTCTCATTTCAACAAATAAAATTTACTTAAACGAATCAGCAGTTTTTCCTTCACAAAAATTTTGTTCTTTGAGAGAACTTTAAGAAAAAAATTTCAACATTTCTGAAAATAATATGACTACTGTGGAAGTTGTCAAGGTACTATGTTATTAGTCAACCCGCTTCAATTCTGACTTTGGATTGTTGTCAATTATTGGCAGGTGGAGCTCTAATAAGATAAAATAAAAGGGTTCCTTTTGTTTGCAGCGCTTTGTTGAGAACAATTTGCAGTACAAGGAAGTACACACAGAAAGAGAGAGAGAGAGAGAGACAGAGCGATGAAGTTGCAATTTTAGAAGGTTCGGGAATCTTAGCATTTTCTTTTCTGGCTAAATTTAGTGAGTTCGCTTTTTTTAAAAATTTCAAAATGGCTAAATATATGTGCTTAAAATTTTTTTTGGGTGTTTTCTAGTAGCCAAATTTCTACATTTAAAAAAGATATAGCCAGATCTCTCTATTGCGTTCCTAGCATGTAGCCAAAAATGTAAAGGTAGTCTTGAACTTCTTTACTTTTCATATCCTGTTTATAGCCAAATTTGGCTAAACTGTAACATGCATGATTGTCGGTTCAGCTAATTTGCAAATATTAAAAAAAAAACCCTGTTCAAGATATGACAACTGTGGACAAAAATCATCAAACGCGTGGACTCTTTTGAGGGGCTGGATTTGGGGTGGTGGAGAAGCGAATCATCGGACTCTGAGAGAACAGAGGAGAACCCAATTTTGTGTATGTTTTAAAAAAAAATCGTAAGAACTAATTTCACTTCAACTCTATTTTGCAGAAAGCATTTATGTGTATGGTGTAAAGCTTTTGCAACACAAGGGATTCATTTTCTCACACTTTGGGACTCGCATTTTCAATTTCTATCATAATTTTCGGAAAAGTAAAATAAAAACCTAAGCAACAGAAAATAACATATAAGTTGTTATAACAGGAACTTCTGTATCATAATTTTGGAATTCACTCTTGTATCAGAAGTTTTCTGAACAAAGAAGAAATCTAAGAAAGATGCAAGAGGAGACCATATAGGAGCAAAAACAGAGAAGTGAATCTGTCAAGAGAGATCAAGAGGTGGATCCACAGTTTGAAGTCAGGGAGAAATCGAGGAGTAGGAAGAAGCAGAAGAAGACACGAAGGAGAAAGAAAGAGAGACAAAAAATATCCATCATCAAATTTTAGCTCTTCCTCTCTCTCTCTCTCTCTCTCTCGTTCTGTTATGAGGAATATAATTCATGGCAGATGAGAGGATTCATGCGGGAACAGTCAACAACAACAAGCTGAGGAGAGTGATGAGATTGCTGAAGGACCAGACAGCAGCAGGAATAGCGATGGGTGCCGGGCCCTTACAAGTAGCAGTGGTAAGAGCAACCAGTCATGAGGAATGCTTACCCGAAGAGAAATATGTAGAAGAAATAATTGCCACGGGTTCGATGTCACGGAGCAAAGTCGCGTTTTGTACTAGGGCATTACTTGGGCGTCTTTCAAAGACACAGGACTGGGCTGTTGCACTCAAATCTCTCATCGTCATACACCGCGCAATTCTGGATGGCGGATTCTTGTTCCAAGACCAGCTTTGCTTCTCCTCCAGCAAAGTAGGAAGGAATTTTCTGGAATATGTCTGGTTTGCAGATTCGGATCTGAATCTCAGCCCTAGTTTTGATTTGGAGCTCAATTCCTGGGTGCGTCGATATGCGAGATACTTGGATGAGAGATTGATCTGTTCCCGTGTTGTGAAATCCCATTTCGATAGCAGGTGGAGCAGTGTCCCCACATCTGAGAATGTTTGCTACATGGCCACAGAGCAACTCTTAGAGGAACTAGGGTTCTTGCAAAGTTTGCTGGAGGAAGGTTGTCACTGTGAGGTAGGAGGATATGGTACTACCACCAATTCTGTTATCCAAGGAGCTTTGATTTTGGTTGTTGCTGATAGTTATAAACTCCAACAAGAGATTGGGTTTCGAGTGCGGGAGATGCTTGACAGGCTTGACATCTTGCAACTCCCTCACGCTCTTCAGCTCCTCGAGATTTGTAAGAAAGCTGCAGTAGGAGGGCATCAAACTCACATGCTGTTGAAGTTCTTGGACCACTGTCGCAAGCTGGTGAGTTTGCTGTCAGATTTACCAATGCCACACTCATCAGGGTTTGTATCTGAATCCGATGTGAAGAAGGTGGAAGAGACAGTCAAGATGCTGTCACCCTCCTCCTCCTCCCCAGCTCAGAATACAAAGTCGAAGCAAACTACTTCCTCAGGTCCTTTGCTTAATGTCAGCATCTCTGGACAACAATCTGAGCCTTTGCAGTGGACAGGCAGTGGTTATTACAAAGGATCAGAAGGTATGTATATTTACTCAATGTTTCTTTCTTCAGAATTTTGGGTTTTCATTTAGGGTTGATCAGCTATGTCTCTTGAGTGCTCATTAACATCATGACTACTTGTGACCTAATTCCAATTGCTTCTGGAAATGTAACAACAACTAAGAATTTGCAGAAGGGTTTCTTTGCACATTACTAAGAATTTTGTAGAATCCTGTTTTGTACCACTCTTTAAGATTGGCGTCCTGGAACAGTTTTTGAAGACTTAGTGCATTTCTGGCTTTAGCTCCACCACTCTTTAGCTTTGGGGTCTGTGTTGTCCTCTTGATGGATGCCCACATTGAGCCTGCTTTTGCTAGTTTGCATTTGACCACCCTAGCCTGACAAATGAAGCCATCACTCTCTGCAGGTCGTGGTGATCTACAAAGAACATCTGGTCAACCTTTTGGGCAGTTCCAACAAGAAGCAGGTCAAGAAGAGTTGTTGCAATCTGATGCTCATTTGCAAGAAAAGGTACATTTACACCTTTCTATCCATTCTTCCCCAGAGTTCAACCTCATTGATCTGACTTCAGAACCAGAGGTGCCTAGGGTAGATGAGTTCCCACATGATTTGATCTCATGGGTACCTTCACAGGCACCCTCCCCTCAAGCAACATTTGCTGATTGGGAACAAATACTTGTGGGCTCTTTGAAAACCATGACAACCTCTCACAATTATAATACACTCACTGCAGTTCCATCAGCTAGTGTGAGTCAAAGTAGTTCCGTCCTTTTATAGTAGGTGCTGGTTTACACCCTTTTGGTCTATTGGAATCCTTGTCATATTTGCCAACAAGGACATGACCAGACTGAATTTCTCAAGCTCTCATCAATGCAAAGGGTGTGCAGGAGTTTTAGAAACTGTTTCACCTCTAAATGTCAGAGCTTCAGTTTAGTGGGATTGAAATGCATCCTAGTGTAACTGCTGAACAATTCCAACATAGAGAGTTCCAAGTCAGAAACATCCTCAGGATTCCTTCCATGTTAGGAGTGTCTTGCTACTTCATCATTGAGAGAAATTATACTCACAGTTTGACATTCCTTAGACCTGAACTATACATGTACATTACAAAGGCCTTCGGTGATTGCAAGCTTGTTTTTGTAATCAAAACTCACAGATATCTTATCAGAAGAGTTCACAAACAATGTGATGCTCATGACTATAATAAAACACAAGCTTTTGTCATTCAATTGTGTCCTACAATGCATATCCTTGACAAGACTCATTAATGCTGAGCACACATCCTTGTATCATAGTGTATCCTATCATAGATGTCATGTATGCTTGTGTCATGTATGCTTTGACAATGTATTCTGTGACAAGTTACAGAATGAGAAGCCAAAACAACTCTTGACGACATGGAGAAGTGGTTCAAGTTTAGATCGCAAATACTTTAGGAAATATGATGAACTAGAGACTCATGGGGAAAAAGACACAACTCCTGCATTTTTTGAAGAGGGCTTTTTCCAAGGTGCAATATATATAAGAGTTAACTTTAACATGCTTGTTGAGGGAATTCTAAGAGAAATTGCATCCAGAAGAGAATGGGCAGAATGAAAAGCTTTGCATTGTGATATTCTTGCAATTTGAGAATTTTATCCAAAGTATATTTGGAAGGATTCATGCATATGAGACATTAGTGTAGAAACTTCTCTCCATATGTAAAACCTTTGGCATTGAGAGAAGACACTACTTGTTTGGTGTTTGGAGTGAATATCAAATGAATGTATGTGAGCATTAGACGAAATACTTTCAACAGCAGAGACCATATAGCAAGAGCAGTATAAGCCCCATACTTCTTTGCAATGTGTGGGAGGAGAAAGTCGCACAGCTATCTAGCATTAGACATTCTAAGGACTGTCTTTGAGCTTCCAGGAGATAATAGTATGTGAGGTGAAGGTTTTTCCGACTACCTTTCAATTAGTCTCTAGGACCCTTGAAGGTTTAGCAAGAACATTGATTAACACTTAGTTAGGGAAGGAAATCTCAGAAAGAAGGGCATGTTTCTAGGCTCCTACAACTAAGCAGAGTCCATCAACAACTGCAGAAGACTGTAAGCTTGAATTGCTACTTATCTACCCTGGTGATTTCCATTCAATGCAAAGGAGTCAAGTGCTGTCGCTAAAGATGTGAACTTTCAGTGCCACAACTCACATGGGCAGTAGATGCAAAAATTGAAGTTCACAGATCAACTCTACCTAGGCCTCTTCACCTGCAAAAATTCAAAAGCAAAACCTGGCATAATTGTATCTAGTCAAGGAGTTTGAGCCAGAACATGGGCCATTTGCCAGTTAGTCCGCCTGGATGTGCTGCCTTATAAGCACACCTAGAAGATGCGCCAGCCCTGTCATGGGGTGAAAGTTCTCAACTCCTTTTGAGTACAGACTCTTTCACCTCCATGATCTTTATGACTGAGGCAACTCCAATTCGATGGAGGGCTACAATTGAATCCCCCACCTTGACTAGGCTCTTCCTCAAAGCATGGGCAATTGCCACATCAAGAATGTCATCTGTTGACTCAGAGTCTGTTGCCTTGGCTGACCCCTCTGCCAGAAGTGGGATCAAACCCCTGCAAGAACAAGGAGATATCTTTCAGCAAATAACATAAACAAGTCATGGATAGCACAGGCCTTGCAGTTTACGTAATGAGAACCAAGTGGAGTACTAGGTGAATGTAACAGTATAGACTCTCAATGCTTATTACTCTTAGCATAAATTAGGTCCCTAACATCTGTAAATCCTTGGTGAAATTATTGGAGTTCTTTCTTATGGACATAAGAGACACGTTTGCTCAACCTCAGAAAAGGCATTCCAAGGAGCATGACTATCATCTACACAAACCATCCTAAATTTAAAGATTAAAGACCAGGATCAGGCAACATGCACAACATACCATGCATGTTGCCAACAAAGCAATTTGAACAAGGATTCCACACCATTTCACCAAAATTTAGCTACAAACTATCCCTAACCTTCTGAAGGCATAATATGTAATATCCTAACAACCAAAGAGCAGCTACCATACTTGCAATTTGATGCAAGTCAAAAAAAAAAGAACAAGATAATCCACTTCATATGTTCATGAGATTTCCAGACAAAACACCAAGAGAATCTGAAGCAGACCACCCCTTTCCCATAAATTTGACTATTAGCTAAATATGAAAGTAAATTCTTTAAAGTATCGTCCTAAATTTTTGGCTACCTACTTGAACCATTTGTAGAGAAATCTGGTGATTTTTCTTACATTTTGGTCGAATTATGCCCTTTAAAATCTCAAAAAGCACTTGATTGCAGCACTTTTAGTTTTTAGTATAGCTTGCTTTTTGGCTATACATAGCCACCCAAAAAAAAAAAGGCTGCAGTGGGAGCTTCAGTTTCAGCTGCCATCTCCCCCAAGGTTCATTGTGTTTCAGCTCCACTTTGGAGTTGGAGAGAGAGAATTGTAGAGTGATCTAGGGATTGGAGAGTGGGTTTCATCAGCTCAGACTTGAGAATCAAGTCTGAGCCATAGCCACACTCCGTTGGGATTTGCTGCAAAAATTTGGCAGGCAACTTTGGGACTAGAATTCACTATTGCAACGGATTTTTCCACGACTCAAGAAAATGCAGTAGAGCTGAATCATTTGTGGTGTTCTTGTAGGCTTGGGGGAGTGAGGAGACAAAGAGGTCTGAGTTTGCCCTAAGCTTCTGGGATTAGGAAAGTCTTCACCAGTACATAGCCTCTAATTCTGATTTCAGTGTTCATCACCTCATCCAGTGCTTGGACATGCAGCTCTGAATCCCAAGATGCACTGCTGGGTTTCAAGAATGGATTGATTGACCTGGAGGGATTGCTAGCCCAATGGGTACAAGGCACAAATGCTGCAACTGGCCCTTTGTCTATTGCAGGGAATCTGATGGTGCACTAGTGCTTGCACTGAACATAACCTGATTGGTTCTTCCCAATCAACAACCCTATTGCAATAGCAGCAAATCCAGCTTCAGCCCAGCTGATCAGCTTGGCTCAACACTGGCAGATTTAGCTCATTTGGAGGTTTTGAAGCTGCAGTGGATTTTCTTCATCAGCCAGATTCCTTCTTCCTGGGGCTCATTCTCTGAAAACTTGGTGGCCATCCTGCTGAATGATTGCAACCTTCAGAGTTCCATCCCTTCCAGCTTAGGGGACATAAGCAATCTACAGCACCTGGATTTGCAGTCCAAATTACCTGACAGGCATGATCCCTCAACAGCTTTGCAAACTTCAGCTTCTCACTTACTTGGATGTTTTTTACAATAATCTGAAGTCTGGAGCTGTTCGTAGTTGTTTCAAGAACAAACCTGGACTCTATCTACAGACTGGTGATCAAGGTGTTGGGTATAATCCTAATAGCCATGCAACCCATGAAGCTCAAGTCAGCAGTTGTTTCTTCCTGAGTTTTCTAGGAGCTCTAGTTTCTGTCTTGCTATTCCTTTGAGCTCAGACTGATAGAAGACTTGATCACAAAAAGCTTTGCACTTCATGACTCCCCAGGATGGTTTCTAGAAGATCTGCAGTCAACAAAATTCACTCAGATTCCTGTGATGTTTGGTGATGAAAGATAATTGATTTGACAAGATTTGATGTGAATGTTTGAATTATGTTCCTCTTCAATCTTTAGCTCTAGAATACCAAGAAACAGCCATGGTCACGTATGAGTTTTCCCCTATTTTTTGGGGTTTTCAGTATCTTTCATCACCAAACATTTTAAGAAAATTCCCTGACAGGAAATGAGCAATGACTAATAAAATTCCATGAATGGAGTTGCAGATTTAGTAGTGGGCTCAAATGCCTAAGGCCCAAGCACACCAAACCTCTTGCAACATCATCCATCCCCATACTTTTTTGGTTTAAGGTAGACCGGCCGGTGACCAAACACTTAAGCGCACAGGGCAAGCTGGATCCAAGGGGAGAGCTCTGTTGTTTCTGGTGTCCAAACAAAACTTGACTCTTCTTGACACATCAGACACACTAACAATCATCCAAAACAGATTAAAAAAGAGAAAGTTACAGCCCCCCCCAAGTAGAAGTAAAAGAGGTCAAAAACTCAAAAAACAAATCACCAAACATTACAAAGGTCAGCTCCTGAACACCCAAAAAATTCATTTTATGTGGCTCTGTTGCTATTAGAGGTCCAAGATGATTTGTTGAACTTCAGGTGATGCTCCTATAGCACTTTAAATCGTTTAAAATGAATAAGAAATAAGAAAGTTATGATGTTTAAAATTAAGAGGGGTCAAAATGAAAAAATACTGGAAAAAAATGCATTTTGCAATCCGAAAAAATGTATTTACTTTACTGCTCTTTTTTGACGGTCCTTTGGCTTTGTATTTCAAAGGTGATTTGTAGAAGAAGGGGTTCCTGTGACGTTTTAAATCATAATTGAAAAAGGTTTGCCAAAGTGTTCGGTCATAGGCAGGCAATCAGTGATGGGCGGGTCCCCCTTAAAGGAGATTAACATCAGAGTTTCTCATGGAATCCTATAGTGACAAAATCATTTTAAAAAATTTGATCAATTTTCAGAGAGCAAAATACCTCTAGATTCAATAACTTTTGCTCTGTATGTCCAAAAATGACAAAGAGCACATTGCTTGTCAAGGGCGGTACCAACAAGGGAACCATTTATGTAATAGTTTTCTCAAGAATTGGAATAATACATTTTGTCTTTCAACTTGAAAGACAAAAGGAGCAAAATAGAAAAAGCAAAAAGCATGTCAAAATCACATGATCTGTGTTCTTATAAAAATTAGTCCTTTATTTCTAAAACTCATGTCTTCCTCAATTCTTATTTGTTTTGAGTGATGTAAAGAATTATGGGTGCGTGAATCGAAGCGCTACCTTATTTCTCTGAGCTTCAAAGGTCATGAAACAACACAGGAATAACATGAGAATTGTATGTGCCCAAATCTTCAAATGTGTTTTAGGCTGATGATTTCGAAATCAATTTTTCACAATCTAAACTCCCATGGTTGCACCCAGCTGAGATGTAAAAAATGTTTTTGAACTTATGGACAAAAGAGCAATGTCTTAGCTCAAGTGTTCACTTGGCCATTCTACACTAGGTAATGAGCCTTTTCAACCAAGGTACTTTAAGTTTGGTGGTGTAGGATCATTAATCAATAGCTAATTGTTGCCAATAGAGATTTGGCACTAATTGATCACACGTTCATAGAAATCTATTGAACTCCTGTGAAAAGTTGGCCAAAAATTAACGCAACCCTGCCTAGATTTTGTTTGGCAAATGAATCTGTTTACATGAATTCCTGTTAATCTTCAGGTATTTGTGTCCATACACTCTTGGGATCGCCTCAGAGCAGCCTTATTTCCCACTGGCCATGAATAGCCAAATAAAAAAAATTTAAAGGTGCTAAGATGAAGTGCCTTTTCAGATTTTCAATAGCCAGAATCTGATCAAAATTTAAGACAAAAATGCCAGATTTCTCTACATGGTTCAAGTAGGTTGCCCAAATTATAGACGGATTTTTATTTTTACTTTCATATTTAGCTTGTGGCCAAATATGGCTAAATCTTCATTCATTGGGTCAAAGTGAGAGCCTGGACCATAGAGCGTTGCTATATTGATTACCAATTTGCCAGTCCCAACTATATTTTTCGCCCGCACGATGATAACTCATGATGAGCCTACACAGACTTTCCATGCCTCTACTGGTCAGGTCTGTACTGCACCATCGCTAAACTATATAAATATAGTTCAAAGTCCAACCGTCTCTTATTCATCCGTTCTTAGCTCGGTTGGCAGAGCGGAGGACTGTAGAAGTACAGGGGTCCTTAGGTCGCTGGTTGGAATCCGGCAGATCGGATTTTTGGTTTGCCTATGGAAATAAAAGTTTCATGCTGCCAATGAGAAGGCCCAGCATGAAATCATGAGGGGTCCGCTCTTTTTCTTTCGGGGGAGTGGAAAAGGGTTTTTTCGATTTTTTCTTGTTCCCATGTTCCCATGTGGTTCCCCAAGGTGTTCCAAAGAGCACCTCAGTCTTGTCCCATATGGGTTGCCCAATGTTCAACTGCCATGTATAAATTGAGGAGGTGGGCCATGGGGGATCACATTTATTTCTATTTTTCAGTCAGGCCTTATGATTCTCACCAGTGTTCTCAATAATTGGGTGATACGCCAATCAATATTGCCCCTTCCCAAAGAAAAAAAGAAAAAGAAAAAATTGTGAACATACCCATGAACTAATTATAATGAATCACACTATCTCCCATCCACATCCATCTTATTCACCTCTCCTATTAATTAGATGTAGTGCCTCCCAAGTTCAATTTTTAATTTTTGCAACAAGCCAATTGGATTGGCCCAATCACTCGAACAACAACGATTGCCAAAGCATATGGGATAAAAGTGAAGTGCTATGGAGAACATGTTGGGGAGCACATTGGGAACTTGATGAAAACCCATGGGAACTTAAACGGAACATAGTGGGAACACATTGGGAACCAGGGAAACTGAGAGTAAGTTAGAGTTTACAATTCAGATTTAGACTGAGACTTGCATTAGTTTGAAGCTTTCAAACTTTTTGTAACTTTTTTATAAAAAAAATTTGGTCTTTGTATCATCTTTTGATTAGTTATGAATTTTGGAACTTGGTAACTCTAGTGTATTATAAAGTTTAAAAAATCATTATTTTTATTGTTTGAAAATTTCAAACATTAGTAATAATACTTTTCATCAAATAAAAGCCTGGGTATTTTCAGATTGTCGGTCTTCATGTTTTGAATATCGAACCTGGAACTCAGAATAAAGCGAGTCTAAGGTTATGAAACCAAGACTGAAACCATTGCAATTTTTAAAAAGTTCTAATAGAGAAATCGAAGTCAAGCTTAGGATAAATAATTGAAACCAAACCTAGTCTCCATTCTTTAAATTAAAAAAACCAAAACTGAATGCAAACCTATTGCTTGAAACCAACGAACCAGGCAACACAAGTTTCAATGTGTCTTCCTTTCCCTAAACGCCTTCAAGCAATCAAATGCTATGATATCCTGAATTTGTGTGCATTTAGTCCCTGCTTCAAGCATATTTCGTACCATATTTCATAAAAATTCATGACTTCGCGAACAGCACCCAGGAGCGGATGACCCATCAAATGGGACGTGAAAGCCGTGTCGAATACGGTATGACATGAAGGAAAACTCTACTCTTTCATTGTTGTTTTGCAATCTCATCCCCTTTATAACTGGTGTTGTATTTTCTTTACTCTGCTTATAACTGTACTGTTTCACAACTGTCTATGTGAAGACAAGGACTGAGAGAGGCAAGACGTTAAATACGCCGTGGCCCCCCTGCCCCACCCCCATCGAGCTCTGTCCGGTGCCCTTTCTCGGCCGGACAGTGCAGCCCTGCGGAGAACAGTGTGGTTCTGTCGTAGGGTTTGACTTCTTGACTGTGAGAGTTATTTGACTACAAAAGAAATCAGACTTCTTTCAGACCCTGAATCTATGCCAGTGGATAGTACCATGTTCTGTGGTTGGGAGGTTCAGATTTGGAATTGGAAAAACATGTGCACGAAGACAAAGAGAAACATGCGTCGGAAGAGCTGGGGGGGGGGGGGGGGGGGGGGGAGTATTTAGCGTCTCTCTACTGAGAGTATCAATTTTTAAAGACAGAACCATTTGGGTGTTTTAGCTATTTCAGGCTCAAAGCCGTTCCGTCCGGTTCTTTGATAGACATTCCCAATCAAAGAACTGTCTAATTAGGAACTATTGTCAAAACCATAAACTAGTAGCTCTTCATGTAAAAACGGTTGGTTCTTTCACGTTTCAAAAAAATTCTGAGATTGCAGTTGAAATACCCGAATTATGTGTTATCTTTTCAATTTTGTGAGGCATTCCTGGGCATTTCGGACCAGGTAAGCTCAACATAATCAAAAGGAATGGGAATCGAACTGCTGGCTTCTGTCGACACGATATAGAAATCTGCATATCATCCATGATAAGTATCACTTTTCTGTCCTTCTGTCAATGAAAAGAAACCTGAAGGTTATTAGAAGATAGTGATTGTTTCAAATTTGAATTTGAAGGCAACATGTCAGTCAGATTTGCCTTCCCCTTTGATTGTAGACTAGGTGACCTGCGAATGATCCCTCGTTATGGGAAATAGTTGAGTGGTGTGAGCTGGTTATCCGACATGAGCACCTTTAATGGTCATGAAGATGCAACTCAGACCCCTCTAGAATTCATGAAGTTCTCATATAATAATCGGTGTAGAAAATGAGGCTGTGAAGTTCTGTGATGTATTGTTATCATCATATTTTTATGTTTCATTTTGTTTCCTTGTTTAGTATGTTATTCTATCAAGTTTTTATTGTTCACACAATCAATTTCAAGATATTGTTCTTATAATAGATCGATACCAATTTCTTATTTGTATTGCTTGTAAAATTAGTATGATCATTTCAAGGTTTTGTGCTTGTATGTTCAAATGCATTTTGTAGATGTGGTTATGTTTAGGTCTTAGCTTGAAAATAGAAGTGGTTATGCTAGGGTTTTAGTTTGTGAGGAATGAGAGGAAATTTGACAAAAAAATTATAAATTTAGTTGTTAGAGGAGTTCACACAATTGAAGAAGCTTTGTTTTTAAGGGTTGCTCATATTGAAAAGTCATGTTTAAAGAAGCAAACAAGTTTTTGAAATAAAAAATGTTTGATGTCTAGGAATGTAGCCAAAACTACTAGGAACTATATTTGAAATGTTGCATGTTGTTATAAAACCATAAGATTCATATTTTTTATTCCATTATTTTTCTTCCACGACTATCCTTGTAGGTGAATTATATTATAAACACTTCTCCTATTCTTGTGCACAATATATTCATAATATTTTTGTTTTAATTTCCCAAACACAACATTCACAGTCATGTATTTTATGTAATCTTTTCAACATTACAATGTATAATTCTATCAATGTTTTTTAGATTTTCAGAAGCCCCAAGCGTTTCATTATACATTACTCAATGGGAAGTTTAATAGAAAATTTCTTTCAAGCCTTATTGATGGAGACCATACTTGACTAACACACATGGATCATGCATAATTAAAAATGCTACAAGTCAAATTTGAACCATGCACAATTAACATAACTATAAAGCATGTTTGATTCATGCATAAGTAATATTATCATGGGCCGCCAAACTTGACTCATGCACAATTAATAATAGCATGGACCATGTTTGGTCCATGCATAACACTAGAAGAAATCATGAATTTTATAATTAGTCTTTACAATTAGTTTAGTTGGAAATGACAAATGCAATTACAATTTACCGTAATTATGTCAAACAAGTTGTGAAAAAATAATAATTGCATAAAACAGTTTGTATTTTACAAACATATCCAAATTGATTACACAATTTCATCCATTTGTATTCTAAATAAAATGATAATCATTCTTTTTATGACATGTGTCCATTTTGGAAAAGGACTAAATTTTGAAGGTCAATTTTTTATTGACATGTGGCATTTGGATGTTATGTTTCTATTTTTAAAAAAATTTCAAAGGAAAATTAATTAGTGACATGTGGCAATAAAACTTCATTTTCAAAAAAAAATACTTAAATAATTAATGCATAAGTAGGTAAGAGAAAAAGGTTTTAAATGGTATGTAGGCAAGTAGATATGTATGTACATTAAGGTTAATAATTTAATTTTAAGATTTTTTATTTTAAAGACTCTAGGGTTGAACTTTATTGAACAGCTCATTCCTGGAACTTTACTTGGAGGCTTGTAGTGCAATTATTTATATATTTTACAGTTCCAAAATAAAAAACAAAAAATATAATTTTTATTTTCTAGTTGCAAATTCAAACAATATAATTGCATAGTTATTGAAAAAGAACTAAAAAAAAAAGATTCAAATGGATCTTTCAATCAAAATTCTTGTTATTTTTCTTTTAATTGTAAATGCATAGATTTCCAAAAAAGCAATTTCAGAATGACTTTCATATTTTATATTTCGAAAACATTTAACAAAAATAATGATTCTCAAAGTTGGTTACTTGTGCATGTGGGATTAACTATGTTTTACTAGTTTAACCAATTAACATATATATCATGAAACTATTTATAATTATATAATTTTAGAATTTAAGATAACTATAATATTATAGAATGTGAAATGAAAAAAAATTAAAATAAATAAATAAATATATATATATATAAACGTTGATAATTACCATATTAATTAATTAAAAAAGCCAACATCAATCATAAATGATGTAGATCATAAAATTGTGCACTCATTTTTTATTCTGTGAAAGAACATGGTAAACCTTGCAACACGGTTGTATGCACAACCGTGCCGGGCCACAAAAGTGTGCAAAAGATTGCCCTAGAATTGGGATGGACAGAGCTCGTTTGATGTTATTTATCGTCTCACAAGTTGCATGGGGGACTACCCGCCCATGTAGCTACCTATTTACCTTGCTTACGTAGTCACCTACTCACCTACAAAAGTTAACTACCTACCCACCCACTTTAACTACCTACCTGTCTAGGTTACGTACCCACCTACCTACGTTCGTAGGCACACTATGTAGGTAAGAAGGTAAGTGCACTAAGTAGAGCAGCCTAGATAGGAGGGTAAGTAGTCGATATACGTGGGTGCGTAGCCGAAATAAGTAGACAGGCTATGTGGATGGATAGGTTGGAAACTTGAGTAGGTGGGTCGAGAGCAAAAGACGGCAATTAGAGAGCGCCTTTACTCGTTAGACGAGCCACTTCATTTGGGTATTTAAAGCCTGACGCAGTCCGTACCAAGTAAATGCATGCACATCATCTCACACATGTCAGTTCTCACTGATGCACAACATAATCGGTTTGTGAGCAGCTCCAAATGGTCTTTCTTTCACCATCTCTTTTTCCTCTCTACGGATCATGCCATAAAGAGATGGCAGTAATTGATCGCTTCTCTTTCAAGTTTCAAAGTGCTATGAGACTTGTAGTTCATGTTATTGCAAATGACCCCACTCACACAGCCGCCCGAAGTACGTGATGGGCAAACGCGTTACGTGTGTCAGTGTGAATAGCTCGTGTACCCATATATTGCAGCATTGCTACCGGTTCATGACCTAGATAGTCAATATGACACAAACGCAAACTTTTTGACAATCCATGTGCAACTGTCTGTGATGCTATTTTAGACTATATCTAAACACACGTTCTTGGGTACATTTTGATTTACCAAAAACATTCTAGAACTCTCCTCCCCCAAAAGTAGGAAAGACATGTTTTCATTGTTTTACACATATACATCAAACCACATGTAAGGGCAGTCATTTTATACTTACATTGTTTTACACAGTAAAAAATAGACTTCCAACGATTTTCCTTTGCATATACATGTTCTTTGTTTAGGTGAAGAGATAAGAGACCTTATATATTTACATTTATACAGAGCGTTAAAAATTTCACACTGTGGCATTTATATTGAGGGTAAGTTGTAACAACACTGCTCAAACCAGTTTTGGCACGGTCTTGCTCAGTTCTCACTCTCACCCTGTTACCCAGCTAATATGCATACCCATATTGGGTGGTTCTAGGTAGCTTATTGCAAAAATCAGACCTTATGCATACGCAGCAAGTACTTTTTGGAAAAAAAAAGAATATTGATATCTTGATGTGCTAGCCCCAATGTGCCCAGGGTCAAATTTGGAAAATGAAAACAGTTGCAAGACCAGCACTATTGTTGATGAGCTCGTTTGTTCACAGGTTGCAACGTTCCATAGAAGTTCACGTGTATGAGGATGAAAACCCTCAACAAGCATGGGTTCCTCACCACACGTTGTTTTGTGACCGAACAATGGGTCACCGCACAGTGTGAACTCTACCTGTTGTTTGTGTTTGATTTTTTTGCAACCGTCATTAGTTTTGGCTGCTCATTACACTCCATTACTACATGTAATGCATGGCGGCTGCTTCTGGAGGATCGTGAAGGCTGATCACGCATGAGTGAAGCGGTGCGGATTATGATGAGGAGTGGAGCTGCATTTATGAGCTGAGGTGGCTGGAACGACGGCGGCGGAGGAGGTGAATGACAAAAGGCTAAGGAGAAGGTTTAGGAGGCAGATTTTTGGAGCTGAAGAGGAGAGCTTCTGAGGAGGTCCTGAATTTTCTACAGAATATGCAGTGGATGCAAGATTAGTGCAGATTGTGGTAGACGATCTCAGAGATGCATAGATAGGAGATGAGATCTGCTCATTGACATAGTTTTTTGGCTGGTTACAGACATTCTCCGCTGTGCCAGTAGCTCAGCCAAGTGGTTGCGTTCGTTCTCAAGGAAGTATTAGCTGAGCGAGTAGTAGAATGGGATTCAAGACTCGAGGTCTGCTGATTGTGTATGCATAAGATCTAGTTTCTTGAGGAGCTTTGGTAGGATTGAATTCAGTTGATTCTGTGTTAGAGGTTCCTACATGTAGTCGGACTTACAAGATTACAATACATAAGTTTTCAGTCAAGAAGAGTGATGTGAGGTTGCATTTGTTACATTCTGTGAGGAGGCAGATTGGAGGTTTAATGGGTCAAGTGAACACTAATAGTTTCTGATATGAGAGGCCATGCATTATTAGATGTCCGATGGGTGATGAGTCCACTAGAGACCGGAAATATGTAGCCCCTGGACATTTTGTGAATGAAGATGCAAGTTTCTGAATTTTATGATCAGAATTGTTGATGGTCTATGAGTCCAAGCTGTGTATGTGTAAAAGGTTCATGGGTGTATATAGACAAAATCTTATACGAAGACTAAGAAGGAAAGATCAAAGGTTGCGATTTTGTTTCAGAACCTCAGAAACTCAAATTCTGTGTAGATTTGTCAACTTGTCAGGGTGATTATTTCGTTTCCCACCCTCCTTTTTTGGTTACAGTCTCTCCTTTGGTAATATTATTTGTGATGAATGCCGGCAAGAAGCCTAATCCTTTGACTTCTCAAACCATGCATTGTCTTGTTCACCATTTTGTTTACCAGACTTGCAATTCTGGTAGTATCATCAAGAAACAAAAAAATATGATTTCTCACTATCAACAACATGGTACAACTTCTATGAAAAAACATATTTTGGCAAAACATCCTGCTGTTTGGCATGGGTGAAAAAATCTTAGTTTGGGTCTTGCTATGGAGGAAGAACACAGGGAAAAATCGAAGAAAAGGCTTGTGGTTCACAACAACACATTTTGAGTTTTAATTCTTGAGGGCTTTCCGCTCACACAACGAACTTCTAAGTCAGGCAAGCAGTTTCCTTCCCTGGTATTAACTATAAGCAGTACAACAAGTATCAAGCACTTGTTTTCGCCCTTGCCTTTGACCCATTCAAAAATTTCTTTCAAATTGTTTTGGCTCCCATCAAGTTTTCCCAGGCCCCTTAGTATACCATGTTACATATACGATGTGCTATGTAATGCACATGACATGTTGTCATGGAATTCGGCCTATTATGAAATGCATGTAACATGCCATGGCTAATTAGAACTATTGATCAGACTTCTCCTGTTTTTTCCCTGCATGTAAACCGTAAATAGACCGTGGGGCACTTAGGAATCAAAACCATGGCTGGTTATTCTTTTACTGGCCATGTTGAAGGCCATTGGAGGTTTAAACCAGTGTTGGCCGCTTATTGGTCTTTGACCCGGTTATCAATGCGGGTCCAGATCCGGGTACCAAATTACCCACCTATCAGATCTAAGTTTTAAGAATACCCAGGGAACAACTTACCTGGCTCCGTATGAACTTTTTAATACCTTGTTGAAAGGGTATTGCTTTGAAAAAAAGTAATACCCCATCTATTTCCAGATGGGTTTAGGTGAAGAACACCCAGATCGGTTATTCATTTGATCTTCGTCCATCTAATTTTTTCATCCATGTTTAGAGGTCATGTTTGTTGCTTTTACTCCATACTAGTGGGTGCCCATGACTTTCGGCCATTGTGAAGTTTTATAAGTTTTATTTTTTCTTATCCCTGCCCTGCCTACCCGGCCCTGCCCCCTGCCTTGCCCTGCCCTGCCCTGCCTTGCAAGACAGACACACGGACTCTGCCCTGCCCCCTGCCCTGCCTTGCCTTGTCTGGCCGCCCGTTTTTCTGAATCCCGTTTTTCCAAATCCCGTTTCCCGTTTTCTGAATCCCGTTTCCACGTTTTTTGAATCCAGTTTCCCGTTTTCCGAATCCTGGGAGTCTCAGGCCAGGCCTGGTCGGCCAGACTTGCACACCCGAGCTCCGTCATGGACGCACGCAGGAACTATGTGACTTTATATATAAGATGCCATAGTTTATCTTTAATCTTCACAGTTTTCTTTTTATGTAAAGCATCCTAGTTCACCTTGCACATCAAATGAAACGAATCAAGATGATGTAAAATTTCCAATTTAATAACCTACTTAAAACCTTCCATTATTGGCCGGTTTTCAAACCGATCATTGTAGAAACTAGCTTTACAGGTACTAGGCAGTTCTTGTTCTAACAAAATTAAATAATACTGATAACTGGATTGACTGAACCAACCACAATATTGATACCTTGCAGGTCTGAGAAATTTGAAAAAAAAAAAATTTTCAATATCTGTGTGTATGTCAGAAATTAAATTTTATGAATAACCGGGCCACCGGATATTTAAAAAATCCGACCCTGTTATTAACCCTAGTCTGGTTCTGGTTATCAAAGAACTGACCTATTGGTTCTCTTTTTTCACAGGACTCAGGTCTGAGTTTGTTGGCAGGGTATCAATTCTATGCAAAGTTCATACCCAGGTCAGGTCTTGTCACACTGACCAAGGTAGGTAATTAACTTTTTCCTTCATATTTTCCATCCATCCAATATTCTTCCTCTATCCAATGTTTTTCATCTGTAATTAGAATATTGATATTGGTAATTGGCCAACTTCTTCCGATTCTCAACAGGTTATGGGAAAGAACCGGTCTTTATTGATACCAATGGTTCTTACCGGTCCACATATTTGATACCAGGCGGTTCTTCAAAAAGAGAAACAACTTTGATATTCATAACCTAACTGAAAGTGGCAGATTCTTTTGTAGAAAGTCGAACATGTAGTTCTTAAAAAATCAAGACCATGCGAATACTGGTTTGAGCAGTGTTGTGCATGTCTATGGTTTACAACTTACACTCAATATAAATGCCATGGTGAAAAATTTTAACGCTCTATATAAATGTGAATATATAATGTCTATATCTCTTTCCCTAAACAAAGGACATGTATATGTAAAAGGAAAATTGTTGTGAATCTATTTTTGTGCTGTGTAAAACAATGTAAGTATAAAATGATTGCCCTTACATATGGTTTTATGTATACTAGTGGGTACCCATGACCTTCGACCACTGGGAAGTCCCCTGATTTGTTTAAACTGAAAAGGTCCATGGACTAAAGTAAAAATAAAAAACATGACCGTAGGTGTCTAGGGCTTGGAAAATCAAAGGTGACAGTTCTTGAGAATTTGAAATTTGTCCTTTCATTAATTAAAATTCCCCACCCGTGCCAGCCCCCCCCCTCCCCCCCCGCCCGGTCCTTCCCCGCTCGTCCCCCCCCGTGCTAGCCCCCCCCCCGCCCCCGGAGAGGAGCAGTTACATTTTCAACAGTGTTTGTCTGCTTAGTAGAAAGTAACTTAGGTAAATTAGGTAAAAGAAGGTAACTTCAAAAATGTAATAATAGACAGACAGACATTATAACTTTCCATCCGAATCTCGTTTTTGTCGGGCCGGCTCAATCGGCTGTCTGTGACAGACCCGAGCTCCGTCACAAACAGATGCACGGACGTAGTGAATTTATATATAAGATGTGTAAAACAATGAAAACATATTTTTCATACTTTTGGGGGAGGAGAGTTCTAGAATGTTTTTGGTAAATAAAAAATGTAACCAAGAATATGGGTTCAGATCAAGGTTCTTTAGGTTTTGAGATTTGGTTCAGGGATTTCCGAAGCTTGTCAAGAAAGGGTTCCGGAGTCCCTCCGAACAGAGTGGGCCTTCTTGGGGCTTTTCTGTCCGGGTCCCCTGGAAACGAGCCAGATCTTGTCCGGGTGCATGCAAAAAAAAATTTGTGTGCACCGCACTCTGCTATGACGCGTGGAGCACAATGATTCATACAGAATGGGGATTTAAGCCTTCATTGTTGCAGTAATGTCGGCTTGACATTGCCAGATCACACTCACCACATCCAGAACACAAAGCTGCATTGCATCAAGAAGTCATTTATTCAACAGCACACTGCTTGAAGACATCTGGAAATGCATGTGTGCATACCAAGGATGGTCAGTCACAGCCCAGCTTTCATCACATTCAAAGTCAATGTCCAATGGTCAATGTCACAAGGTGCTATGCATCACCAAGACACCTACTTGGCATGCAAATTTCTCAGCAACTTAGACACATTTGACAGCTGTTCCACTGGCTTTTCTGCCTCTTTGGCCAGAAAATCCAGCTCCTTCCTCTGCACACCTACCATCTCAGCATCTCCCCAGCACTCAGACTCATCCGATGATGAGCACACACTGCCCTCCTCATCAAACCCATCATCTTCTAGCCCATCATCAAAGCTAGGCACCTGATTAGCGGGCTCCTTGCTCATTGCTGCAAACAGCTTGCTAACCAGAAGCTCGCCAACAGGCTTGCTGTGAAACTCCTTAGCTGCAGCATAATCAAAGGACACGACACTGCTAGCCAGCATGCTCACACGCATCAATGAATCGACCGTGACCACACGCAGCCGATTGGTGAGCCGATGCTTGATCACTCGGTGCTCACTGAAACCACGCTTAACACACGTCGTTTCAACCGGCACACAGAACATGGCCTCCGCAAAGGGCAACATGTGAAGTAGCTCCAAACGATGCTCCTTCTTTATGCAGGCCCACACATCCTGATTGCTCAGCCCTGGCGCAACTACATAATCTGCCAACCATCGCTTCATCTTCTTGAACTCATGCTGAAGCGCAATGAAATGTTGCTCACAGCCCATAGACTCGGTATCAAACCACCTATGCTTATCCACAGGCTGGCTGAAATGCTTGAGGATCATCATGAACTTATCCTCGCCATACTCTGCAATCTCCTTTGCTGACTTGCCCCTGTACGATGCAACATCAAAGATCGCACTGCTGTCCAGCAGATCCCCCTCAGGAAAGCGATCCTCCAGCCCCGACACAATTGACTGCACCATTGAGGCCGTAAAGTCGGCCAGATCTTGCTCGTTCAACTCCCCTGTCAGCACCACCTTCTCAGTGAACTTGCCATCTTCATCGCGATAGTGGATGGCATTGCTGACTTTGCCCAGATTCACCTGTAGCACACAAGAAATAGGCAAGCAGAATTAGTATAGGGCAAGCCTTGGCGTTTTGCAATACACAGCATAAACAGGTGCATGCATAGCATTGGAGACAACAAGATTTGATGTCATATGTACTGCAACACAGCAAAACATGCGCAAGTCACAGGTATGGTCAAGAAGTCAAACTATGCTGGGTAACTGACAGGCTGCACAATGACTGCTTGCATCAAGTTTCATGACACCACACGAACCCTCATGTGCAGTTTGCTTACCTTGAAGTTGTCATAGCGCTACCCTAACAACAACTTCGCCTCAATGAAGTCGGTCTGCAGCTCCATCGCCACCTGCTGTGTCGCCTTGCGCACATGGTGTGGCAGTAGGTATGACGTGTGCTGAAACTTCTTGCTCAAGACATCAAGCGGTAGCATGATGTCTCATAGCAAGTTCAGTTTCGCTGTTGCTTGCACATCGCATAGCTCCTTTAGTGCTGTCGCCCTAGCCGGCCAAGGCTGTTTAGAGTTGCGCTTGCGGGTGGCACGTCCCAAGAAGATGATGAGCTCCGCCAGGTTGTTGGTCAGCACCACCACGCACTGCAGCCGGCTGAACCAGCGTGTGGCGTTGAAGATGGGGAATTTGAGCTGGGTGATGCCGTAACCCTTTGCAAAAGCCTCCCACTGTGACTGTCGCTTGCTGCTGTGGTTGAGGAGATTGTGCACCTGTCGCAGCTCGGAGTCCACTGCCTACAGCTTCGGGCTGCTCTTTACAGTGTTGCTCATGACGAGCGCGGTGCGGTGCGTTACACAGTGTACCGCAACAATGCGCGGGTTGACTGCCTTCAGCCGTGCAGCTACTCCCGACTTCACGCCCGCCATTTTTGCTGCCCCATCGCTGCAGAACCCTGCCATGCGCTGCACGTCCAACCCCAATGTTGTCATGACCCCTAATAGAACGGCTGTGATGGTATCAGCTGTAGTGGCCAACAGCATGTCAGGTACTCAGTTGTAGCGACAAGCGTGTCGGGATGCAGGTATCTGACGTAGATGAGTAGGTGATCCTTCGTGGACACGTCTGTGCTACTGTTAATGAGCAATGCAAAGCTGGAGCTGGCCTTGATCCGCTCGACCTGCTTCTATAACAGCACCTCGCTGCAATTGAAGAGCGCTGACCAAAAGTACCTGCAGATAGTACATAGGTCAAGGGAGAGGACATCATACACGGACTGAAGTGGACAGGAGATGGGCATGTGTTGGCAACAATGCACTGATTGCTAACGATTGCAAGTGCAATGCTCAGGCAGGACAACTGCTTTATTATTCATGATTTTTGTAGCATGCATTACGTGGTCGCAAAGATGAGTTTTCAAAGCAAGGGATACCTGCCAACCTTGGATGCCCTATGCAAGCACTACATCATGAACATACCTGCTATGGTTGTACTTGTGCGCGATCTGATCCACGCCCATAAACTTTTCCAATGCCAACAGTGGTGCAAACTTGTTGATTGGAAGCCGCTCCTTGATGCATGTTAGAGCTGTGGCCATCAGGCACTGTGTAGTTGTCTTGGTTGCAACGATGCCTGTGGTGCGAACGACATCAAACGCCCGCTTGAGAGGGCTGGCCTTGGTTGTGACTGTTGCTTTGTGCGTGAGAGAGGTGGTGTGAGTGCGAAGATCATTGCCATCTCACACAACGGCCCCGCATGACCTGTTGAATTGACATTTGTGGAGCTGATACTTGAGACAGAGGGTGCAGCAGCTAGTCACACTACCGTTCTCGAGCTGCTTCTTAAACTGCCACCATGAGTAATCAATGGGGAACTTGTTGAGCTGCTCAGCAGTCACTGGGGGCCTGCCCTGCCTCTTGGGCTCAGCAGGGCTATCAGCAACAGGCAAGCTGCTGGCGCCTGCAGAAGCTGCTGCAGCTGAGGTGCTGGCCTCCCCATTTAGACTGGCAGTAGCATTAGATGCTGGCCTGCGGCTGATAGCAGCTCGTGAAGTTGAAGCAGGAGCGGACGCAGGGGCTGACGCAGGGGTTGAGCCTGAGGCTGGTGCTGAAGCTGATGCAGCTGCTGTAGGAGCAATGACGGTGGCAGATGTGTTGCGAAAGCTTGCAGCAACTGTAGTCAGAACTGGTGGTGCATGTTGCTTGGGCTGATCTGCTGAGGGTTTAGACTTCCACCAAGCTGTATGTGCTACTTTGGTTGGGGCTTCCAGGGGCTCAACTAGTTCAACAGCCTCAATGGGGGCATTGGTGCTGGAGGGGCTGGGGGGTTTGACACGGGAAGCAGTCAAGTCTGTAGGAGCTGGAGCCTCAGAGCTCATGTTGCACTTCCCGAATACAGCAAAGAAGGTGCCTCAAAATCGTCCAGGGTACTCGGGGTACCCGGATTGGGCGGGAAAATGCATCCAGTTACAATCCCCCCTTATCCCGGAGCTTGGGCCTTCGGCCCTCGCTTATTTGTCCGGGCACCCCCTTCCTGGCGCTGCGCGCCAGTCCGGGGAAATTCGGCATTTTTGCATCCCGAACGGGATTCCCAGATTTGTAGAACCCTGGTTCAGATATACTCTAAAATAGCATCATTGCCAAAAAGTTTGCATTTGTATCATATTGACCATCTGGGTCGTGAATGGGGAGTGAGCAATGCTGCTATGTATGGGCCAGAGTGAACCAGCCTCCATGATTGCACCAGTTGGCCGTTCTGTCCACAGGATGGGCTCTGTTTTTCACTCTGCCTCTAAACCCTAAACCCTACCAAACATAATGTAGGGTGAAGATTTAGCCAGATCTGGCTACACACTAGTCATGAAAGTAGGAAAATAAAATAAAATCCTTGTATATGCTTGACTACCTGTTGGAACTTAGCACCAAAATCTGGCGAGTTGGTTTTTTTTAACCTTTCAAATCTGGCGAATTTGGGTCATTTGTTCTATGGAAAATGCTTTGTATAGGTCGAAATCGTATTTCTCAGGTCGAAATTTGGCCAGATAAAAAAAACAATGATTGGAACCGGCCATCTGAAATTTGACATTTCCAAGATCCATTGCTTAGGTAATTTTATTAGAATAACCAGCCTCCATTATCTGCCAAACATATCCTAGAAGCATCCTTCATCACAGACCCAAAATCAAATTTCCATTACGACTTTACTCATGCCGGTAGAAAACCCAGCGCTCACTGAATCTCCCTTGAATAGTTTCGAACCTACTGAGAGGATTCCTTGAAAATCGATTACTGGGAGCTACTCTGTTCGAAAGCTAGTTGCAAGTAAATCTAATCCTCCTCATCATCGGGACTACTTCCAACAATATCCAAGCACACCAAATCCTCTCCACTGGACTCACCCTGTTTCTCACCAGGCGGTTTCAGAAAGAGTCCTCCCAAATGGAACTGTGGAGCAATGATGTCCTGTTCACCGTTGTTACTTCGTGTGATGAGTGTAGCATTGAACCTTGTATGAGGCTCAATCTCGACAAGTTCACCTGTGGAATTATAGAAGACATGCAGAACTCTGAGTGCAAAGCGCGTCTCCTTGTCATCTGAGACTGTGCTTTGAAATACAATTTCCCTTTTTGCCGACGCTCCAAGGGTTGCCTTCACGGGTGGTCCTCCGGCAGGCAGCAAAACATTTGTACTGGCTCCGACACTCCCATGGTTTGAATGAACTAACTCCACCGTCACCTTCCTTGCATAAAGGATTTCGTAAGTCACCCATAGCTCTCTCACACTGCACATAATTACAAACAATCTGATCCTCCATAGTGATGCACATTATAAGCAATCTGATCATACTAGGATAAATGTCTTCTGTTGGGCTCAGATTGGGAAGAGACCTCATGTCCCTGCCATTAAAAGGGTCACGGTGATGGTAGTGCACAGAGTGGAAGATCTCTTTGTAGCTGTTCTAAGTCCTCCAAATTACAGGATACAAATAAATTTAAGGTCTTATTTTTCTCCTAGGGAACTTGCCTCTCGCCGCAGATACAGCCGAATACTCCACCTGTTTGGGGCCACTTGTGTCTCTTCAGCTTCTCGATGTCAGGCTTCCAAAGCTCTTCACGGATGATTTCCATGAGCTCTCCGCGATCCACACAGGCGAGACTCACATCTTCCATGCTACATGCCAAGTGTCTGTCACCATGAAGGTCAAGGCCTGCAGCATCAAAGATATGGAGGCTGGCTTTCACGGAATTCTCGCACTTGATAGTGTGCTTGAAATCCAGCTGATCTCGCTCCAATTTGAATAGGTCTTTGTCGTCTGCAGCACCTCCTGCAATCGCCAACACCAAATAATTAGCAGATCCGTCCCAGGTTTCACAATTTACAGTTCATTGACAATTATAAGACACTACGCACAGGACGTTAGTTTTCGTTTAGGCCGCTAAAGAGGATCGCAAGATTGTAAAAGTTTGGTTTCTTCGGCAATACGAGACTTTTTCCATGATGTCTTGACTGTAGAAAACACGCGAAGATTTGTGTAATATCGGGAAACCAGGATCGATCGCACAAATTCTTACGGCCTGAAGATTCGAAACTTGCGAGACCCTCACGCAGACGATTCACAGTCTCCTCGGATTCACTGGAGCCCAAAGTGACCATGGAGCCAACATTTTGAATAACCGGTTTCGACCCCTCCCTGCCCTTCTTTATGAAAACATCCAGGAGCTTGACGCTATTTCTACTCTTCAACAGACTCAGGGCGACAGCCGAGTGCTTTTCGTAGAGAAAGTTTTGCCAAGAATCAGCCATTGCCCTTGCACACTGCTGCTGGGGTACGCAGATCAGCTCTTCGCAGAGTTTACAACCGTGTAACAGGGAAGTCTTGGTGATCTCCACTGGCTTGCACACTAGCACACTGGGTCCCCATTTTGCTAATGTTTTGTCCAAGGGTTTTACCTGGCATAAAGAAATGACCGAGCTTTTTCCTTCTAGCATTTTACTTTCAAGATTTATTACTAGATTTAGCATCTGAGTTTACTTCTCTACAAGGTACCTACCTATTTGTTCACTAGAAATATACTTATTGACCTACCTACTTATTTCCCTATGTATCTACCTATCTACCTACGTCCCAAGTAGGCAAGTATATGAGGTGTGTCTTAGGCATAAGGTTCCTAATCCTCATGATTAGGAACCTTACATGTAAGGTCCCTCCTCTATTGAGGTGGAAATATGAATGAAGGTAAGGCATCCCCCACATACACTGTTTAAAAAATCTTCCAGTTTGATACATTTTGAGGTGGAGCATATAATCCCATCTGTGACTAGGGTTACCACAGAGAACCATTGTCTTTATCACACTGATATTTAGGAACCGTGGGACAGTCCAATGGTACTGACAAGCACCGCACCATACCGTCTTAGCGGGAAGACGCTAAAAATCCTACATGAGATGTGTCTAGCTGCTTCAGGGCCTGACTCTGCAACAGGGTGACACAAAGTTTGCGTGATCACACTTTCCGCTGTAGAGTAAGAGGAGTTGAAAAATCACAAAGATAAATCACTGCGTGATGCTGGTGATAGAGAGTACGCTGGTGGTTGGGCTCTCCTCTCCTGTCTAAGGAGTGTTGGGTTTGAAACTGCTGGCGGACACCCAAAAGGATGTAGATCACAAAATTGCGGACTCATTTTTTATTCTCTGAAAGAACATGGCAAAGCTTGCAACACGGTTGTATGCACAACTTTGCAGGGCCAGAAAAGGGTGCAAAGGGATGGACAGAGCTCGTTTGATGTTCTTTAGCGTCTCACAAGTTGCATGGGGACTACCCGCCCATGCAGCTACCTATTTACCTTGTTTACATAGTCACCTACTTACCTACCAAATTTAACTATTTACCCACCCACTTTAAGTACCTACCTACGTTCGTAGGCACACTATGTAGGTAAGAAGGTAGGTGCACTAAGTAGAGCAGCCTAGATAGGAGGGTAAGTAGTCGATGTACGTGGGTGCGTGGCCGGAATAAGTAGACAGGCTATGTGGATGGATGGATAGGTTGGAAACTTGAGTAGGTGGGTCGATAGCAAAAGACGGCAATTAGAGAGCGCCTTTACTCGTTAGACGAGCCACTTCATTTGGGTATTCAAAGCCTGACGCAGTCCGTACCAAGTAGATGCATGCACATCAACTCACACATATCAGTTCTCACTCATGCAAAAAATAATCGGTTTGTGAGCAGCTCCAAAGGTTCTTTCTTTGCCCATCTCTTTTTCCTCTCTCCGGCTCATGCCATAAAGACATGGCAATAATTGATCGGTTCTCCTTCAAGTTTCAAAGTGCTATGAGACTTGTAGTTCATGATATTGCATACGACCCCACTCACACGGCAGTCAGAAGTACTTGATGGGCGAATGCGTGTTAAGTGTGTCAGTGTCAATATCTCTTCTACCCATATATTGCAGCATTGCTCCCCCTTCATCACCTAGATGGTCAACATGATGCAAACGCAAACTTTTTGGCAATCCCTGTAGAACTGTCTGTGATGCTATTTTACAGTGTATCTTAATGCACGTTCTTGGGTACATTTGGACTGACCGAAAACATTCTAGAACTCTCCTCCCCCAAAAGTAGAAAAAGATATGTTTTCATTGTTTTACATATATACCATAAAACCATATGAAAGGGCAATCATTTTTATACTTACAATGTTTTACACAGCAAAAAATAGACTTACGACCATTTTCCTTTTACATATTCATGTCCTTTGTTTCAGTGAAGAGATATAGACCTTATGTATTTAGATTTATACAGACCATTAACATTTTTCACCATGGCATTTATATTGAGTGTAAGTTCTAAACCATATACATGCACAACACTGCTCAAACGAGTGTTGGCACAGTCTTGATGTTTCAAGAATGGCATGTTCAACTTTCTAAAAAAGAATCTGCCACTTTCAGTCAGGTTAGGAATATCAAAGTTGTTTCTCTTTTTTAAGAACCGGCTGGTGTCAATTATGTGGACTGGTAAGAACCATTGGTATCACTAAAGACCGGTTCTTTCCCATAACCAGTTGAAAACCAGCCGAAGTTGTCCAATTACCAATATCAATATTCTAATTATAGATGAAATTTTTTGGATGGATGAACAATATGAAGGAAGAAGTTAATTGCCTACCTTGGTCAGTGTGACAAGACCTGACCTGGGTATGAACTTTGGGTAGAAGTGATACCCTGCTAACAGACTCAGACCCGGGTCCTGTAAAAAAAAACAACCAATAGGTCAGTTCTTGGATAACCACAACTGGACTACGGTTGATAACAGGGTTCGATTTTTAAAATATCCGGTGGCCCGGTTATTGATAAAATCTAATTTCTGACTTACACACAGGGTATTGAAATTATTATTTTTTTCAATTTTCTGAGACCTGCAAGGTATCAATACTGTGGTTGGTTCAGTCAATCCAGTTTTCAATATTTATTTATTTTGTTAGAGCAAGAACTGCCTAGTATCTATAAGGTCTAGTTCCTGCAATAACCAGTTTGAAAACCGGCCAATATTGGAAGGTTTTAAGTAGGTTATTAAGTTGGAAATTTTACATCATTTTTATTCGTTTCATTTGATGCGCAAGGTGAACTAGGATGCTTTACATAGAAAGAAAAATGTGAAGATTCAAGACAAACTGTGGCATACCAAGCCAAAGCAACGAACAAACATGACATCTATACATGGATGAAAAATTTAGACGGATGAAGATCAAATGAACAACCCATCTGGGTGTTTTTCACTTAAACCCATAAGGAAATAGATGGGGTATCACTTTTTTCAAAGTAATGCACTTTCAACAGGGTATTAACAAGTTCATACTGAGCCAGGTAGGTTCTTCCCTGGGTATTCCTAACTCTCAGATCTGATAGGTAGGTTATTTGGTACCCGGATCTGGACCCGCCTTGATAACCGGGTCAAAAGAAATAACCGGCTAACACTGGTTCAAACCTCCAATGGTCTTCGACATGGCCAGTAAAAGAATAACCAGCCATGGTTTTGCTTCCTAACTGCCCCACGACCTGTTTACGGTTCACATGCAGGGCAAAAACAGGAGAAGTCTGATCAATGGTTCTAATTAGCCACGGCATGTTACATGCATTTCATAATAGGCCGAATTCCATGACAACATGTCATGTGCATTACATAGCACATTGCATATGTAACATGGTATACTAAGGGCATGGAAAAGCTTGATGGGAGCCAAAACAATTTGAAAGAAATTTTTGAATGGGCCAAGGGCAAGAGGGAAAAACAAGTCGTTGGTACTTGTTGCACTCCTTACACTTAATACCATGGGAAGAAACTTCTTGCCTAACTTAGAAGTTCGTTGTGTGAGAGGAAAGCTCTCAAGAATTATTAATATTTGCAAAATCCAAAGTGTGTTGTTGTGAATCACAAACCTCTTTTTAAAAAATTCCCATTGTTTCTCCTCGACAGCAAGACCCAAATTAACAAATTTCCACCTATGCCAAAGAACAAGATGTTCTACCAAAATACGTTTTTTCATAGAAGTTGTACCATGTTGTTGGTTGTAGGAAATCGTATCTATTCCTTCCTTTATGATATTGCCAAAATTACAAGTTTGATAAACAAAATGGCAAACAAGACAGCGCATGGTTTGAGAAGTCAACCTCTTTCAAGGAAAAGAAAATAACATTTAAAACCCCCTTGATTTCGGTCTCATATTTTGTTCATTTTGAATGATTTTAAAAAAAAATGCATGCACCATCTTAAAAGGTGCACAATTCTTTTCAACTGCAAAAAAAAATAGAACCTATAAGGAGCTAAAACTAAAAAAATGTAGACTGATAGTTTGAAGTGTTTTGTTTCTGCAAATCACCCCCTTCACTTTCAAACAACTTAACTTGCTCATGCCTTCATCAACTTGAGAGATTTTTGTAGTTTTGGATGTGCCAAGCGGAGGGCTACAAAAAACTTTTAAATGTCAAGGCAATGGAAAAATGTATAAAGTTTTATAAGTCTTGGGTATTAAGTGTTTGGTGATTTGTATGTTTACCCTATTTCACCATTCACGATTTGGGGTGACAATTTGATGTTTAGGGGTTGGGCATGGGAAATATCAATAAAATAATTTTGGATGTGAAGTTTCCGGTTGTGGGGCCATATGTTAGCTATGGTTCCAAATGCTCTTAGCTTGTGCACGCTAGGCTTTGGTGTTACACTACAAATGAAAATGTAAATGGTTTGTCACAATATATTATGTGTCATTTTTATTAAAAACATTTCCCATCTTGATGTTGTGCTTGCATTTGGTGGAGATGGTAATTTGATTTTGCCACAACTTTTGACATGTAAGTTATCTAAACCTCTAGCATATATTACATATCCAACATTGGTCCAAGTGGTTGCTACTTGAAAACTGTTTTCTTTTCACAAATGAATGTGGCTCCATTTCAAGAAGGAAATTGTTTCCATCTCAAGAAGTGTTTAGTTGACTTCCATCTATTACATGCACTTATAAACCATATTCCCAATTTACAAGTCCAAGAGGTCCATATTCTCGCATGAATGCTCATGTATGCCCAATTGCTTGTCAACTATCCTTTTTATTTTTGTTCCTCCACTCCATCTTTGGTTCAACCTACTACAAATGGAGCTTGTGATGTTAAAGATGATTTGTTGTTTGAATTGAAAATGTGATAGTTTAGTGCTCATGTTGAAAGGCTTAATGTTAAAAAGGAACTGAAAAGAAGTGGTTACAGGATTGAAAGTAAAAGCTGAATGTGAAAAGTTGAAGAACATGAAAAAGTGAGGATACTATGTCAAAACACTCTAAATTTGATGAATCATTTTAATTGAATCATCAAGCACCAACTATATTTGAAGGTCTTTTTTGTGGAAATTCTTTTGAACCAACAAATGTGATTGGTTCTGTTGTGAATATGGAAGGTGCTAGTGGTCGTTTTCTTGCTCCTCGACATTTCCAACTTGAACAACATAGGAAATATGTGAGATAGGAATTAGTTACTATATATTTCGGTCAAACTTGCTAGAAAATTCTATTGGTTAATTCATTTGCATAGATTCATATGTTGAGTTGTTGAAACATGAAAAACATACGCACCAAAACGAGAAATATAGGTATGTCATAGATTTGCGACGACGTGCTTCCCAGCAAAGGTTAGAAATCTGCAGGAATAATTTGTCGTCTTATCGTGGCCCCAAAAAAGACTGGGACTCCCCACGATTCTTGGTTTCGGTACCAAGTATAAAATTTTGCTTGTCGAGAAAGGCACTTACAGCTTGTTGTCTCACGTTTTGCTGCAGTTAACTTGGAGCTTATCGTGGTTTCAACCATTGTTAGGGCTTAGGTTTCAGTCCCTCAAGCAACTCTCAAGTTGGGAAACGAAGCTTTTCCTTCTCAGTGAGAGGAATCCAGATTGAGAGCGAGATAGCAAGAAAGACATTGAGCTGCGTTCAGCTTCTCATTCCAGTGAGAAGAGATTCCCGATTGACATCGTGATAGGTAGCTAGCAAGATATTGGAGCTGCATTCTTCAGCTATGGACCTCTGTGAACGCGCCGGCAGAGTGGACGACCAATATCGAGCCAGAATCGAATGGCAAGTTGTCTGTTGGGACCATGCTTGCAAGTTATCTGAAGTAGAAGTTGGTGTCGAATGTCAGGAAAGTTTTTCCCGTGCACGAGCAGCGATGGCGAAAAAGGATTGGGCTGTGGGGGTCGCGGAGTTGAAGAGATGTCGCGAGCTGGTGAAAGCTACAGGAATGAGCCTGCCGAATGAGGCTGTCGAATGTGGGGAAAGTTTTCCCGCTGCAGAAGCAGCGACGGCGGAACAGGATTGGGCTGTGTGGGAGGCGGAGAGGAAGAGATGTCACGAGGTGGTTGAAGGCAGAGGAAGAGGATTCTCGCCGAGTGAGGATTCTCGCCGTTGGTTGCTGGGGTTTGCTGACCTTATGATCGCCAGTCTATACGCGTTTCGTTTGAAGAAATTTGCAAAAGCGACGCTAATTGCACTGCGCTGTGTTTCAGAATGCCAAGGGCTTTCGAGCCCAGCAAATTTCACCCAGAACGCGGTGCTGATCACATTAGACGCGATGTACCAGTTCGCTTCCTCGTCTGATTGTGAGGATCCACTGGAGGAGCAATTGCAGATCCTGCGGGTCCTAACATCCGACATTCACAGGTTGCCTTCCTCGTCCGCGCCGTCCAAGGGCCATCCCGAACGAGTGGCGGAAGAGCCACAGGACATTGTCGGCTATAAAGAATTCGTCAAGCGGGAAGTCATCAGGCAGGTTGTTGGCGCGTGTGAACCGGAGCAAGTTGAAAACGCTGAGTATAGCATGTGCTTGCATCTCTTGGACGAGTACCATATGCGTCTCAATTCTGAAGAGCGATTGAGATGGGCAGAAGAATGCGGCAGGGTTTTCAAAGAACGCCATAAAGGAGTGCCTAGTTACATACACCAATCTCAACAGGTATCGGACTTGCTAATTTTGGATCCGAACAGGGCACTTGATATACTCGAAGAGATGAGGAAACACGTGGATGCAAAGCGTTGGGAGGAGGACCAGAGTGGTGACTGGGAAGCGGCTGGCTGGACTGCGAAAAGTGCCGAGGAAGTGCAGTGCATGCGCGTCGTTTGTTACCGCCTGATGCAAGAAATATTAGATCTGGACGGAAAGACCGCCGACGTCAAGCGTTATGCACAATATGAGAAAAAACTTGCAGTGGGGAGAGAGCACTTTGGTGAGCGTATTGGAGAATTGTATGATCAAGCTTCGACTTACATCAACAACGAAGAGTAAGGAAATCCAAAATACGATCTACCATATGCACAAGCAAGGGCAGGGAGCATAGTTCCTAATACCTTGGTGCATTGGAACATTTTAATTTTGTATTTGTCTAGAGGCCAGATTGTGCATGTAAACTCTTACAAGTCTACCATGTTTGCAGGTTGGAGAAAGCAGTGGCCTGTCTTGAAAAGTGCCTTGAATTATGGAAGCACCCGGATGTTGACAAATTTCATACTCCAGAAGGTTACCTAGACGGTGGTGCTTATTATTGGTGTCTCACAAAGGTGATCGACCTGCATACAGAAATGTACCGTCGAAGCTGTAAAGAGGGTTCACCTAAGGAATGCTACTTCCAGATTGCAATGCAGTGGACAGATAGGTGTGAATTAGAAGCAGAAAGTATTGAAGAAATGGTCGGCAACATCTTGGCCAACAAGATGCGGATGAAGTTGTATCATGTAAGGAATTTATGTCTCAGAGAAAGGACGTGGGGTGATGCTTATGTGCTAAATCTGGTTGAAGACAGCCGAATGCTTGAATGTGGGAGAGCTGTTTCAAAGGGCCTGAGAATATGTTTGTATGATTGGACTTACCATACTGATCAATGGATAACGCAGCTTGAGGATTTGAAGTTTGTCTACTATGCATTGCAATGTTATTGTGCTGGTAAATCAGCTTCACTTCGACTGCAGTTGAAAGAATTCAATCCCGATAAGACTGGAGGAAACTTGGTGCAATCCAGAATTTTGGTGCAAGAAGCAGCACTGGCAAGTAATCAGGCCTTGGTGTGGGCAGAAAGGGCATGCACGAATGCGTTGCTTCTTCAGCTTGGTCGTGGTAAGCTACCACACATCATGAAGGAGTTGGATGAATTTGCTGAAAACGACGAAGCAGCCTTTGAGCTTCTCTTGTCGAGCCGAGCTGCATGTGGGCCAGCAACTACCGTTCTGGAATATTATTACTCAACATCTGATGGTTACTTCACCTTGATAATTTATGCTATGACCAGGGTTTGCTCTCAACTTTCCTTCTTTCATTTCTTGGCTAATATGAGATCATGTCCAATTCCCTAAATGTCTGGCAGCAATTTTTCCTTAAAATTCAACAAAATTTGGGTTTCTAAAACTTAGAAGCTAAATTTGCACGGAAATAAATCCCATTGTGGTGTAGATGATAAAACGATTATTTCCAAGACTTGGCGTTAGATGGAAGTCCTTAAAATAGGCCTTCACACCTACATATCACAATCTTGATTAAACCCAGTGACATTACATTGCCAGGGTGACGAGGTGTTTTCTTCAGCTCCATCACTTTTTCCGACCTCTTTCGAGGTTGATTTGAAGAAGAAATTGGAAAATTTGAGGACTTATTTTTCTCAAGGCTCATAGACAACTGATGACAAAGGGGTGGAAACTTTGAAAGACTATGGTGAAGATGCCATGAATGCAGACCTAGAATTCCTTTATGGTCTCCTCATTGCTCTTGTTGAACCCATTTTGGATGACATGAAACCAGATGACAAGTTGATAATTGTTGCACCTGAGGTATGTACTCTTGGTCTTGGATTTTTGGGTTCTACTAAGTAGCTTCAACTCAGGAAATGGATCAGCTGGAGAGTCCCACATTTTGTAGGAGAAGTTATGCCATTTTTGTGCATATCTCCTGATTTGAAAGTAATCCCTCTCTCTGTTCTTATAATCTTTGTGAGCTCAGATGCTTGAGGTCTAGTGTGAGTTGAATGTCACAAAGGGTTGCCCTCAAATTATAACTTAACTATTTAATCCAAGTCGAATTTTTTCTTTGGTTGTGCAGTTGCTCAGTAATGTGCCCTTTGCTGCACTGAGAAAGCCTAACTCTGCTGTTGGAAAAGGCTACCTTATCCAGCGCCATACCATCAGTGTTGCACCATCCTTGAGGGTGCTTCAACACTGTCACAAACGTTGGGAAGAATTGGTTCATGACCATCTTGATGATACCAAACCTGGAGCTATAGTTGCAGTTGGAGATGCAGCATATGGAAACTCTCACTCATCTCTGAAGGCATCTGCGAAAGAGGTGAACTTCATCGAAGAGTTGTTTGGAAAGAAGCATGTGGTGAAGTTGATGGGCGCTGAAGCAAATCCCAGTGAAGTTTTGAAGTGGGCAAAACATCCATCTGAGAATGGTTGTAAGCAGGCCATTATCCACATTGCAGCACATTGCATTGGTCAGAATGGAACTGTCAGGAGGGGTGCCATTACATTGACTCGACCTGGTGCAAAACCTCGGCAAAATTGTGGTATTCACGGAATCTCCCTCTTACTCTTACCACCACTTTCATAACCTAACATGCTAGCACATGCTTACATGTACATGGAACTGGCTATGACACAAAAAGGTCATAGCTGCTATGCCATACATCTATAAGAAACTTGTGATGACACGAAAAGTGCAGTTGAAGTAAGCATGGGAACAATGTGATGACCATAACATGTGCGATTGCTCTACAAATTGGCAATGCCAACTTTGCAAATTTGGATCTTTCTATGAAGTTTACTTCAGCTTAACAATATAATGTTCAAGAATATACTTACAATCTAAGGGGTTTTGTTCCAGTGATAAATGCTGCAGAGAGAAGGACATCACTCACTATTCAGGATGATGAAGTTTGTGACAATGAGGATGGTTGCGATGAGATTGAAGAGGGACAAATGTCACCGAAGAGTGCCGTGCCAGACACTCATGCAGAAGTAGCTCAGATGCCAAGGTTTGGAGAATTAGGGGGCATGCGCGGCAGTGTTGTTGTCCCAATCTCAAGATATTCTGGTACAATGAAATCTGAAAACATCAGTGGATGTGGGTTTGAATGGAGATCACACATAGTGACATTAAGTGGATGTGAGTCCTACAACGGAGAGATCAAGGCAGAGGGGGTTTTGAACTTGCCTCGACATTTAATGATTGCAGGGGTTCCATGTGTTGTTGTCTCACAATGGAAAGTGTTTGATTCATCTACTTGTGACCTCATGAAAGGCTTTTATCAGAAACTGAGGGAGGGAGAAGATGTATCTTCAGCTTTGCGTGCTGCCATGCTTGAAATGCATGAGGCTAAGCACAAAGTTCAGGAGTGGGCTCCCTTCGTTGTTTGTGGTTTGCCTACAGTATGCATTCCCTGGGAATTGCAAGCTGGGGATTCTTCACGTATGAGTCATGACTTGGAGACACTAAAGATGCACTGAAGCTGAATGAAGGTGGGCCCAAATTGACATCTTCCTTACCTTTCATTTGAAGTGTGAACAGTCCTTGTTCTATAATCTATTTATTTAAGTGGGATGGTAAGAGAGTGGGGTCATTGGTGAGGAATTTTAATCATTACCTCTTTAGGGCTCGAATTTCTGGCTGTGACCTTGAATCTGTTTGAATGCTGCAGGAAGATTGGCCATGCGCACATTCCTTGGGTTTGGAGTAGTGGAAGTTGACAGGAAAGGGCATGGTGGAGAGCTTCCTGCACTGGAGCGATATATGGCATAGGTACTAGTAAGCAGACTTAATCTCCAAGGATAGACAGACAATGCAAGGTTCTGGTCTCACACAGCTACATCACATCACTGCACGATTCAAAATTCTAGTGACAAAATCATGATCACTTCTATGCAATTGTTGTGATTCACACTGCATGTAGGTCTCTCATTTACCTTGGGTCCAAGAGTTTTCCTTTTTGGCGTGTGTGACTAAAAAATCTTTGGTGACCTGTGTAAATTGAAGTGATCAACCTTGTCATGAGGTTTTCTTGGTTGACCTGTTTCTCATGTGTGGACTTGTTTGCAATCATGTCAGTGAGCTTATCCAAAGAGATCATTTGGTCGAAATTGACAGAGAGTTTTGAAAATTGAGCACCAGTTGGAAAAAATACAAACATCCTCAAAAATTGAACCTAATTCTTTACGTTTTTAGATTCGCAGTTGCCAGCAATTGTAATCCTTTGATCAAATTCACCCGTTGTCAAAATGTGTGCAAAAAGTTTCACTTCTAAGAATCTAGCTGGTTTTCAAGCTTTGATTATTGCATTTTGGTCTTCACATTTGTTTGATCATGTAGGGTTCATTCCTGATTCTTTGTTTATTTTATCTAATTTGGAACCTCCACCCCCACTCCACTGCTGATCACAGAATTTGCAGGGATGCCATGGTCATCCGATTCCTTTATTCATGTGCAGGCAACTCATCAATTAACAGCAGTGTTGCTGTACTGAATCAGTTGCCAAGTATTGATCCTCTTCCAAAGTTCTCTTCCACAGCAGCTGCAACCACTTGAGAGAGTTCTTGTGTCTGTCTCTTCAATGATGCCCACAGAGGTGGTCTATCACCTGAGTGTGATGTGTTCGCAATCTTCTGGACAGTGCACCCTCTTTTTGTATTCCATATTCAATTTGCTGGGTGTGAGAACACAGCTGTTAAATTGAATACGGAATACAAAAAGAGCTATTCGGGTCTCATTTATCCTAGACTAATGAATGTGTACCCATTATTTACTAAAGCAAGGACATGGACCTGGGGACAGCGGCCTACATATTCCAATACTTCTCCTCCCAGGACAAGCTGTTTTTAAAAGATCTCAGACTTTAAAGTTCGATAGAATGAGACAAAAGGGTTTCAAGGCCTAGGACTAGATGCTTGTAAATTCAAAGAGATTAAAGCCTACAACTAGAAAGATTGAGGGCCTACTAGGACTTGTGAGCTTAGGGGCATTTACACATAGCTTTGTAAAAAAATTCTTGTCCCAAGGGACTAGGATGTGAGAGCCTAGGGACATAAAAACATGTCTTAAGACATGAGAGCCCAAGGATAAGAATATGAGAACATGTCTTAGGACATGAAGGCAAGAGACATGAGGACATGTCCTGTCAGTAACGTTGCCTTGACTTTTGCCTTAAAAGCTCTTGTTTAAGCTTTGAAAAAACCATCTCAAAAGCCCTTGAAGTTGAAGATGTATGTAATTGGAGCTCTTGTTTAAGCTTCAATAAAACCATCTCAAAAGCCCTTGAAGTTGAAGATGTATGTAATTGGGGCAACATTATTTGTCAGACATAGATTAATATCAAGCAAGACAACAAAATGTGGAGGTCGCCACTTTCCTGATTGCCTCCATAGCTAGAGCACTCTTGTCGAGTTGCAAACAGCTGCAACTTGATTGTCACAAGAACTTGCATTTCCATCTCATACTGGCACTTATATAAAAAACAATGTAAATTCAAAAAAATGCTGAATCCTTGAGCTCAATATTTAAACTTTATGATTTACAATTGATGATATCACTTATTTATCCTTGTTTTGCAGACAAGGTCATTAGGTCATTGTACAGTGGTGACAACAGTGTCATTCAAACGCCCTAAGTTAACTGTGATAGGCCGTTGATAAAAAATATATACAAACAGCTTGAGCTAATTGTCCTAGGCTAGGCCATTGACAAGACCCCACAAATATTTTACATCTGACCTAGGCCTTTGAAAAGGCCCCACAGATACTGTAAATCCAATCAATACTATTATTATAAAAGATCTAATCTTTTTCTAAGGTTCCATGGGTATTTTTGGATACAATAGAAACCTAAGCCAAATGTTTTAAGCTTTTAAGTGAAAAAGTTTTAGGTCTTGAGCCAAAACTCTTAGGCTTTAAATCAAATCTCCTAGGCTTTAAGCCACATTCCCTATGCCCAAAGCCAAATTCTTAGGTTGTAACGCAAGTGACCTTAGTGAAAAGTGCACGCAAACACCCTTGGCCAACTATCCTAGGCCATATCTAAACATCTTGAACCAATTGTTGTAGGCCATTGAAAAGGTCCCACAAATACCTTAAACCAAATGTCTTAGAAAAACATTAAGCCAAAAGTCCAAGGAACACCCTAAGCCAAATGTCTTGTAGAAGTCAAGCATCCTAGACAATAGGCCCAAAGTTCTATGAAAATTTTACAATAAATGTTTTACAAACAGTATAAGCCAAATGTCCTTGGGCATGATGTGAAATCACCCTAGACCATAAAAACAAAAACATGAGGTAAAAATCCATGTGTTTTGGCCTAGTGTTAGACCATAAGCCACAAAATATAGACCCAAACCAAAGCAAGTTTTGGTTTTTGAGCGTTTTGGCTTAGGGTTAAAATATTTTTGAGAATTTTGGCCTAGGGTTTTAAAAAATTTAATATTTTGGCTTAGGGTTGGTATCATTTTTACATATTGGTTTAGAATTAAAATATTTTTGACATCTTGCCCTAGGGTTGACCATTTTGGGCTAGTCCTAGAGTCGAGTCTAGTATGGCTCTTTATATATTCCATAGGTCTGAACCAATTGATTTTTCCTCCAAAATGAGGCCATGTAGGTTAAACCTTGATGTGTCACTTTTGGTCTTGGTACCCTTGTCTAAAGGCCGTGGATCCAACTTATGTCTCTCAACCAATATGATTGCTCTATTTCATTGGGCCCTAGACGTGGACTTTTATCTAAAGTGGTCACTAGCAAGAGTATGGAATACAAAAAGAGTCATACTGGATATGACTCTAAAACTATGCCAAAGTCATTGACCCTAAGCCAAGATGCTAATTTAAAAAATAAAAATAAATCAAGATGCCATAAATGATTTTAATTTCAAGCCAAAATGTTGAAGAATATTTTAACCCTAAATCACTATGTTTGAAACTATTCTAGCACTAGGCCAAAATGCCCAAGCCGAAGTGTGCTTTGGTTTGGGGTTAAACTTCACAATTTTGTCTAACACCATGCCAAAACACATTGATTTTTACCTCATTTTTGAAATTTATGGCCTAAGGTTATTTCATATTGGTCTTGAGGACATTGGGCTACACGTTTGCAAGACATTTGTCTTAAGATATTCATAGGACTTTGGGCCTATGGCTTAAGGTTCTTACTTAGGGTGTTCCTAACATTTTTTATTTACATTGCTCATGGGACTTTTTGGCTTAACATTTTTACAAGACACTTGGCTGAAGACACTTATGAGAATTTGGCTTAATGTCTTTACAAAAGAAATTCGGCTTCAAGTTACCATGGGCTTTTTGTGAAAGCCAAGGAGATTTGGCTTAGGGCCTAGGAGATTTGGCTTATGGCCTATGCCTTGTGCCTTAGGGGTTAGGACATGAGGCTTCAGGCTTGAGACATTTGGTTTAAGGCCTAAGACTTGTGCTTCCCAAAAATTATTGCCTCATGCCGCCACTCTTAAGTTTTATCTTGAGTCTTAAGCAGTCATTGTCTTGAGTTTCTGGTCATCCAAGTCTAGATTGGATGGATCAATATTGATGGACCATGAATGGATGAAAACATTTTTCATCTCACTAATTCTATATGTACTTTTTGGGCATCAGCATATCCAACCCTTTTAGGTGTTTGTTTTGATGGGCATCACCGAATTCTTTTGTTTTTGAAATATGAATCCCATGCTTCAATATCTTTTCTTTGTCTCTTTCTCATGTAGATTTTCTATTAGGTGTATGGGTAGCCCATTAAATGTTTGTATTTTTAAATATTCAATGAAAAGATCATTTAATGTGATTTTTTGAGAGGTATAAATAAAATATTATGGTGAACATATGATGTGTCCATATATTTGTGTACATTACATGTTTAATATTTCATATTGTAAGTTTTGGGCCTCTATATGTACCATTTGATATATATTGTCAAGTGTATCCATTTCCCTCCTTTGTTAAAAAGGGAATTTTATGCTCTATTGTTGACCATGTTTTGAAAAAAACAAACACACATTTTGAGATTTGAAAGAGAGTGAGAGAGATTCTTATTGGTTAGAGAGATAGATAGACAATAAACTTAAAGATACAAATTTCAAATGGAATGAAAATCTTATAGCTTGAATTGAAAGCAAATTTTGGCATTTAATCCAAGCTTACAAAAATTATGGGTGGAATACATCATGGGTCTACCATGGGGTTGGTGGGAATGTGTGCTATTACACATTTTATTTTCAAAATCAAAATGGATCATAGGGGATTGGGTTCAACTAGCTCTTGAGGTTCCATGAACTTTTGCAAGGTTTGAAGCTTTTCATCAAATTGCATTTGGAGGAATTGCTTTTGGGTATGATTAGTGGCTACATGTTGGAAATAAGATTTATGATTAAATCTAACTACCTCCAATGGGTTCCAAAGAACACTCTCATCCACAATGAGAAATCAAGGTTTGTTTATATGATGAAGCCATCAAAACATTAATGGGGTCAATGGCAAATGAGTGAAAATGTGTGCAACTATTATGGAATCTAGGAGAGGATGCAACAATTTACACTTTGTTTTCAAGCATGTTTTCCAACCTATATGTACCCAAAACCTCATCCCTATCTACTGTGACCATGGCTTTAGAAGGCTAACCTTAATGTAGTAGGTGAGTTGCAAGTTGTGACAAATAAGACTTGCACAACTATTGACGATGCTACAAAGCCTCTTTCCATCGACACTCTTCTTGCACGACAACTGCCTGTCAACACTCCTCGTACATGACAACATTCTTTTTCACATGGACAATGGTGAACGATATGCAAGTAGGCCTTCAAGGGCTGTCAATTCCTCTTGTTGCTCCAACCTCCCACTAACTCAAAAATTATACACCTAACCCACTCATTTAGGACCTTCACATTCACTCATCCAAAAACTCTACACTTCACACTTGCAGCTTAAACCCTCACATTCGTAGCTTGAAACATTTTTCAATCGCAATAGCCATCAAGATGAAGTTGCTACTCTATCAAGGTGCACGAGAGATGAAGACCCTGTTGTGAAAATACATGAGAAGGAAACTAATAAAATGGGTGAAACTTGGGGAAACATTGAAATTGATGCATTTTCGAGTTTCACCTTGTATTTTTTTCCTTTGTTCTAGGCTCACTTGCTATTTTTGACTATGCCTTGAGTTTTTGCCAAACACAAGGTGAGAACATTGATTTTTTGTGACTTTATGAATAATTTTATTCATTCCTTTTAATCTTTAGCTGTTTGTGTCCACCCACAGTGGGGATCATCTCAGAGCAGCCTTGTTCCCCATTGGCCATAAATAGCCAAATTAAAAATTAAGAGTGCTAAGATCAAGTGCCTTTTCAGATTTTTAATAGCATTAATTTGACCAAAATTTAAGATAAAAATGCAAATTTTTTATACATGGATCAAGTAGGTTGCCAAAATTATAAAAGGATTTTTTAAAGAAAAACTTTCATATTTAGCTTGTAGCCAAATATGGCTAAATCTTCCAATGATCCTCACTTTGCCTACTTCATAAAATTGACAAGAAAAACATTGTGTCAAAGCGAGAGATTGGACAATAGAACTTTGCTATATTGACTACCAATTTGCCAGTCCCAACTGTTTTTCGGGGGCACAAGGATAACTCATCATGAGCCCACACAAACTTTCCATACCTATACTATTGCACTGCTCCTCGGAACTGAGGAACGTGCCCACCATGACCAAACTAAGTAAGTAGAGCTTAGAGAGAAGATGCATCATCGCTTTCCGATCTTAGCTCAGTTGGTAGAGCGGAGGACTGTAGAGGTGCAGTGATCCTTAGGTCGCTGGTTCAAATCCGGCAGATCGGAATTTTGGTTTTCTACGCCTGTCTGGAAACAGTTATGGAAGACTTCAAAGCATGAAAAAGTTTCATGCCAGCCAATGAGAAGCCTCAGCATGCAATATTTTTCTTTTGGGGAGCTGGGGGAGTGAAAAAGGAATATTTTTGCCTTTTTATTTGTTCCCATGTTCCCATGTGGTTCCCCAAGGGGTTCCTAATAGCACCTCAGTTTTGTCCCATTGGATGCATGAACTTTCTATTTCCAAAACTTTTGGTCACCATATTTGGCCTGGGCTAATAATACCCCCATTATAATCTGGGGGTACTTATTTATTGAACTAACTATTTCCCCAGAGTTCATGCCTCTGCAATTAGCCTAGGCCAAAATTGGTGAAGAGCACATGTGGGCGTAGAAATTCTTGGTAGCCAATGAAGGTGAGCCAGCATGCACCCAAAAGCATCAAGTCTTTTTTATTTTGGGGAGGGTGAGAGGCAAAGAAAGGCAACAAAAAAAGAAAACAAGTTTTGTCGGACACATGAAAGGCAAGAATTTTTTTGCATATTGCATGAAATTGCAATGTACAAAAGTTTGACAAGAACACTAGAATATATGAACAATAGGAATGGAGAAATTTCAAATTCCAAGTCTCAACGCAGAACCAAAAGTCCCAACCCAACTGAAAGTTTCAATTTAACCTACTCAAGTCCTTCTCCAAGGGTTAGGATCATTGTTCCCACCTTTGTCTCCTTTTGTGGTGCTACTCCCAATTAGATCGCCATAACAATTATTGGCATACCACTTGGCCATTTATAATGAACTTGTGATAGAAGATGCTTGTTATTTCAACAAGCATACTCTTTATGTGAATGAAGAATTTTCAAACAAAATGCTATATAGAGTCAACTTTGATCAAATTTGAAAATGGACACATTGGATGCTTTTATGCACGTACCGTTTGTGTGAGATTGAAACTGATGGTATAGATTAGTACATAGGGCAAAATTTGATGACTTGTATAGGACCATTAAAATTGTAGTCAGTGAACAGACTTGTGATGACATGTTCCCCAAAAACTTTTGATGACATTGTTTTGATTTCATCCACAGGACAGATTTATCCATAGGATAAGTTTCATCCGTGTGATAGATTTCGTCTGTATGGATCACGGACAAGACTTTCTATCGGCGTTGAGACAAATTGAGGAATTTCGAGTAGCAGTAGGCTAATGGCAGCGTTTAGGGTTTAGCATGGCAAGTGCAGCATGGGAATAGGCAGAGAGAATTGGAAGCGCGATGGGGGCACACTTGTAGTAGAGAGGAAGAGAAGGGAGTCTATTAAGAGAGTAAGGGAGAAGAGGCGTGGTGGGAGAGAGAGAGAGAGAGAGAGAGAGAGGTGAGCAAGAATGGGTGCAGTTTGCTGTTGCCTAAATCCCCAGGATTTTGAAGAATACACGGCATTTCGAAATGGAAGTATGGACCAGAATTGCGTATGTCTGCGCCGTTGCGTGTGCGGGTTTGTTCGCGTGGTATCATCCCCTTCCCTCTCTGACACTCTCCTTGTCACAAACTATTGTTTTCCTGTTTTGCTTCTTTTGGGTTTAGGGTTCGCTTCTTTTGAGCATTCGTCTTTGAAGGGGGCAGCTGCACTGTGGATTTGAATGCTCAAATTGGATGCAGTAAATTGTGGCCTGGTTCCTCCACCAGTGAAATTTCTGATAACAAGAGTATGGATTCCATTTTTCAATGGAATTCCATGCAGTATTCCACATGGTTTGATGATGTAGACGATCGGGATGTCTTCTCAGTCTCAACATCACCAACAGCGGGCTTATTAAGTGGCAACAACAACAATGTAGACACATCATTACCTGAATCATTCCAGGCACCACCACCACGACGTCCCTTACCATATGATGCAGAAGGTTGGTATCTTGGTGGTGATGGTTTAGTATCAAGACAGGAGAAGAGTGGTATGAGTCATATGCATGCTGGAGAGATGGAACCCTTGCAGCAAATGAACCTCCTCCATGGTGCAGCAAAAGGTGGAGAAGCCTTGGCACCTGTGCAGCAGCGATGCAATGGTGGCAGAAGTGAACAGCGAGAACTAGATCAAGGGTTTAAGCTGGATTCCTTTGAAAAGCATTTGCTGTCATCAAAGGGGTTTGCTAGGGTTGAGTCCACACTCTCCCTTGCTGATGATGAGGACATGTGCCCCACTTGCCTTGATGGTTAGTTTCTTGACTTAAATATCTCTCAAATTTTTTGCTTCCATTTCTGTAGTATTGTTGAGCAAGGTTCACAGAGGTTTTCTGTAGAAGTCATACAACCATGGCTGGCTCTTTGCTGCTGTCTTTACTGTTTCTACCTAAACCTATTCTTTCGCTTAGGCTCCTTTGTTCCAAACCAGCTCTCCAGAGAGGAAAATTGAGAAATTCCATATGTGCAGTCAGTGTTAGGTATTTTGTGAAGAATAGTTGGTAGTCAAAGGATCTATAAGCATGCAAAGATCAAAGATTTATCTTGCCATTGTGTTTCATGTTTTTGCTGTGCTGCATTCTCTCTTGGCTGGCTGCATGATTTGTTGTCTTCTGTATTGGAATGGAGTGGATTGATATTTGGAACTAATGGGTTTACTTCTTGTATCTGAATTTTGGTCCAAACTCTTTGTGAAACCAGTAGTGCAAGGTTTTTAGGGCAGAGCTTTTTGTTGAACTTAGTTGAAAGGCACTGCAAAAAGAGATTGTCTGATGGAAAATGGAGATTGGCAGGTTACACAGAGGAGAATCCAAAGATTAGTACTGCATGTGGCCACCATTTTCACTTGGCTTGTATTTATGGATGGATGGAGTACAGCAAGCACTGCCCCATGTGTGACAAGGTGATGTCTGTTCTGATTTCAGCACACACTGTCTTTCTCCTCCCCTGCAGTCTGCTAGTTGGCCCAAGTCTGCATCAGTCTTGACCTGCTTCAGATATGTTGAATGAGCTTCACAGGAAAGCAAAATTTCAGCAAGTGTTGCAAAGAGTTGGGAGCATGTTACAGATTAGAGTTGCATACCTGTTCAACTGTATGCGTTAACAAGATTGAGAAAGTGCAAGAGTGCAAAATCTGATTTGTGCTTGGAAATGTGCAGTTGTTTGCTGAGAGAAGTATTGATGTCTGGGAGTGAATGATATGTCAGTTTTAGGTGATGAGTATCTAACCTTCTGAGCTGGGTGCTGCAGGAGATGATTTTCAATGAGAGTCTCTAGAGAAGACTGGGTGCTGCATTTCTCAAGCTCAACAAGGTGAGAATGATATCAGGAGTTGAGGTTGATTTTTGCACAGCATGCTACATTTTCTTGTGTCAGGGACATTGAACAAGGCATGCACCCAGGATGTGCCTTGAATTGGGATTTTTTCCATAGTATGGAAAGTACACTTCATTATATGTTCCTGGTTAGAAATGGCATTAGAAGTAGGAAAATGTACATAGAACACTCCATATATTTGAAAATGGATGTTTCAAAAAGATGTCTGGAAGTTAGTTATTCACCTCTTCTGCAATCGGAATGAGAAATGACTGCAAAAGATCAGGGAACAACTGATGGACATCAGTAAAAGCTTTTGCAATGCAGTCTTCATCTATGGCACTTTGAGATGAAGATTCTGGGTAGTCCAAGTTCACACCATCAGCTCAAGAGCTGGCCTTGACAGTAGTGCTTCACATATCAAATGAAAAGTATCATAGTTGGGCCTGAGAAGCAGCAAAGTTCAGGATTGGTTTACAAATGGACTTTGAGAAATAGCATTTTGAGAGCACCAATCCTTACAAACTCTAAAATTGTCAATTCAGTCGCAAGTTTTGTGACTTGGCAGCCATCTACTGTTCCAACCACCCAAATAGAGAATTCACATGCTTGTGCTTATGTTCAATCGGCATGGTGGGCAAGATGAAGAATAGAAATATATGGTATGGTCATGACGTCGTCATGACCGCGGCACATATCGCACCTTGTTGTCCTCACAAATAGCCTGTACACACAAATTAACCGTCAAAATATCCATACACCTCAAACCCAGTGGAAACCCTAAACCATGAATTAAGCTGCAAAAAAATTAGCCATTGGGCAGAAGCTGCAAAAGACATACCTGCATCTCCTCAGAAAGTTCCCCTGTGACTGTCAGCGCATAACAGCCTGGTACAAACTTGCCTACACAAGAAAAATAAATTTGCAAGCTGTCAATGTAAGTAGATCTCTTGGATAGAGGAACATGTACAAACAGTGACAAAATGTCCAGAATGTTAGTGTGCAAACAATACCAACCAAAGCCCTCTCCACTATGGTCTTGGGTTTGAGCTCTACCACATCAGTCAATTATTCAATCACAACCATCTTGTTGAGGTTTTAGAGATTCAACAGCAAGGATTCAAGATGGCAAAATGTGACCAGGTGAAGACAAGGTCATACTTATTCTCAGCCATCGAGCTGCCCAACTGCTGGTAGGATCCATACAGGAAATAACCCTGCAAATGTATATCAACCAGTGTTTTTACATTAGAGAGGTGGCCAATGCCACCACCAACAAAAAAGATGTCACAAACTTCTGTTTTATTTGTCTCCAGATCAAATAGGGGGAGTGGATGGACAGCACAACCATACCCTGCAAAATTGGGAGTTGTGCACTCCAACACCCGGTCATGGTCTTTGTCCATGTTGAAAAACTGGCAGTTTTCACATCCCGAATCTTTGAACTGGAATGATCATGATATAACTCCAAGTTAGATAATATTCAGCAAACACTCAAAGATGTGCACATACCAACTCTCGATTGATCCTTTGTCATTCTGGAAATACTCAAAAAAAAGTCTGCCAAGAAATTATGCAAGACAAATCCCTGTCTCAGTCTCCAATGGACGCTCCAAGCTAAAACCAGACTTCAACTTGTTTGTCCATGATAATTTCCAAGCATACATGTGCTTCCCAGAGCAATCAATTCCTTTGAACTACAGTGCCAAATTGATCTTCCAAATGAAAGAAAATCCAGCCTCAATAATTCATGCTCAAAGAAGGGAGAAGATAGACCTGATCATATGTTTTCACAAGTGCACATCGTAAGCACACCCTCAACTCTCGCCCAAAACTAGTGGGCACCTGCGCTGCATGACTAACCATCTTGTCCAATCCCTCACTTGCTCCCTGGCCTCCTGAAACCATACCATAATCATTCACCAAGGTTACATTAGAAAGGAGGTGAGCAGACAACTTCCCGTTGCACCATGAGCTCCGAACAATGCGATAGTAGGTAGCCCCAAGGATGACCTGAAACCCCATTGAAATTCTCCACGAGCTTCTCATTCAAAGACAAGGACATCGACAGAAGAAACGAGAAAGTCGCGGAAAAAAAAAAGAGTATCCGAAGAGCGGCAACTAACCTGGATTTCCAAATCGCCACTCTTCAAGATGCTGCCGTAGGCTGCTCAAACTCGGCGAACATCCGGACAAAGGGTGTGCTTGCTACCTAAGCGCTTTGTTGGAGACAATCACTCGTAAGACTGCCGCTGACATTTCTGCTGGACGAAAACCTGCGGTACTTGCCAACAACAAACACAAGCTCGCAATCGCAAGAGAGATCGCAGAACCCAACAAAACAGATTTCGAAAAGGGAATCAGATAACGCACACGAGAAGAAGAAGGAACAGCAACAGCAAGAATCCCACGAAACCCTAAAACTCCAAACCCTAACATTAGAAACCCTAGCAACTGACCTAATGGACAAAACTGTTTGGCCAGGGAGACCGACAAATTGCCCACGAATTATTGGCTGTCAAGGGACTTTTTCCTCGTGGCTTTTCACACTGGCTCCTCGTTCAGGCGGTTATGAATCATGGGAGCCAATAAGAGATGAGGGACCTTCTTGGCCTACCCTGGCCATGTTGTTTTTGTCCACGGCGGGGGTTAGGGTTTGGGGATGCGCTCGGTTTCACCTTCGCTTCAAAGAACGCAGTTGGAAGACACGGAATTGTTTGTTGTTTTCGTGCATTCTATTGCGTGTGTGGCTCGAGAAATGCGTGCGTGGATTTAACAAGACGTGGTTTTTGCAGCTTTTTTTTCTTAGTGATGACACTGGCGTAGCTTGAAGACTCGTCTTTTCGGCAGTAGAGATTTTTCTGGGGTTGGTTAAGCTCCCTCTGTCTTTTCTGCTGTCTTTTCTTGCGGGGGCAGGAGGCGGTTGGAAGAGGGAGAATTGAAGTTTGCATCGGAAGGGGAGTTGGATGTCTCGACCCCGAGTTAATGCTAGTAGCGAGGAGCGCGACGGGCAGCGAGGGGTGCGTGCATGCGGCTCTCTTCTCCTGTTTTCCTTACGCTGTTTGTCGTAGGCGGTTAGTTATTTCGCAAGAAGCAGGAGATTCTTCTTTTTGCCAAATTTCAGAGCCTTTTACTTCGGGGAATGTGTTGTAGAATGCAAATGTTGGATTTCCTGCATACTATTGTGTATTACACCCGATGCATTCAGTGTTCAAAAATGTGATAGGCGTGGAATTGTTTGCATTTTGTTGGGGGGAAGCTTTTTCCTGCATATTGCGATGTGTTGTGCACGTCAACAATGAATGTGTTTTCGGCTTCTGACTACCATAAACCAGATTTGGTGGTTCCTTTTGCCCTAAATTTGATTAGGTCTGTGCTGCTGTTAAACAGTTTCTTTCGGTGCCCACGGAAATGTATGCTGATCGTGAAATTGGAGCAAGAAATTTCAGGAGGCGGTCTATACGAGACCGGTTGGGAGGGAATGTAGAGCACTTTTCTTTCAGCAGGCAAAATAATGGGAAACGGTGGGTCTCTGTATTCAGAATTAGGGTGCTTTGGTTCCTCTTCTTTCTCAACCAGATGAATAACAGCTCCAATAGTTTGGGACAATCTGAAAGTATTCCCCCCATTTCTGAAGATGTTGCTTGGAGATCTGTTCTCTTGAACTCAGACATTGAACAGTATTGTTTTGCATCTGGTCCTCTGTGACTTGTTGACATGTTGTATTGCTCAAATGCTAAGCAACATATAGAACTACTTTTAGTGTTTAGGTCAACGCTTGCATGGTTGTTTGCAGGACGAGTATAGTTACATAGATGTTATGGCAGCTAGTCACTTCTAATCATGATGAACTGGATGGTCAGATACTTTGTGAGCAACACTCACTAGGTGAAGACTGCACTTTGTTCTTTTCTGATTTGTTTCAGTATGGCCAGAACTGACATAAGATTTGTTTGGTTACTTTATATGTTCTAGTGGAGTTTTCTCTTCAATTGGGCTCAGGTGTCATGGAGATGTATTTCAGAGCACACATTGTTACTGGAGCTGGGATTTCATATCACACACTTTGGCTTTCATTGTTCCCTCTGGAAGCACCATAGCTCCATACCCTAGAGTGTCAAGTCCTTTGTCTTAACTAAGAATGTGTGGAGAACTTACTTTTGATGAAGAAAGAACACTTGTCATCTGGATGAAAATTGGTGAAATTTGTCAAGTTGGGATCTTTATATTGCTCACAGAGTTTATTCTTGATGGGTTTGGGGTTTCCAGCGCACGTGAAGATGATGGAAAGTGGAAGCATGATCTCTTTGAAGATAAGGATGTTGAGGAAGGGCAAATTGTCAGTATCTTGCATATGATCAGTGTTTATTTTTCTGGCTGGATTTTTTTTTCCTTACAATAAGTCTCACTGTTATCTCTGACAAGATGAATTTCCATCTTTTGTTGCTGGGTGTTATGTGTGGAAGTGATCTGGATGCATCTGTAACCCAGAGAAGTCTGGTGTTTGAATCATGCATTATGTTCAAGAGTGGTCTTGGATATTGTTTAGATCTTCCTCCAGAGCACTTTAGGTTTACATGTTACATTGATAGGTGACATTGAGGTCTTATGTTTTCTTTAACTCAAAACTTCAGACAGCCAGGTAGACTCTCAGGATCTTCGAAGTAAGCTAGCCCAGCAGGAATCCAGGATCAGTGGAAGAAGCACCAGAGGCCCCAATGCCAGCATGTCAGACTTGCGAGAGAAATTATCAGGTCCTGTCACTCAACGACCACCTGTTGCTCAAGCTCCTGGTGGTACTGAGCTCCAGCACCGTCTACCTTCAGTAGTCCGCAGCACTTCCAATGTAGCTCAACCTGAACGATCCACCCCACTGCAGAAGACATCTGGTGGGGTAAACTACAATTTCCTTTCTGTGAACTGTGGATTTCCACCTGCATGTTTCAGGCTCATGCTAAATTTTAGCCAGGCCTTGGTTATTTGGGGTCATGGTCTTGTTAGCCCCTGTAGTGCTATCACACAATAGTGAAGCACAGCTCTACATTGCTTTTTAGTTTGCTGAATATCTGGGTTGTGGCCTGCAGATTGTCTGCCCTGACTCTGAAATTTTATTGATGTTGCCATTGGTTGAGCTGTGGGGATATGCAGGGTGATGATCAAACAGTAGGAGGTCTACTTCATTCCTTAGGACTGGGAAAATATTCCATAACTTTTCAGGCTGAAGAGGTAAATTATCATCCCCTAAATCTTCTTCATCAACCATGATGACCTCAAGCTTATTCTCTTGATAGAAACTGACCACAAACAGATTTTTTGTTGCAGTAAATTCTGGACAGCAGTTCTCAATGTTTGAGCTGATTGAGTCACCTCAGATATTGAAGTCTATGTGATGAGATGGAACATGTTTTCTGTAGGCGCCAATGACTTCAGCTTTTATCTATGCTGGAATTGACGCTGTGCAATGCGATTCTTATATGTGGATAGTGTTTGATGTGTGAGAAAAGATGCTGCTCACAAATAGGTAGTGTGGTAGGGATTAACTGCTTGGACTACTGATCATGAGCAATCTTTGAGTATTTTGCAGGTGGATATGGCTGCACTGCGGCACATGACTGACAATGATCTGAAAGAACTCGGGGTACCTATGGTCAGTATCTCACCTACAATTTGTACAAAAGGAATTTCTGTTGACAGAGCTGGGTTTCTAGGACAGATGCGTTCATATGTGGTCATGTTTTGTTTCTTGTCCTCAAATTTTTTTGCAAAGTTGTAATCCGTCTTCAAGAACAGTACGTATATTCTTTTTGCTTCTGTGCCTTCTTGCCACTTCCTTCTCTTGCTGCTCTGTGTCTTTTGCCCTTGTTCCATTGTACATTTAAACCTTAACATCAAAAGAACATGGAACCTTCTTGAGTTTTCTACTCAAGAGGGGTTATGAAAAGGAGTCTCATCAAAGCAACAGTTGGGAGTACCTTTTTTGAGAAACTGGCACTGCTGATTCACTAATTTTTCTTCTTGATTATTAATACAGAAGCAATAGTTGGTAATGGCATATCCTGGCACAATTATCCAGTATGTCAAGAAATACATTCCTTTGACCACCAGTGTAGGAAACCAAGTCCAGGTGATTTGTAATCTTGTCCACGGTTACATGTACATCTCAGCAGGTTGAGAGTATTTGTCCACAAGTATGGAGGGGAGCATTGTTTGATATGGACCTTTGCGTTAACAAACTCCAATGTTCTAAGTCGATTGTGTTTTTTGTAATCTGAACAGGGACCAAGGAAGAAGATTTTGCAGGCAGTAGGGACACATGTTTAGGCTCTGAGGAGATCTCCTACAGTCGTACAAGGTTGATGAGTATCTTTTGGTCAAGAGCAGTGAATTAGTGATACCAACAGCTTGATGTTTGGAAACCATTGTTTCATTACTTCGTGCTTTTTTCTACTAATCCCTTCTGGCAGTAAAACACAAGGTCTTTCAGGCCTATTGAAAAAGTTGCCTGCAGTGACAAGCAATTGGAAGTGATTGGAACAGGAAAGGATTCATGCTGTTTTGAAAAGAACTCATACATTAACATTGGCATCAATCTGATGTAACTGTTCTTTCTGATTTCATGACTTGCTTTTGTGTTGGGTGTGCTTGCTATTTTGTTTCTGTCTCTAAACTCCAGTTGAAATATTAACTTTCTGTTGGTCCCAGCACACATCCTAGTTCTCACTAACATCATAATTGAATCTTCCCATGACAACCACCACCCAGATCTTTATCAATTTTGCCACATTGATTATTGAATCTTCTCATTGCTTCTCATCCAGAGACCTAAGAGTCTGTCACAATGTATCAAACATTACTTAGCCAAGTTCCAGCAAGAAATGAGGAACTCATTCTTAACCCATATCTTGCCAGAACTTGCAATCCACAGATCTAAGAATTGCCAACATGACCAACTTCAGATAAGAAATGAGTACGTTCTTGAATCCAGAGATCTGAGAATTAGAAGAATGCACAGTTAAAAGAACCAAAACCAAGCAAACATTGACTTGTAAGATCCTCAAATTCAGAGATCTAAGACTTGGCACACTGGTGTTACGTGCCCAAATTTGAGCAAGAAAAGAGTACCATCCTGCAATCTAGATCTCTAAGCATTGTCACAGTGGGATGCCATATGACCAAATTCAAGCAAGAAATGAGTAGTAACAACTGACACTTTGCTCACAAACAGTGTGCATTTGCAATGTCGAACGACCAAAATCGAGCAACACATGAGAAAGATCTTGCAGTCCACATATCTAAGAGTTGCCTCAAGCTTGTATGTATCTCTCTATGTACAAGAAAGTATTTTGAGAATCTTTCTGGGTTTGAGACCTACAACTGTATCTTGGGCTTGGGGATCAGAAATGTCCAAAGCCCTCTTGGCTGCGACTGGAACACATCAAAATATGGTACCCACACAACATAACATCATCATCTCTGTATGTACCTATTCAAAGCACTTGAAGTAGTAGTCAAAAACTGGATTTTAATTTGGCCACTTTAATCAAGGTCAGCAAAGCCTTTTTATGTCTCACATTTTCATCTAGGTTGGAGACAAAGTAGGAAGGTAGCAATACACTTTCATCATTGGGTTGAAGGTAAATGGCAAGTATAACAATCCACACATTTCCAAAATCTGACGCATGCAGAAATTGCTTGAACTGACTATCAGCTACTTGGTATTGCTAACCCACATTTTCCAGCAGATGAATACCACTTGCCCTAGAAATCTTATAACAGTCACCTCCAGACACAAGGACATAAGACATAACCCATTAATGATCCTGATTCACAGTACTGTGAGACTGAACACAAGGCAACAAACTGTCAATCCCACATGTCTATCCTTTCTCAGTGATTTTTTATTACAGCATCACACAAAACTGGACTGAGCTTTCCAGGGGTGAACTCATATCCAGAATCTCAGATAAAGACAGACCTTCATTTAGCCTCTTAACCCCATCAGACACCTTCTACGACCCTACAAACAAAGGACATGGGTAACATTGGCAATTTGAGGACCACAACAATCATACACCATAAACTCCATAAAACAAGTCCAGAAAGCTGGACTGCAACAAGCACCACAACCTATTTTCAATTGTTTTGACAATGCAAGGTATGATGCTCACACCAGCATACCCCACATTTAATGTACGGAACACCTTACTTGAGTTGACCATGCAATCTACTTGCTCTTCTATGAAAAGCTCCAAACCTTGTTCTCACTCCCTGCATCCTGTGAACCTAAAACAATGCAATGCAATCCATTCATGTCAACTCCTTTTCCAAAACCCAAATCGAGAGGTTGTCCAAAAAATATCTGAAAGCTAAAAGACCTGATATTTCTATATCGAATGGCTCCTGTCAAGCTACAACACATTTTAAGCTTTGTAGTATCAGCATATACTGTTTGAACACCGGGTCACCAACACCATCATTCTGCTTTGACTGTAAATTGTGATCAACAGTACCAAACTATAACCTTCAAGTCAACAAAACAAATTTCATTCTGATACTCAGTTCTTGGACTACTAATTTCAGATTGGCCTTTCACATTTTGGATCACATGTTTTCAGGTCAATGTGAACAATGATCTAAATCCATAAACATCAGCATTTGCAGAATCTAGACAGAGAATGCATATCCCCAGGCATGAGAAAGGCTTGTACCAGAGTTTGGTTCTTGAGATGTACAATTGATGACCTACAGATGTCATTTCTTGGTTTTGCCAGAGGCTGCCTCAGACCCACCAGATGCTGCCTTTTTTGCTGCTTTCTCCTGCAAGGCCTTTGCATCCCTTTCTCGTCGCTGCTCTGGAGTGAGACCATCATCCTTTGTTTTGGACTTTCCCCCGTTCCTTGCTGCAGCCCTCTCTCTGTCCTTCTCTCTCTGGTTTCCCCTTGTCATCTCTACCTTGGGACACGGAGCAACCCCCTTATGGTGATCCAAATTTACAGACTACTTATCCTGAACTTAAAAAAGAGTTCAGACCTTTGCAATAACAATGTAAAAAAGCTTTGGCTCAACACTCAGCCATGAGAGAGCAAGTCAATCCATGAAACCAGAACACACTTCCTTTTAAACTAAAAAAAAACAGTTTGCCTTTGGCAGTACTCACTACCCAATCAAAGAATTTTGGTATATCTCCCAAAATTAGCACCATCAAGAAATGTTGAAGAAATGAATTTGCACTCAAAATACCAGACAAAGCAGTGTGGTATTCAATTTCATGAACCAAAATACGCCATGATTCATCATGTATGGACAATAATCCAAACTAAACATTCATAAAAATCCTTGTGTCCAGAATTTGCAATCCTTCTTGCCACTAGCCACCTAACTGTAGAGAAGACCACTAGAGTTACACCTACAAATTTCCAAGAGTAATGGCAGTGTGGTAGTCGCCGTATACCTGCAGATTCCAGAAAATGCAAAGTGGAGTGCAAGGAGGAGTCAATTTCCTAAACTGTAACCTTTACTCAACACAAAAAAGCTTGCCTGCACACAACCACCCACACTTACAAGTTATGATGTCACTTGCAATGCTACCAGTGCATGACATCCATTCTCAAATTCAATTCAGTCAAACAAAGGCAGGGAGTTAACTACTTGCAACTCATAATCATCCCAGCACCGTGCCACATAAGCTCAAGTGTCACACACAAAAACAGAGCAAACTTCAGCAGCTTCATCAGCAGAAAACTTCAGCTCACTTCCAGATTGATCAACTGAACCAGATACGGCTACAACCTCCCCTTGTGCAACTCTCATAATCAATCTATTTTGAAACTGCCCTCAAGAGCGCTTTACAGAAAGCAACAGGAATATTCTAGAGCTCCTACAGAAGTGCCATTTTAGGTTTCCCACACACAAGGGGCTCTGGACTGCAAAGCAAAAACCATGAGAAACATAGCCAGACATCACAAAGTCTCATGCATCACAAGTATCATTGTCATTGTCATGCCACATGAGCTCCAAGTTCCACAATAAAATAGAGCAAATGTCAGCAGCTCCCTCAACACAAAACTTCAGCCACAGAACTCCACACACAAAGGCTCTGGACTGCAAAACACAAAACTGTGAGAAACATAGCCAGACATCAAATGAATCACAAGTATCATAGTCTGATAATCATCCCAGTTGCTGTGCCAAATGAGCTCCAAGTTCCACAATGAAATAGAGCACGTCGGCTTACTTCCAAATTGATTGACTGACTGAGATACTGCAACAAGTTTCCCTTGTGCAACTCTCCAAATGAATCTATTTCCAAACTGTCCTTAAGAATGCTTTACAGAAAGCAACAGAAATGTTCTCGAGCTCCTATAGAAGTGTCGTGTTAGCTTTCCCACACACAAGGGTTCTGGACTGTAAAACACAAAACTGTGAGAAACAAAGACAGACACCAGATGCATCATAAAAGGCTCATACATCACAAGTATCGTAATCTATGCATACCAAAAGATGGCAAAGAAACATCGCACTTCCGGACAGTTACTTTGGATTTTGCGAAAAATCGAGAGCTTAAAATCCTCCACTACTCGACAAGAATTGCTGTGATCCAAAACCCTAACTTCTTCATCTAAAAGGATTATAACAAAAACTGGTGAAAACGGAACAAAACACATAGATCATCAAGCACAGAACCCTAGGCCTAGCAAAAACCACGAAAAACGAAAGTTTCAAAAGGTCACAAAGCTTGATGTTGCTTCATGGAAGTTGATGCGAAAGAGATTGAAAGGTACACACATCGGGAGAGGGTTAGATGATCCAATTACACTGGAAATGATATGGTGGTAATTTTTGTGACGAGTTCAGAAACTTATCACACCGACGTGAAGATCTCCGCAAGAGGAAAGCAGACAACAGTTCCAGTTGATCAATGAGATAGCACTGCAAGCAATTGCCGTTGCTCGACAAAGAGTCTCCTTGAGGAAGAAGCTTGAGCGAGAGAGCCTTCTCCAAAATCCACAACAGCGAGGGTTTGCAGTTTGCACCAGCACCGCCAGAACCGACCTGCAAGCTACTAGAGCAAGCAAGCAAGCTCGCCGGTTTCTGGCGAGCATCTATTTTCTAGAATAAATCAAGAGCAGCAATTATTACATATTATAATAATAGGTGCCTAATTTATATCATTTGGGAGAACATTAAAGAAAAGCATTAACCCATTTTTTTTCTTTTTTCTTTTTCATTGTAAAAAAAAAACAAGGGTTAAGTAACATGAAGAAAGAGATGGACAAGCATTATTTTTCTTTTTCTTTTTCTTTTTCTTTTTTTCTTCATTGCAAAAAGCCAAGTGTTGGATTTATTTTTATATCTATTTATTTCATGTATTGATGTTATTTGGGGAGTGTTAAGGAATAAATGAAAAAGAAATTAATTAATATTTATTGCAAAAGGTAAGTGTTAAAACAAAAAACATCAACTATTACACATCTTGATATGATTTGAAGAACATTAAAAAAGAAATGGAAATATATTAATTGCAATTTTTTAAAAAAATCTTTCATTCCTTAAAGCAATATTTAAATAAGTAGCATCAATTTTTAGATGTATTGACATAATTTGGGTTGGGGAACAATTTTAAAAAATTGAAAAAAATAATTATATATTTATTTATTTATTTTGCTTTTCTTTTCTTTCCATTTTAAAAGCAAGTGCTACATTAAAAAAACATCAAAGTTACATGTCTTGATATAGTTTGGTGAAGATTAAGATTAATTACTTTTTTAATTTAATTTTTTCCTTTCATTGTAAAAGCAAAGTTTAGTTTTAAAACATCAATTATTACATGACTTGATGTAATTTAAGGTAGATGGAAAAGAATTTAATTACTTTTTTTTTTTCTTTTTTACAGCTTTTGCATTGCCCTTTGTAACCACAATGCACCTTTCTTCTCCTCATCTCCCTTGTCTTGTTTTTTTTTTTTTTTTTTTTCGTTTTGGTGTTCTTCATTTTTTTTGTGATTTTATTTTTTTACAATATTTCTCTTTTCATTTTTTTTTTGTTATAATTTAGGTCTACAATCTTCATCTCTTTCCACAAGCTTTGTCACCTTCATACAATTTTTACATCACTTTCATTCTAATTTCAAGTTTTCTTTCTTACTAATTTGCCTTGTTGCTTCATTGATATCACAATGTTTTTTTTGGTTTACAAAGTTTGTTTTTTCAACTTTTACTTTTGTTTTGTTATGTGTTTTGTTTTATTTACTTGTGTTCTACTACTACATGTGGATTCTAAATTTGGCATTGTAATGTTGAAAAAACAATTATCACAAATTTAAAAACACCAATAAAATTTGAAAGTTTGGCATTGGGCAATAGGAATTTATGGTCTGAGGAAAATGTGTCTTATCAAAATATGACAACTCTAAAATTTGTTGTAGCTCGCATATACCTACACACAAAATTGTAGTCCTCACATTAAAAAATAGAAAAAAAAAAGTTTTCAAATGAGAAAATCAAGCTTCAATATTGATTCCAACTTGTTATTAATGTGATCATCATACACATTGATGAAGTTACAAATACCATCCTACTTGAAAAAACAATCAAGAAATGAAGATTTGGGTAGTATGAATCTTCAATTAGTTGGTTAAACAAAGTAGGCAATAAGTTATTTAAACAATTAGTTTTGTGTTGAATTTTTCAACAAGTAAGAATATTTGGTTCACAAATACCATCCAAAAGGTAATTACACATTAGGGTGGACCAAAAACATTTCTAATCAAGAAACAATTTTTAAAAGTTGAAAGAAAGGTTGGGGGATGAAAGAAGGGCCCTAATAAGGGGGTCATTTTATGGATATCTCAATTATATCAAAGTGGGAAGACATTTTGAATCATTTTTTAGAAGGTCCAAAATGTTTGAATCTACAAAGCCTCATTCAATGTGGAAAATTAAAAAAACTGTAAATTTTAATCATTCAAAGTATTCAATTATATATTAAAAAAGAAAACAAGAGTTAATTCTTGCCAAATTTGATTTTTGGTAGACATATTCATTGTGAAGGTGTTGATAACACTAGAAATTGTATAAAAATTTGCATGTGTATTGTGTATTCTTAAATATTTTGGACTATCTTTGATGATTTATAACATCATGTCAAATCATTTGCATTTGTTGGTTACATGTTTGTGTTGTTACTACATCAACTATTTGTTTTTTGATCTTTGCAAGTTGTGTCCAAATTATTCTTTTGCTCTTCTTGTGTGCATTTGCGTAATAAATGAAAAATTCTCTTCTTGTTTTTTTTGTGCAACGGATGGAATGCAAAAAAAAGTTGTGTTTTTAATGCAATATATCTTATTGTTTCACATCATAGACCATTTTTTCAAAAACAAATCCTATTTATTTGTTTACAAATTTGAACTTTTATAACTTGAACTCAATCACTGTTAAGCTAATTCACACAAAACTTTTGTTCATTATAATTATATTCCATAATTTAGAGTGATATCTCTTCATGTTTTGTTACCAAAATTTAAGCCATTTGGCAAAGCTCTTGATTTTTAACAATCACCAAATATGACGATGACAATTTTGTTCACTATAATTACATTCCATAATTCAGAGTTATATTTCTTAATGTTTTGTAAGCCATTGGATGAAACCCTTGATTATTTTTAATAGTCACCAAATATGATGATGATAAATGAATAGAAACTTTTAGAATGACAAAGTTTATTCTAATTCAAAATCGCTAACAAGGTGTGACATTTTTATTTATTTTTGCCCGAAATAAGACACTTGGTATAGAAATGCAATCCAACTAGAAATCTAGGTGTTTTGTGGTATATATGTCTACTACAAGCTAGCTCCCAACTACTTTGATTTGTAACAAGATTTTTGCACTTGGGAAGTCCACAATGTGGTTGGTGTTACATGAATTTGTTGGCCTTGCTTACCAAGGCCAAGGATATTGTGTTTATGTTCATTATAGAGTACAATAGCTTATGGGAATTTGGCCCCTAGGTAATTAGGTCTATTTTTATATGGGGATTTTTGAAAGATGATATTTTGGCTTGTGTTGAAACTTGAGATTAGTTATAGAGTTATGATATCTTGAAGGATTTTGGTTTTCTTTAGAGGATCTTTTTGAAGATTATATTTTTGCATGGTGAAATATTTGCGTTTCCATGATTCTTTTTTTTGCCTTAAGGTAGTTTTAAATGTAAATGGCAAGGCCACCATTGTTGTTGTGAATGTTAATGTTGTATTCATGAAAATCATATACTCTAGTATCTTGGCCATTTCAACACATGTCCATCGAATAATTAATTAATTAATTAATTAAATTTGAAAAATTCATTTCAACAAATGGAATATTCCAAAATATTCCCTCTTTTCCGTCACAAATATATATTTTTTTGATTTGGAAGAAATAGTTTTTTGAAAATTTCAACATTTTTGTAAATAATATAATTAGTGTCGAATTGGCCAAAGGTACTACTAGGGTATCCTAGTCTATAGGAGCATAAATGTGTGGTGTTGTAGCGGATTTCAAGCAATGATGTGGTTTTTTGAAAAGTACAGGGTGCAATTAATTAATGGCACCAAATGCCATGATTTCTAAACCTAAGGATTATTTGTTTTTCATCATAAGATGGTTGGGTATTCAATTATTGTGCAAATTATTATAGAGGATTTTTTGCATCATAGCAACCCCCAAAAAAAAAAAAAAATTTGGTGCAAACTATAGAAAGGGGGATTTTTCAAAAACAATGTGCAAAAAGTCGCCATATTTAAGAACCCAAATTCACCATATTTATTTATTTATTATTATTATCATTATTATTATTATTATTATTATTTTCAATCGCCAGATTTTTATGATAAGTTCCAGTAGGTAGCCAAGAATATAGAAGGATTCTGTTTCTTTTTCTTTTTCTTTTTCCTACTTTCATATCTAGTATTTAGCCAAATTTTACTCTTGTGGGGGTGGGGCGGGGTTTCATTTCTGGCAATTGAAACTCTCACAATACACACTTCATTTTTGAGTTTCTCATTTATAATTTTTTTCTTTTTGGTGAACTTGATTTTTGAGTTTCTCATTTTTTTTCTCTTTTCTGGCGAAATTAAAATCTGAGTTTCTCATTTTTTTTATTTCGCTTTTCTGGCGAGATTCCTTTTTGAGTTTCTCGTTTTTTTTATTTCGCTTTTTGGCGAAACTCATGTCTGAGTTTCTCATTAAAAAAATTCTCTTCTTGGCGAAATTAAAAATTGAGTTTCTCATTTTTTTTAATTTCGCTTTTTGGCATAGTTAGTTTTTGAGTTTCTCATTTTCAATTTCTCTTTATGGTGAAACTGAATTCTGGGTTTCTCATTTATAATTTTTCTTTTTGGCACAATTAGTTTCTGAGTTTCTCCTTTAAAAATTTCTCTTTATGGTGAAACAAAATATTTGAGTTTCTCATTTTAAATTTCTCCTTTTGGCGAAATAAAAATCTGAGTTTTGCATTTTTAATTTCTCTTTTTGGCGATGTTTTTAAAAAAAATAATGTTTTGAGTTTCTCATTTTCTTAAATTTCTCTTTTTGGCGAACTAGAACGCGAAGTTTCGCCAATAAGAACAAAAATGGCTGTTCGAATCACGGGAGCCTGGGGAACGGCTACCGGAAGAGCTAGCGCCTTCTTCGCCAGCTGCTGAGAACTGTGGTCTACAGTACTGTTCGCACGCCCGCACGCACGCACGCACGCTTCGTCGTCTGCCAAGGCAGTCGAACGTCGGCCTCCTTCGGCGTGTCGTTGGCGAAGGGGAAGAAGAAGAAGAAGAAGAAGAGGACATACCTGCGACTGCCTTCCTTCATGTGTGCGACAGACAGAGCAAGAGAGACATGACCGCAGCCGTGATGATGAGCTCAGAGTACCATTGCAGCATTCCATCTAGTGTGGACAGCAGCAGCAGCTACAGTAGCAGCAAGATGTCGTCGTCGCCTTCTTCGTCGTCGTCTTCGGCTACTACTACTCAGCCAGACACGGCAGCGGTGCGGACAGTGATGGGGGTGATGGGAAGCTGGGCCATGTCCATTCTGTTGAATAATGAGCTTCGACAAGACATCAAGAGCAAGTGCTTAGAGCGTCTGCAGCTGAAAACTCCCGGGTTTAATTTCCAGTACGCCGAGAAAGCGGTGATTGCTAATCTGGACTGGGGAATTGAAGGATTGGAGTCAGCTTTGAAGACCACCAACCAAGAAGCTCGAGCTGCACGTCTAGAGGATTCTGAGAAAATGTTGCAGGTAGGTGACCAATTCCCTCACCCCTTCTCTCAGCTTGCTTGATGATGAGTACTGAGGCTTTTGGGTCTCCAACATGATGACGATGATGATGTTCCTGAACTCTCTCTGACATCAGAACCCTAAATCTGACACCCATTGTGTCACTTGTCTACCTCCTTTGCGTGCAATGACACCTAAGCATTTGCCTCATTGTCTCTTCCGGGTCAGTAGCTAGCTTAGAGAGAAACCACTACGAGAAGTCCTGAGCAATAGTGCTGCTCAATCAGACAGACAGGAAAAAAAGTGTGATCTGAGAAGAAGAAGAAGAAGAAGAAGAAGAAACCATTGTTGTTTTTTGTTGTGAAACCAGGTGCCAGCATTGCTTGATCCGAAGAGCTCAACTACAGGCATACCCAACACATACTTGTCGGCCTGGGCACATCTCTACCTTGCATTGGTGTGGAAGCTGCGCAACAACGACTTCTATGTAGCAACACATCTATTGGAGATGTTGCTGATTGACCCCACATATGCACGCCTTGATTTTGCACCTGATCTCTGGGAGCAACTCTTCCACCCACACCTTGCCAACATTGAGATCTGGTTTCAGCAAGAGTATGAAAACATATTAAAAGTTGCTTGCACGACCAAGGTTCCAAATCTCCTCAAGAGAGGAGTCCACAACAACAACCGCCACCACCAGAAGAACAACTCCGATGGTGCAGAATCCATCAGAGATGAGGTAGTGTTCACACTCATCATCTTCAATGGAAGGACTATCTGTGAGGGTTTTTTGTTTTTTTTGCGTGATGATGATGACAACAATGATACATGAGCAGCTTGAACAACCAACCATGTCCATACAGGTCCCGGCAACAGGAGATCTGCATCAAGAACAGGTGGTAAGGCTTGAGCTCCTCAACAAGCTCTACATGAATTGCCTTGACATGAATACGCAGCAGTATGCGCAGTATTACAAAGACTGGATGGCTTATGCAGCTGGTGGTATGCGGAGTGGGGATGAACCAAGCCTTCCCAAGACTCAAACACCTCCAACCCCTAAACAACATGAAACTCCTCCACCACCTAAAGTTGCAGTGGCAGGGGTTCAGAATATGCCCTTGGCTACACTTATTGAGGAGGAAGGATCAGATGATGAAGTGTCTGGGAAGAGAAGAATCAACTCTTTGTAAATACTTAACCATTGTTTTTTGTGAGCATATTCCCTAAGTTCTTCCATACCATTGTTTCCTGCAGCTGGGTGCTTCATGCAGAACAGAGTAGTGTAACACTGAATTTTTCTCTTGCCGAAGTGTGCAATTCTGAAAAAAGGTGGACAAAACTCAAGAGTTCACTTCCTGTTGATGCCCTTGAAACTATGCAGGCCTGGTAGAGTTTCCAGAGCTCCCTCATTTGAGAAGGAAGAAAACCCACCCAAAAGACTTGTTCATAAGGAACATCAAAGTGACCAGACAAGCCTTTTGCCAGTCAATAGTACGTTGGCTTCAAAGGACAGTCCAAGAAGTAAGGTGCATTTTGCATTGCCCTTCTCCACTACTACTGCTTTGTATTTGTGTTGCTGTGCCTTCAGGTTTTCCTACCTAGCTGATGGCTGTATGTGAGGGCAAACAGTGTGTTCTGTGCTTATTCCATGCTGGACAACATTGAGTCAGCTCTTAAGTGGGTATGTGTATCTTGGGTTGACATCATGCAGTTGAGAAGGGAATCTGGAATGGAACACAAGAGTACAGTGGGGAATGGAAGCAATCCTCTGAGCCCAGGAGAGGCACTCTATGCCATTGAAGTTTATTGGAATGGTCGCAGAATCACACAAGGGGAACTTCTGCAAATCTGGGACAGATTCTCGTCTGGACAAATGAATTCGACACAGGCAAATGCATTTGTCAAACAATTCTGTGACAGGAATGGCCAGAGGCTTACAACCAAGAAGCTTGGTGAGCTTGTGAAATATATCATTCAGTCTAGCCAGCTTAGCTTGATGCTACAGCAGCATGAGGGGGGATCCGGTGACTTTGGTCTGGATCCAGCTTTTGACTTGTCCACCAGACCAATGTCATTGTCTTCTACATCTGGCAAACACAGGGACTCTGTAAATTCCCAAACAACAGAGCATGATGTCCAACCCTTAGAAGAGACAGCAAATGAGCAGTCTCGCCACCCTGAGGAGGCAGTTATTTCTAAGGTTTCTGACCGTAGAATGCGATGGGATACTGTCCCATCTCACTTAAATGGTGCTGCTGAGGTACTCTTCCTGTTCTGTACTTGAGAGGATGTGTACCTTAATCTGCACCAAGTAATGTTTGAACTGATTGTAAGTTGGCCTTACGAACTTGCCTTAGTAATGCTCTTGTCCTAAAGCAAATGTGGGGCCTAATTTTGCAGCAAAGTGCTGACAAACATTTAGATGAAGAAGCTGAGGAAGGTGCTGACCCTCTCTGTTCTGAGGAGGCAGAGATGGCCATGGGTCTCGTCATTGATGGCAAAAAGATTACTCAAGGGCAACTTCTGCAAATGTGGGAGGATTTGAGTGCAAGCCAGCAGCTACAGCAAGAGGACAAGTACCCATTTTCAAGTATAATCATGCAGAGTGATGATGATGATGGTCAAGGTACTACTCTAGCGACACTCAGAGAGTTGGTCAAGAGTGCTCAGAAACCAAGGCAGCGACCGTTACCTGTGACACAAAAATCCATCCATAGCATTGGTTCTCGCACCCTCCTGCGTTACGAACCTGGTCCTGAGGATGGTGTCAGATCAGAGTGCCAAAGGGAGCAATTGCCAGATGCCTCAAGATTGGGTCAGGCAAAATCGATGGATGATTCTGAGACTCCTGCTTTCCCAGTAACTGCTTCTACTCCACATTCTCCTCCTGCAGAGGAGAAAAGAGAGGCTCATAGCAAAGATCAAATGTCTACAAACACTGCTGATAGTGTGCAAGTCATTCAGTCTCAGGATCAGCAGGCCTCTATGGTGCATCAACCATTTTCCAGTAACCGTGACTGTGAGACCAAGTTGAGGTCTTTGGGTGATGACAATGGAAGTCCAAATGGGCATTGTGAGGTCATGGAAGCTGCGGAGCAGTCAGATGTGCTGACTCTACCAAGAGATCAGCCTATTGCAAAAGAGTTGGATATTGGAGGATGTTCTCTTGAAGCAGTGAATCCTTCTCCTTCATCATCCTTGGCTCCCAGTAGTGATAGGAATCATGCCAGTGCTGCAAAGGAATCCACTGGATTTGATAAGGTTGCTCAGAATCGGAGTTCGAAGCTGCTTGGTATAGCTCAACATGGATCTGGCAAACACGTTCTTCAGTCTTGTTCCCTCCATCCAAGTGCACATTCACCATCTCCTTTGTCTACATCTTCCCTTGAGGATATGGATGTGGCGCACACAGCCACAGCATCAACGAACCCAAGAATGCAAGTGGCACAAGACAACCTGCAGGATGTAAACTGCCAAGAATCAACTAGGGGTGGTGTACTCTCTTCATGTGATTCGAGTATTGAGATAGAGGTGTGCTTCCTGAATTAACCTCCAAGAAACTATAGTCAAAGTTTGCAAGTCTAGAATTGATTTCTCAGAGAGGTTCAAGGAAAAAGGCAGATCTTCAGTTCTTGCTGTCCTCTCTACCATCATTTGTTGTGGTTTGTCTAATAAGGCATTATTGCTTCAGTGGAGCTTTTATCCACAATTGTGCTGGTTTTGTTGTTCTTGGGTGGCATGGTAATGCCACAGGATGCCTCAACAACCAATGCCATGGCAGCAAGGCAGGCTCCGGAACAAAGGATTCAGCAAGATGCCTCTACTTCCAGTTTGACATTTTTGACCAATTCATCATTGGACTTGAGGTGGCTATCATCCTCTCTGGATTCTGTGCTTTCAGTTCAGGAGAATGTAAAATGTGGCCAGTTGGGTTTTGCACCCATGAATCAGTCTGCATTTTAAAAAACAAAGGAGACAACTCTCTCTGCAAGGTTGTCATCAGAAATAAAACATCTAAACCCTAAACCCTAAACCCTAAAGACCATCATGAGTTATCAAGTGAGTAAACTAATCTGTATTGTGTGTGTAGTGCTGGGTCACCGATCAATGGAGAGGGCAGCTGGGGCATCAGACATCCCTCAATCTCTGGACATCCTAACTGGTACTCGCATCATCAGTCTTCTCAAGTAAAGCCCCCCAAAGACTTTGTCTGCTTCATCACCAAGCAGCTCTTTGAAGACCCTGTCACATTAGAGACAGGACAAACCTTTGAACGACATGCAATCCAACAGTGGCTCGACCATGGAAACACCACATGCCCTATTACCCATCAACGCCTCAGCAGCCTAATGCTTCCGCAGACAAACTTTGTTTTGAAAAGACTGGTGGATGCTTGGAGGGATGAGCATTTGGAACTGGGTTATCAACTTAGCAGGAGCAGTGATCCCTTGTGCAACACTTCTCCAACTGTGATACCCTCCTTGCATATCATGAATCATCATCAGGAAGCACCTTTCTACAACAATGAGACTACTGGCAGCAGTCCACGCCCAAAGCACAGGCTGAGCTGCAGGTTCAGCCAAAGAGGAAACACATTGTCTCAAGCTGGAAACAGTATGACTGTTGAAGATTTGGAAGGTTTGATGAGAGTTTTAAAGCCTGCATTGGCCTCTCTTTGTACTGCTGAGGAGTTGACTGAGTGTGAGGCTGCTGTTCGGCAAATTGTCCACATTTGGATTGAGAACAAAGGTAGCCCTGCTATAGTAGCTAGCCTCTCCAAGGTGGCAGTTATTGATGGATTGATGGAGGTGCTCTCAAACTCTGTGAATGAGGAGATTTTAAGAGCAACCGTCAGTCTACTCTCTGTGTTAGTATTCAAGGATGAGCTGGCTAGGCATGCGGTTGTGCGGGCGGACCCTTCCTATGAGACGATTGTGAACGTGCTACAAATGGAAGGGGTACCACAGGCGGCAGTGTTGCTGTATCTGCTGAAGCCTGGGTCTGGACACTTAGCAGCTATGGAAATTATACCTTCAGTGGTCAAAGTATTGCAAGAGAGTGAAACCATTGGAATGGGTGCTTTTCAATTGTCTTGGAGTCCCAAAGCTGCTGCTGTGCTATTGCTTGAGCAACTAGTGACAAGTTTTGATTTTGCCACCAACATGTCACATGCAGAATCAGTTGTCCATATGGGATCTGCCCCGTTCCTGATCAGCCAGTTGGAATCTAAGGTTGATGTCACTCCTTTCACTTTCTATCACAGTGAGAGAGCAGTTTTGTTTTGTGTTTGGGGTTTAGGATTTAGGTCACCTTGTCTTCATTGTGTGACAAGTGGTCCAGAACCCGATAGTTCTTAAGAGTGGTGATTATTTCATCATCCAGTTGGGTGTTTTTGTGAACTGGGTGCATCTTAGTTTTTGCAGGTATTTGAGGAGAGACTGGGTGCAGCAAAGGTGCTATGCTGCTGTATGCAAGCAGATGGTGGCTGTCGCTACACAGTTGCTTATAGTGCAAATCTTTCTCCTCTGGTTGAAATGCTCCACAATTGCAAGGGACAATCACGAACAGTTGCCACCTCATTTCTCATTGAGCTTACTCATCTGAACAGGTCTACTACTGAGCTTAACCTTGGTGGCACTCACAGGATTGTCGTCCAATGCAGCTGTGCTTGTAAGCAGTTGCAGGGTGTGACTATACAGCAGAAGAAGACATATGATGGGTCTTCAACTTGGGTCATTCAGTCTCTTTATATTGCTGCAGGACTGCATACTACATGCTCAAAAGAATGCTGCTGGCTGGAGTTGATGTTTTGTTTATGATTTTTTACTGCAGGCGGGAAGCAATAGAGAAGATCATGCGGCCTGTACAAAGTGAGGGAATACTGAGCAGTATGTGTGTACTGCTGGTTGACCTCCAAATAGCACCTCTAGAACAACGACCATTGACAGCAGCTCTTCTACTTCAGCTTGATCTACTGGTAAGCTCTGTAAATCTGTCATCCCATCTGTTACAATCTCATGCACAGTAAGTCTGTCATCCTAACTTGTATAACACTCCTTGTGTCTGATTATGAACAATATACACAATCGCAGTTTGAATCCCGGCGCCATAGCATGTACAGAGAAGAGGCACTGGAGGCACTGGTAATGGCACTCACAGCAGACGAGAACCCAAAGGCTCAACTTGAAGCTGCCAAGGTGTTTGCAACTTTGGGGGGACGATTCTCATACTCAGGGAAGTCACTAGACGAGGCCTGGCTACTCAAGACTGCAGGCATGGCAGAGTCGTACCGCAGAGCCATGAAGGATGACCAGGGTCCTTGGTCTGAAGATATGGTTCTGAACCCAGTATGTGTCCCAGCCTTTTCCTTTCCCATGATTTCAGGTTTAGGGTTGATTTTCCTCTAAATCTCTTTGCTCATCAACTCAAGTGGAGGCGGACCTAATGTCCAGAGTTCTTTCTGTTTGAAATTCAGGATGAGGGAGAGAGGGTGGCTGCTGAGTGGGATCTCCGTGTATCACATGCCATTCTTGGGTCCAATGGGAGACGAGTGCTTGAAGCGATAGGGCTAGCATTGCGTAGCCAGGATGCTCAGGTGGCCAAATTCTCTCTTGTTGCTGCAACATGGTTTGCAACACAGCTTGCTGAGTTGCCTGACACAGGCTTGCAGGCTGTCGCCCGTAACTGTTTCCTGCAACCCATGGTTCTGCTTGTCCAGCAGAATGGAAAAGAAATGGAAGAAAAGGTGTTGGCATCACTTGCATTGAACAGTTTCCTATCAGATGCAGGTGAGTCCAATCACTCATCATTGATGGAATCATATACATGTTGTGGACTGTGTGATGTTGCACAATGTCAGGTTCTGATACTTGCTGGACTTTACATGTATTCTTGTGGCTGGGTGCCTTCCAGTGGGTGTGCAGCAGATGGGAGAGTACTCAAAGGACTTGATTGGGCCTCTACAGTACTTGAAATCCATGACATGGACTGCCAAAACAATGCTCAACACCCTTGTCAACAGCCCTAGCATGCACTCTGTAACTAATGCTTTGGCATTTTTCCCTGTGTGTTGTTGTTCCATCAGAATGGTTGGTCAGTTTGAATTGGTTTGAGCTTGTTCCAAAAGACAAGCGAAAGAGAGAGATTAGAGAAGCTGCTGATAATTTGAATTTTTTTTTGGCAGAATTCAGATATCTGGGCACATGGGGAGGTACATCTGATGGATGCTAGCTTAAGTGGTGAAACAAGAGCACTTCTTTTTGCAAAAGGCTTTCTTTACAGTGCCCACATGGATGGTTCCATCAAGGTATCCTTTCTCCTGCATCTAGACTTTTGTTTCTGCTGGTGGAAATGGAAAGGTCTTCTTCTGGCTGCTCATTACAGAAGTTTGACCTCAGGGTTTAGGTTTTGTGCTGGCCTAACAGAAGCTTGGCCTCCTTGTCAGATTCAGTTTTTTTCTGCTGAATCTATACACATATATATACAGGTGTGGGACACAAGAAGACGAGAGCCACGGCTGCTCAAGGAAGTGAAGGCACACCTCAAGCCTGCCTTATGTTTGGCCTATCTGCAGTCAGCCAACCAACTATATACGGGTTCTGCCGACAAGACTATTCGAGTATTTGACTTGACACCTGATCTTTCTCCTTGCTCAGTTTCTGCTTCACTTGTGTTTTTCTTAGTCATTGCTGTTCTTTATTCTGCAAAGTGTATTTATATAATGTGGTGTGAGTATTAATTAGCTTGGCATCATCCATTCTGGTGAATAGGTCTGGGCGTTAGAAGATGAAGGCATGAAATGCTTACGCATGGTGGATGTGAAGGAGCCGGTTGTATCACTTGTGGTCAACAGTCGGTTCACAGCTATTCTTCCCCAGGGTGCTGGGATTAAGGTCTGATTTTGGTGAAGGCTTGCTTCACTCGCCCTATACCAGGAAGAAAAAAGACAAGAAGTTGCTTAGTGGACTCACTGTAGAAAGCCCTACCCATCTGGTCTGTCTGTTCTAAGAATATAGTGATCTTGCTTGTGTTCAGAGTTTAGGGTTGGTAGTAGCAAGAGAACAGAGAGGATGTGACAATGATGAGGATGTGACTGACAATAGGTGGAAACTGTGGGAGATGACAGCTGCTGGATGAGACAGGTTCAAGCAAGCTCCTCAATGGAAACAAGCATGTGCAGAGCATGCTCATCATCGATGACATCATTTACTGTGGTTGCACTGACAATAGCATACAGGTTTCCTTCCATCTCCTAAACCGTAAACCCCACAGGTGCTTAGTTGGGTTTATTAGGAGCTGAATAAGGAAGGAACTGTATAAGAATGTCCCATGTTGGTTTCATTGTTGCAGGAAATAGACACAACAACTGGTGCAGTTGTGTCAATACAGACAGGGATGAGGCTGCTCCGAGGGAAGAAACCTATATATGCAATGCAGGTGTACCAGGACTTGCTTTTTACAGCTGGGGCATTTGTGGAGGGTGGGGGCACCAAGGTAATAACTTTCTCCAGGAATTTTTTTGCATCTATCTTCTATAGGGAAGTGCACTCTAGTCATTTTGGGTAGTGCAGGTGGTTTGAGGTTTGTATGGGTTCCATGTTTTTGTGCTAGAACTGGAACCTTTCAGCTATACGTAAAGAAATTTCAATAAAATTGTTGGGTGTTTCTGCTAGTGATCCCTATACTTTTTTGAGTCCCAAGGATGTGGCATGTTGTGTTGAAGGTGTGGCAACGATTGACTAGAGTGCTGGTGACATCTGTACCCACACAATCGGATGTGCGGGCCATGGCTGTCAGTGATGATTTCCTTTACCTTGCTTCCAACTTACCTGGAGGAACTATTGAGGTTTGTCAACTCTTTTGCAGAATCAACCTGGGATCATTTACCCACAATAACAACACATTTGATAAGAGTTTTATTTCCTCTTGCATGTGATGAATTGCTGCTGCATCATTGACAATCTACTTGTCACACCTCCTCCCTTCGATTCTTTTGAATTGACACATGGGCAAATTTTCCTCTTGTCATAGGTGTGGCTACGTGCACGGTTGACAAAAGTAGCAACTCTCAATGTCGGCAGCAAAGTTACAGCCCTCAGTTTGGTGGGTGAAACTCTCTACAGTGGCTCTGAAGATGGTAAAATCCGGGTATGTATCCTTTTATGTTTAATGAATACCTAGCTACAGAAATCAGAAAAATAGTCAGAAACTTTTTGTTGGGTTTTTTCAAGCTCCCACATTTCTCATCATGCACATCATACTTCTTATTCCCAGCATGAGAAATGCTATCAATGATCTAAGTTATAGATCATGTGAACTGATTGTAAGCAGTTGTTTTTATTCTGGCTCACTGAAAAACACTATATACGTGGACATGATCAAAAGCCACAGATCTTGAACTTGCGACGAGTTCTGACCAAAAGACAATGCAGCCAGTGTGAACCATCTAGTGCAAGATGGGTTTTGGGAGGTTGATCCAAAAGGGCTGACCAAGACCATGTTGTTGTTTCATTGGAAACAGGCATTTGCATTGAATTCTTGAGAGCTATTGGTGACCTTGCAAAGAGGTGTAAAAGCGACCCAGTAGTTATCTATCTCATCTGGTGGTGAAGCTCAACTCAATGGTCGTAGGTGGTGGCTGCTGCTGCTGTATGACTACTTTTCATTTGTACACTGTCAAAGCTGCAAGCAAATTCAAGAGGGCAACTACTTCCATTTTCTGTAGCAGAGGGCCACAATATAGAATTTCAATAGCTCTTCAAATTGTTGCCTAGATCATTGAGATTGGGTGTTAAGCTTCTGTCAGTCTTCAATAGATTTTTTGTTTGTACTATAGGTTTGCTAATTGGGTACCTGAGCAGTCTCAGGTGTGGTGGTTTAGAATGTTACACTATAAAAGCACCAGTGAAACAAGTGTTGCGCATGCTCACAACATGGGTTAAAAGTCCGTTGTAAGTGCGTGTTGCAATTGGGTCAGTCCAAATGTGAGAGTTTGTAGGAACAGAGCAAACTTGCATGCCAACCTTTGTGACTCCTCATCTACTACACCCCTTTTCTGTGGTTTCATGGATCTTGCTATATTGCATCAGCGGTCTTGTTAACCTGAGTTATAACCACAACTAGGAGTTTTAGAATGTGTTTTTGATTGCAAATTTTGTCATCTTTCTACAGTTTACATTGAATGGGTGTCATATCCATTGGTGGTGATAACAGGGTGTTGGTAAATGTAGTGTGTTTTAAGCCCTCGTTGCAGTGCGGTGACACTTTTGATGCGATTCATGTTCCATGATTGGAAGAGTAGACATAGGTCAATTTGGATGATGAGTTCTATGGAGGGTTTGGAGCCATGTCATAGGTGTACACATACATTTGAATTTGTCAGCAACTTATTTGATGATGACTGCAATGTATTTTGGGTGTGAAAAACCCTAAACCTTAAACCTTAGATCCCAAAATTATAAACCCTTCATCATTTCCTGGATGGTCAGTTTTATTGTCTCACTGAAGGAAAAGGCTACCATCTAAATGGAATTTCTTTTGGGAAGTGAAGCAGTTGGACTCTTCCATATGATCTTGTACAAGAGTATTGTAAGTGAGGAGGTTTTCAATGTCGCTTAAGTCTCCATTTTCTTGTTGCCGTTATCGGTCCTTTAGATACTGTCTTTTCCCTTTTTCTGTTTGTTTTTATCTTTTTGTTCTTCATTAGTTCTTATTTGGGAGGTTTCTGTTTCACTTAGAAGGAGAAGATTTTTTGCCTGGCCTTTGTTTCCATAATACTTATGAGATCTATTTGTTCAGTAATGTTTGGATTCATAGCTTCAGCTGTTGGAAATTGGTAAGGTGAACCAAGGTTTATTGAAAGCTCTTAACCTGACATTAGGATCACACAAGTTGCTACAAATTTATGTTCCTCTTCTGAGCCCTGGCCTACTTTTTGGCTTGTACTCAAGATGCCAATCACAACTATTCATATTATCTTCACAAACAATGATGTGAACATTCCATGTTGATATTATCACATGTTATTAAATATAGAAAAAAAATTCATAATTTCAAATTTAATAACATGCTCAAATATTTTAGATGGAAAGTAACTTGGTAGGATGTTGATACCCAACACTCGGAAGATGAATGGATTTATTGACATTTGTTATGAAAATGGAAACATGAGCTTTGGTTTGCAAGCCTTCAAGCTTACCATGCTAATCAATGATCAATCATGCTACACACAATTTTGAAATTTGTATTCAATCTAATTGATTGCAAGCAATGATAACCCTAATTACATTTTTTTTGAGTTCTTAAAGCGTTTGTGTACACGGCTTAATTGGTGAACTTGAATTTGAGTATGTAATTTCCTCATTCATTGATATCACCTGATAGACACAGCTTTACACTCATGGTGGACAGAAGCCCCTGTTTATGGATGGCTTTGTATAGAGACTACCTTAACTGTAGGATTAGTTTTTAACTACCTCTCTTTTGCACGTGTATAGTGTATACACACACTTGAGAGTGCAAAAGCACATTACCATCTTCATAAACTCTCTACATGACAAGAAAGAGAGTGTATTTTGAAGAAACAAGTGATATTTTAAAGAATTTGTGTACTTCCTTTGAGAATGTTGTTAGAAGTCCACTAGAAGGATAATTTTCTTGGGTCATGACATCATTTTCCAAGAAGAAACCCATGTCGGTGACAAGGTTCATCAGGTCATTTGTTTGTTGTCTTCTCCACTACATGCTGATTACATAGGCAAGCATTTTTTATGGTTCTTGGTATGAATATTTCAAGGGTTCAAAGAGTGACAAAAAATGGTCCAAAATTGCAACCCCAAGGCACAACTTCTTTGAACAAGTGCATGTTTTGAAACTTTGGATGTCTATAGATGATGATGATCAATCATAAGGTGATTGGAAATTGGGTGCTCGTGATAGACTTGTGGTCAATGGCATTTGAAAGGGTAGAGTCAAGTTAGAACGGCCAAGTGAATAAAGAAGCAATCGGAAACACCTCACAATTGGACTTGAACTTTACTATCACAATCTATACATGTTAATAGGCAATTGACAACAAAAGTATTCTTGAACACAATGTCAAACCCAAAGCCAACACCACCACCACCACCACCATTGCCAAACTCAAAGCCATTACCACCACCACAAAAATTACGCCTACTTTGTTTACATGGTTACCGCACAAGTGGTGCCATTATGAAAGAACAGCTTGCCAAGGCCAAATGGAATGAAGTTATTGATGATATTGTTGACTTGGTATGTACAATATCTTCACAATAATTTGTATTGAAAACAATTGGAGTCATTGGGATTTGGTATTGATTGGAACATTGTATGTTGCAAAATTCAAAATTGCTTTTGTGTCATGAAAAAGCATGATGGATGTTCAGTGAATGCTATCCGAATTGAGGAGAATATGAAGGTGATATAATGTTAATGTGACTTAAATGTATTGGCAACAAAAGGATTGAACTGACTTCATGCTTTGTTTCCTAAGATTGAGCAAGTAGATAGTAGGAATGCAAGGCTTTTGATATGAGAGTTCACCATCAATTTAAGATTTGATGTTATGAATGAAGATTGCATTGTGTACCCATTACAATTGTTCCTTTATCTTCCCCACTTGTTTACATAGAAAAAACAATTTCAATTCACCATTGGCCACACTTATGTTATTGTGGGTGGATACATTTGGTGTGTTGTGGGCATATAGACTTTCATGAATGCTTGGTGGCCAGCCACAGGACCGTCAGATGTGAAAGAGTCATATAACCCTCCTTATTATGAGTGGTATCAAGCAAACGAGGTTGCACAAAAAAAAATTTGTCAATTCTTCACAAGAACTTAACTCAAAACATTTTGAATGCACAAAAGAAATGCAAACATATGCCTTCTAACAAGAAAATATACATGTGGGAAATACATGATATATTTTGGTTCTACGTATTTTCATGAAGGCATGACTCTCTATTCTTTGTCTATTACGTGTCATCAAACATGCATTGATCTGTGTCATAGTACAATGTTGGAATCTTATGTTTAACCCCAAATGTCAATAGGACTTTTCGGAAGTTTATGGATTGGATGAATCAATGGTTCACCTCAACAAAACCATCAATGAGAATGGTCCCTTTGATGGGTTGCTTGCATTCTCCCAGGTATAATTTGTATAATGTTTACTTAGCAATCATATATATATATATACACATCTAATATGACTTGCATAGAGTTGGTGGTTATGATCTTGTTTTTGGATCATGTTTGTTAATATCATACAAAACCCAAGGTGGTATTTTGTTTTGTGTTGGTTGTGTAGGGAGCTGTTCTTGCGTGTGCCCTCATTGGACTTCAAGAAAAGGTATTAATCCTTACACAACATCTTTTAGTCTAAGCTCTTGAAATTCATTAAACAATTTGGAAATATCAATGAGACAACAATAATTATGTAAGGTACAGCCACATTGTGGGGGCATTCCTAAAGCTCGGTAGAGGTGATGGTTAAGTCCAACCCTACATTTTGGGAATTTCCCCCACCTACGGGTGCTTTAATTGTAAAGCACGAGGTGAACATTATTATGAACTTAAACGTACCTAGATAAAAAGGTGTAAGATGGGGAGGGTTCTTAAATTAACTCCTTAAGAGAGGGAGGGGTCTTATGCCTACTTATAGGCGTAAGATCGCTCCCACTCTTTAAGAGCACATGTATGGACCCTCCTAGAAAAAGAGGAGGGATATCCATGGATACAAAATGCCCTTCAAATATGCTTAGGTAATTTTGTAAGTGCTTTATATGATAATTATGGTTATCACTAATGTAGTCCAACATAATGAACTCAAATGCAGGGATTGAAGTTTGTTGATGCACCAAAATTTGGCAGGATTGTGGTGGTGGGTGGTGCAACAAGCAAAGCTATCCCATTAAAACCTGCATACTTTGATCCAATTTCATGTCCCTCATTACACTTCATAGGTCATCTTTCAACACTTCAATTTTAGCCCCATGATTTGGGATGGAACCTTCAGTCTTTTTGTCATCCAAATTATGCAATTCGTGAACTAACCATGCCTACATTGGTATAAATTTGTATATAACAACCACACAAGTTTAGTTGAGAAGGGTAAATCGTGCAGGTGAGCAAGATGGAACACGCAAGAAAGCGGAGTTACTTGTGAAAAAATTCAATGGAGCAATTGTTGTAAGGCATCCGGGGGGACGTGTTGTTCCCAAATTAGGTGTACCTCTCTCACAAATTGACTCTTTCAAAAATATAATGGAGCAAAGACCCTTCCAACTTCATTGAAAAATGGGCTTGATTTACAAATTATGACATCAAGTGCAATATTGTATCATCCTCCATAATTCTTGCCATGACAAGAAATTCTCCAATTTTTTAGGTTTTGGGTTGTGGATCAAATTTGTTAAGGGGAAAAACTGTGTTAATTTCAACCAATTTTCAAGAACATGTGTTTCTATGTTTTTTTGCAGATGTAGTTGCTGCTCAAGCACTCAGAGATTTTCTTACAAGACAAGTGCCAGAACCAATACAAGTCAAAAAGTAAGCAGCTATGCTGCTTTATGCAAATTTCCTTTTGGAGATTGGACACAACCTAATATCAAATTTTATGGCATTCGCTTATGTTTCATATGGTTGAATCTCCGGGCTTCAATTACAACAACTAAAAATCAAAGAGCACAAGCCTCAAGGGTACAACAATGGCTCGAATTAGTTGTTCTAGTTAGAAATGTTGGATTGGTGGGTGCATGTTTTAGCTCTCAAAATCCACATTTAATTTACAACTTTAAAACATTTAGTGATGTGGTTGCTTCCAATTTCACATGTTCTCTTAAGTAAAATGATCAAATCTTGGAATTCATGGCCATGGAGGTATTTGAAATTGGATCAAACTATCACAAAAATGGCCCACAAATGCAAGGAGTGCTATTGTCATTTATATACATATTATAATAAGATTTAAGATTTCACCCGAATAATAATAGTGTCATGTTTTAATCTCACCACAAATTTACACCCTTTTGGAAAAATTGTGATTCTCGACACTAAAAGGCCCATCAACAAATCTCCATTTCAACTTCTATTAGTATTTAGCACACATCCAAGGAGCAATGTTGATAAACCTACAAAAGCAAATTGAATGAAAATTTAGACCATTTAAATTTTACCACTTGAACCAATTGTTTATGGTTGGTCAATTAAGGTAACTACTCATTTGCTTTTGGTTTCTTTTAGTGGATTTTTTTTTGAAAGATTATATTTTTGCTTGGTGAAATATTTGAGTTTCGATAATTCTTCTTTTGCATTAAGATACTTTTTTTAATGTAAATGGCAACGCTACCATGTGACACGCCCCCTTGTTGCATGTTGAGTTGTTTTGGGAGATGATAAAAATGTTGTACATTTTATATGGATCGGGTGTCCTAAGGTCCCCTTTACACTAGGAGTCACCTGGCCAAAAAAATTTGGGGCTAACTTTGAGCATTTTTTGGGTTGCAAATTGGCCCCAAGTTACTAATAAATGCTAGAATAATGCAGATAGTACCTTGGCCAATTTCAACAAATGTCTGTCGAATAATTAATTAATTAATTAATTAATTTTGATATTTTCATTTCAACAAATGAAATATTCCTAAATATTCATTGTTTTCCTTCACACTAACTTTTTTTGTATTTGGAACAATTAATTAATTTTTTTCAACATTTCTGAAAATAATATAATATAATATAATTGTCTTAGGCCCCTTATTTGTGAAAATGCGGAGGCCTTGGGGGTTTTACCCTAGACTTTTGACATGGTGAAATCACCAATGGTTCCCTTGAGGCTAAGGTACTTCTTCAAGCCTCAAGGGTTTAGGGCTTAGGGTTTAGGGTTTTTCTTTTACCTACCTACCTACCTACCTACTAAACAACCCACAAGTAGGTTGTTAGTAGGTAGGTAGTAAAAACAGCCCTTACATATGTATAAACCATCTACTTACCTAGTAGTAATTGCCTATTTTCTTACCGACCTACCTACCTACCTATATATGAGACCTATTTCCTACAAAATTGGTTACCAAGGTGAAACAAAATATTAACTCCATTGAAGTTCATCCACAACTGAGTAATAACTGGCATTCATCCATCCAGTGGATGGTACACTGGTGAGTGTTGGTTCACTTTTGGGCTTTATTGTTTCTTTTTCTTTTTAATGGACAAGTCACAAAAGATGACGTAACATATCTTCTTGGCCAGGCTTTCTTATTATTGTTCTTTCTTTTTGGAAGAAAGATGGATGCAATTTTTCTTTTCACCTTCTCTAGAAGGATAAACAACAACAACAACAACAACACCTTGTGCCAAACTTTCTTTTTCTTTCTTTCTTTCTTTCTTTCTTCTTCTTTTTTTCTGGAAAGAAAGATGACATTAAGTAAATCCTGCCAAATGTCCTTTTCCTTTTCTAGAAGGAAAGATGGACAATAATAAACACTTTTAAATAATTTCTTTACTGGTAGAAAGATGACGGTAGCCTAGTAATGATAAAACCTGCCAAAAACTTTCTTTTCTTTTCGTTTCTGGAAGAAAAAAGATGACGACAATAAACCAGTGGTTGGGCGGTTATTAGAAACGGCACCAATTATCCGGAGGTTATCAGGCGGTTCACAAGACTTTCAACTGTCGTTCTCAATAAATCGAAGAGATATATATATATATATACCCATGGTTCCCCAGAGAATGTCTCTCTGGAGGTTATTTTGAAAATGAAATACCCACCCAATACCAGTGATTTTTGGAGGCAAAATTTGTCAGTTTTTTCACAGAAAAAGCTCAGAAAGTCTTAGAGATATTTTTTTTGAAGTGTAAAAATTTGTCTAAATTGGCTAATTTTTGGGGGAAACATTTGCCAAAAATATTCACTATCAAAAAAAATTGAAGAAGAAACCCTGCCAACACCAGCAAAAAAAATTTCTTCTATGTAACGACCTGCCCCAGAATTTATTTTTTGTGTAATCGGATGCCGCTTACTGTACATAATCTTTCCTCCACAAAGGACGGGCACTTCGAAAAACATAATGCCCACATCCTGATGTGGCTGCCCAAACTTTTTTTTTTTTCCCTCGTGATATCCGGAAGGTACCCGGAGGGTATCATGGTAAAAGGATTTTAAATAACAAAATTGAGCGGGTCCTTAATTGATCAGTAAAATCCCCACATTGGCGGGCTTTATCGGAATTGGGTCTGTGCTCAGCCCTGCCTTGGATGGGCCCTTGCACCGGCCCTTATTCCGGCAAAGCTGAGGGGCTTTTACAATGCACACAATTTGTCAACTGAGAGCATCTCCACTGGTGCACAGCATGTGACTCCAGACGGTAAAATTTATTGCGAGAAAGTCAAAATGTGCGGGTTTACCCCCAAAAATTTGGTTTTTCTGTGCCAAATTTGCGCAGCGTGTTGTGGCTGGTAAAAGGTGCAACACAAGTCGTGCACCTCCAAAAAAGAGTGTAATAAATTGGACCTGACTGCGGCTCAGTGTTTCTGATTGGTCCAAGTGGTTTGCTATTAGTAGTCCTGACGTATATGCAGTTCCAGTTACAGTGTTATTGGTGGGGTTGCCAAATAAAAACGATAAAAATTAGTCATTTAATTTTATTATCCAGAGTGACATACTGAGCACTGGTCTAACATTGATATAAACCTGTAAAACTTTATTGTTTGGTAATAAATCTGCCAAACTCCTTTTTACTTTATTGAAAAGAAAAAGTAGTCCGTCCAACAAAAGGAAGACTGAAAAGGCAAATGATGATAGCTGAATTATTGGAGTTTGGAAAAAGACACAAAGAGAGAGAGAGAGAGAGAGAGAAAGAAGGGAGGGTTTGTTTGTTTGAGGGCAGTAGACATAGCCAAAATGCTATATTAAAATTTAAAAGTGCTAAAATTATGTACCTTTTATGAGATTTTCAATAGCCATATATATAGCTCGCCCAAATTTTTTTTAAAAATTCCAGATTTCTACACATGGTGGTGGTTCAAGTAGGGTAGCCGAAAATATAGAAGGATTTAAAGAAAAACTACTCTCATATTTAGCATGTTGCCAGATCTGGCTAAATCTTTGAGTGGATCATCACCACTTTGGCTAATAGAAAAGACACTGGTCAAAGTTGGACCAGCATTTTTTTTTTAACTGGCGAGATTTCGCCAGAAAGAGAAAATAAAAAATTTAACATTAGAAGAGAAGTGATTTCTGAGGTTTTCAGTTGCCAGAAGTGAGGGAAAAACGGAGGGGTTGAAATCGCCAGGTTCGTATCTTTGGTTTTCATTTTATAGCCAGAAATATAGAAGAACCATTAAAGATTGATACTTTATTTCTGGATTATAGCCAGATTTGGCTAAATCTTCATAGGTGATGATCGCCATTTCTTCAACATCTTCCTAATACAGGTTTTTTTTTTTTTTTTTTTTTTTTTTGGCAAATTCCTCAAGTAGGTCCACTGGCAAGGATCCCAGCATTAATTAGCATTAAATGGCGATTGTCCTATGTGGGATGCAGGATTTTTACAAAGTGCTCATACTACAAGTGGCGAGTGGCGACCTAGGAAATGCCGGAGTCTAGTGTATGGCAAATTTAATTATTTTTATTTCAAAAAATGTCGAGAAATCATTAAAAAAATCTTCCTTTTTTTCCATTTTTAAAAAATGAGTTTCGCCAAATTACGAATTTCGCCAAAAAAACGAGAAAAAACCACTGCTTCCATGAATCATCGCCATTTTGGTTTTTTTTTAATAACCCAAAATTGCCAAAAACAACGCTGCTGGGTCCGAGTCACGGGGGCCCCGCCCGCTTGCATACGCAGCAAGCAGGAGCTCTGGACACGGCGGTCATGGCGCGTTCTGCGCCACACAACGCGTCCAGTGTCCGCCTCCATCAGGCATCGTCAGACCAGCGCAAGAGCACTCTCCTTCACTCTGTCGCTACTCACATTCTCTCGCTCTCTCCCTCCCTGCCTCCCTTTGTCTCGAGCTTCGTCAGTAGGGGAATGGAACCAGCTTCCGAAGAAGCAGAAGAAGAAGAAGAAGAAGCCCCAGAAGAAGAAGCCTGGTAATACAGACAGACAGACAGACAGACGGGTAGGAGACTGTTTGTTTGTTTGCTCTTTCTTGTTCAGTCGCTTACCGTCGTCATTGTTGAGAGAGTAAGGAGAACTGCGTGTAAGGTGACTATACTACTTTCTTGTTTTGTCTTCTTCTTTTTGGTTTGAAGAATTTTTCTGTTGCGATAGAGAAGGCGTAGTTCCGAGGGGAGAGGATCGAGTTGAAGGAAGTGGAGAGAGAGAGAGAGAGAGAGAGAGAGAGATGGGGGATTATTGGCTGCGTACCGTGACTATTCCTTTCAGGCGAATGTGGAATGTCGTGGTCATCAGATTGCATCCTAAGAAGCGGAAGCGTGGTAAGTATGTGTTCCCTGGATCAATTCTCTATCCGGTTTGCTGTATTTGTCTAATGGCTGGTGGCTTGAGAGTATGGGGGAGTGGGCGAACGGGAGGGAGAAGAGTCGTGCCGGGTAGCTTTCTGAACAAAGGCTCAGAATATTTGGCTGGTAGAAAGAAAGAGAGCTTTAGAGTTTTCATTTGTACAAGACAGTAGAGACCCCAGGGCTGCGGAGCCTCTCTATTTGAGTATTTTCTGTGGCAAAATCAGCTTCTTCTTGCATTTTCTGTGGAGATGCTCATAGTTTTAGAGTTTGGATGAGTGTATGCTTGCATACATTACAAGCCAGGATTGACTTGACATGTTGTAATCATCAGGGGGGATCTTTGCCTTATCCTCTCAGGTGGCAATCTCCATAGGTAATTGATTTGCCTGAGAAGCGTGCCCCTCATGATCCAGTTCTTCCAGCCTTTTGCAATTCTGATCAATTCCAGATTTTCCCTGAAGCTTTGCACTGCCATTTGGAATGAATCATGGCCGTGTACAGATGTCACAATTGTGTAGTTCCTCATTGACATCTGTCTAGTTCTGGCCATAGTAGAGACATTGAACTATGGCAGATGGATGTTGGATTTTGAGATTTTTGCATGGACAATGGAAGGTGAGGAGTTGGTTGTAATTTTTCTCAGACTTTCTTGTGAGTACCCAGGTCTTGGATATTGTAGGTACAGCATTGAAGTTGTTTGTTTCAGTTTGCATGATCCATACACAGAACCAATCTTTACTGACATGTTGTGGGTTTTTCAGGGACTGGCATGAAAAAGCTTTACAATGATGTAGTGTCATGTGGCTATGAGGATGTGCATGTGATGTGGTCAATGCTGCAACAGCCAGCCTTCCCTCTGGATTCACCAAAGGGAGGGAGAACACTTTACGGAAATTATACACTTGCAGAGGTCTATGACTCTTGAGAGTGGAAAAGCCAGCCAGCTATCCACCTTGTACCATGAGGTCACTGAAACTTGCTCTGAGTAATGGATGGTACATTCTCCAAAGCCTTTGATTGTATATTATGTTCCTGGCAAGGGATCACTGCCCGTTTTTTAGTTGAGGTGGTCTGATCTCCAAGTCTTTTTTTTCCTTTCCCTTAGGGGCTTATGCAGGTTTCTGCAATCTTGCACTCTGAATGATGTCTGGTTGGGTTCCCTTCTCTCCAAAATGTGTAGCCAAAAGCCAGCATGCTTAGCAACTTTCCTGTGTTTAGATGTCTCAGAAGATAGCAAATATTAAGATGTGAGGAGGAGATCACTTTTCAGTCTATTGCTCAGAGCTCCGTGTACTATATTAATATATCTGTAAAGTGTGAATACAAGACACTCCTGGCAGTGCCTCTTACAAAACAATACAGTACTTTCACACCTTGGCTTTGTTGCTTCTTGCACCTGTTTCTTCCCGAATTTCTTTTTTGCATCCAGGTACATACGAGCACCTGCCTTGCTGAGGAGCCAATTTCTCTGCCCAAATACCTACCATCAAGCCTTTTATTGCTTAGGCATTTTATCCCTTCCTTTTGCAGAATTCTATTTCATTGTAAATCCTGAAGCATGTCTAGAGCTCTCATAGAAGAGGAGATGGCAGCAGCTGCCTGCAGAGGCCTGTCTGTTGAGGCCTCTCTATGCCTTAGGCTTAGGCCCTTTCTTGTACTGGGGACAAGCTAAAATGAAAGCCTAGCCTCCCAAGCAAGCTTGTTGCAGCTTGAATGAGGATACTCTTCACTTTGTTGATTAGTTGTGTTTCTTGAGGCTAGCTAACATCCAGACTGAGTCTTTGAACTGCTTCCAGAAATGTGATAAGAAACTTAGGATGCAGATCTTTGTGTAATAGTTAGCCTGGAATTTTGGTTGGATTATTTTTACTTCCACACCAACTGTTGGGAGCTGATTGAAGTTGCTGGGGATTATTATGACTGCAATCATTCTTTTCATGGTAGATTTTATTTTGCTTGTAACCTACAGTATGGTTACCTTTGAAGATTGTTGTAGAGTTTACTCTGCAATCTCATAGATGCGGTTCACATACAAAGTTCTATTTGAGGAGAGGGTCATTGTGCTGACCATTTATAAGAAGGTGTATCCTGTTGGTGACTATTGTGCTGGTGCTGTATAGAATTCATGGTGTGTTCCAGTATAGGGAATGTTATGGCATTTGCTTGTGCTTGGTTTCACCTAATTTTGACTAGCTAATGTTTATTCATGCTTTTAGAGGGTCAGCAGTTTGGTCTTCTTTTTCTATGAATGTCTGAATCTTACGATCATAATAGTACTGCAATCTTTTTGGATTCGTAAGTGACCTCAGGATTGTGATAGCTCATAGGTTTTCTTTCGACTTCTGGGCACCTAGCAATGAGCAAGGTAATGAGGCTAGCAGCAAAGGACTTCTCACCAACTGCAAATATGCTCCACTCAACACCTCCACTCCGCTTCTCATGACAAGAACAAAAATTCAGCCATTGGAGGACAAAAATAGCTGGCTGAGCGGTGAAGGAATGAGTGCAACATGGTGCAGCCCTGTAGCTCAGCCTCCGCATCAGTTGCTGGCAGGCAAACTCATAAATAAATTCTATCTGCGGGTACCAAAACCTCATGTTTGTAGAGAATTAATCATTTTACTCTTCTCCTACTAGACAAAATCACTCACTCTGTTCTTATACCATCACTTATGCTGTGATATTGCTGTCTTGTTTGGGAATGACTTGTTGGAAACCTTTGATTTACTTCAAAAATCAACTACCAGCTACAACTATTTTCACAAAACTGGTAAAAATAATAACCTACTAAAAATATATGTACCCCAGAAGAATGGAATCAAGCAACATCTGGAAACTGAAAGAATGGAATTGGAGAACCCACATTGGCATTATGATTCATTCATAGCAAAGGAACTTCCAAAACAATAACCAGCTAAAATTTTTATTGTACATGGGGTGTGTACATTCACACCCCCCTTACAATGAGTTTTCCCCTGCCTTTGTCTTTTCACACAAAAGTCATAACCAGACTCTCTACAAAGACATGGCATGATTGTCTATACAAGACAGGCACAGGTGGTGATGCTAGTCAAATAGGAAAACTCAATTGAAAAGTTCCACAAACTTCTTCTAAAGCCTATTTCGGAATTTTGCTGAACAGAGATTCCCTGAAGAGACCTGTGCCACTTAACCTTACAGGTGTTGGTACCGAATTCCTCAGGACCCAACTCCAGTTTTTTATCTCCTAGAGCTGGGAAAAAAAATGCATCATGTGCATTCATCCTAGATTGGGGGGGACACTACTTTAAAACAAATAATGTAAGAACACTGCCACATGAACACACAGAGTTGAATCCTTGAATTGACCTACTACTACTCAGCCAACAGGCTTCCTAAATGAAAACCGCTGTGCACCTTCATAAGAGAAGGAAGTCACCCATACTTGGCCTACGTGCTTGGATCAGCACACGGGTCGCCCTGTGCCAGTATGGGGAAAACCTGAGGGTCAATTTCTGTGGGACACAGCTGATTTGGATTCCATGCTGTATAGATGGAGTAGTGGTTCCTGCACAAAACCCCTACTCAGGAGGGTTTGTGGCAAGAAGGTCGTACTCTGGAGTTAGGAGGGAATCCCCACCATCTCGGGCATGAGAAACCTGGAAGCCAACTAAAGCGGCTTTTCCCTAACTACATCGTCACATACAGTGTCAAAGGGATCAAAACTGCAGGTTTTGTGATATTTTTCTTTTAGCAAAGTGGAACTGGCTCTGGCACTGAAATTCTTTTGAACATCAGAAACCCATTGGGCTAAAGGACCTTTATCCAACTCTGGCCTTCAATTGCCGAAGCACAGTCTCAGAATCACTTCTAGCAGGAGAAGCTTTACTTCTTTCTCTCTCAGCATCCTTGGCATCCTTCTCTGCTTTCTTCTTCTCCAGCTCTACCTGCTTAACGTTGTCCTCATGCCCCCTCTTGAACATTCTCACAAAGTTGAACAGTATTGATGTCACTGCAATCATAACAACCCACCCAACAATAAACTATATTTCTGTCACCCAAAAACAAATTCGAAGTTACCTGACAATACCCAAAGGATTTTTCAACAATTGAGATATACTGAGATGATCAGTAAGAGCAAAGGGAATTTACCTTGCTCAAACGGGCACCGTGTTGGATCCTCTCCAAAGTACTGTGCCAGTGAATCCGCATTTCGACCCTGTTGTCATCAGATACACATCATAGGCATCTTAAAAGCTTCTTTGGAACAGAAAGCCTCCCTTGCCTATGCATAGCATTCCCAATCATAAAATCCAGGCATGGATGTAAATCCGAATCCTCTAAGAAATGCTCTCCAATTTTTTTATGTTCAGCAGACTTCTGTGATGCTGGTTTGGAAGAAACTTACCACTTCAGCATAAAGAGAAGCAAGGGAGCGGACATCAGCCTCAGCTGTTGTGAGGAACTCCTTCAATGCCTGGACTCCAACAGGAACAATTTTAATAGCAAGAAACAAAAACAAGCAGGCAAATATCCAATTCGTGGAGGAGGAAAAACCAGATACTTTTTTAATTCCTCTTTAAGGATGAACAGGTTGGAAGGTTTTCACACAGACCTTTCGGAAACCTGCAGATGCAGGGCCATCATTTTCTGAAACACTGAGTTCCTGTTCCACTTTCTCGAGACCTTTGCTCACTGATTGCATCTCTTCTGCCAAAGATTTCAGCTGAATCTGTAATGCAACATGACACTCAACAGTTCAGAACATCTTCTACTTCAATCCTGATCGCTTAATGTGCTTGAATCAAAACCTTTCCTAACATGACCCGAACTTTCAACTTCACATAATGGGCCTGTAGAGAAGATTACCTTGGTTGCAGGTTCCAAGTTTGGGAGGTCCTTGTCAAAGTCAAGAAGATCAGGTAACTTCTCAGCTATGACCTGTTATGCCAATGTTACAACAGAAAATAGAAGATGGGGTCATGTTTTCTCAGAGAGGTCAAATCTCAAAGCAAAAAAACAAGGAAAACTGATCATGAAACAGAGTGGTGAACAGCATTGCTTGTCAAAGGCTGAAGGAAGAAGGGCTCTTGGGAGAAATCACAAAACATTGAATAATATTAAGAAGAATTTCTCACCTTGCAAAGATAATGCATGAGAGTCATTTTACTGTTGCGTGCCCGTGTGTCCGTGAGCTTGAGGAGACTGTCCAGCTTGAATCCAATTGCTGATCCTGCACATGTGGCAAAAACGCAAACACAATATGCCAATATGGTAGACATCAATGTACATGAAAGGTATCACAAAGCAAAGCACATAAACAATGGAATGTATTGAGTATCCTACTCCCCCTGTGTTTAGTATCCTACCTCGAGCTGTTCCAGAATTAAGTGCATTGCCAAGGGACAGTATGGTCTGCATTACGCGACGTAATTTAGTCGATTCCCTCACCTGAGTTACACATACCGGACTCTTGATCAGAATTTACTCACCAATACAGAAAGGCAGATTCAAACTACTTTCTCTGCATTTGCCCTCTCATCTCCCTGATATCAAGAAAGTAACCTATGTAACTGAACTCCTTGGGATACAGTAATAAGAGCTACATTGCAAAGGTGAGAGAGAGACCATATGGCACACCAGCACTTGAATTGATGTACATGAGAGCCCTATTATGCATTGGAAAGGGAGAGACCTTTCACTAGTACCATGCGATATATCCTGATCTACGTCATACACATAAGAACATGCAAACAAAGACAAAAGGTGTGTGAACCAAACCAACCTCTTTGGAAGCATCGTTTACAATATCCAAATTAGTTCGCAGATCTTTGATCTGTTACAAAAACGTGCCAGTTCATCAGACAGCAGGAGGAGGGCCTGAAGGCAGTAAACTTCCCTTCTGAATTTAGAAACTGCATGCAACAACCAAGACCAGACATTACCTGTGAAGCAAAAAGAATTTTGAAGGAGAAAACTCGCAACTTGGCCTCCATTCTTGGGACCCTCATCATTTCAAGAAAAAACTGCAAGATAAAAATTAATCAAACATATCATCCTGCGAGTTCTGAATAGAAATTTTTGTTTGCACAATTCACAATTTAAAGAACATAAGATGCAGTCTTATGTTCTTCAAGGACCAGCAATGCTACACCAAAAGTGGAGTTTGCCATGACCCGCTAGATTTGTTGGCACAGATAGTGATACAATGCCTAGGCTGCAAGCTTTGAGGAAATGTAAGAACAAAGAGTTTTAACACTGATGCCAGAGAGCTTCTAAGGTTGAGAGATGCATCAAAGCTGAAAACATGTATAAAAATTCTACACAAACAGACAAAAACTCCAAGAGGATGGCAAAACTGTACCTGTTCGGACTTTCCTAGAGTGGCTTTGTCACCAGGAAAATTCTGAGTGCAATCCCACAGACACAAAAGTAAGGGCACTGACATCTATGCTCAGTTTGTTTCCTCTTAACAGTGCCACAAGAAAACTTGAAATCAATTCTCAGTATTATGGAACCATACAAAGATTTTCTGCTAGAGTTATAACCAACCCTCATACAGACTCAGAGATCAAGGAGACAAATTTTGTATTCCAATGTTACAAAGCTAAAATCAAGGACAACCTATCAACCTACCCTTAGCATCTCCATTTCTTCCTTTGTTGGACAGAACTTGATGAGATTTTCAACCTGGTCTGTGTCCAACACAGACCCATCCAAAGCAAGAACTCCATTCTGGAGACAGAGATCCTCAAGTCAGTAGTGCCAAAAAGCCCTTGGAATCATGCCCAAAGGACCAGCAAAGCAAACTCCTGACACAAACAAATCACAGAAACCCAATTGTCCCAAAAACAACATATTGCTCAACATACCAATTCCATAAAACACCCTTAAAGTGGGACAACATTCACTTACAATCACATCTGGCAAAGGCATCTTGACTTTTGTGAGCATAATCTCACAATTATTTGCTCGCCTAAGGTCAACCTGCATGTGTGAAGTAACAATCTTAAATCAGAAGATCTTAAACTGATGATGCGACTCTTTCAATGAGCCATAATTTTGTTGACTGCAGAAAGTCTACTAGAGATGCACACACTCAGTGACCATCAACCATCATATCACATTGTCGGGTATCAGGGTCAGTGTAAGGGGCAATTTTTGTACCAGATGAACTTTCTCCTGCTTTGTTGCTGCTCTTTTTGATCCTGCCCTATCTCCAGCTACAGAATTTGAAACTGGTGCTGCTGCTGAAAATAGGCTCTCCAACTCAGACATATCAAAATCAGGTGCTCTGTCAGACAGACCCACAAAACATGATCAGTAAATATACTCAGATCTGTGATCTTTGTACTATTGCAAGCAAGTGTTCTGTCAATGGCTTTGCATTCCACCTCTAAAAATCTAAAAGCATGATTGCACACCCCCTGTCTTATGACAGATTCACAAAGAACTGCAAAGTGCAAAGGATCTTCCAGAAAGGTACCGTGAGAGATCTTCCTGTTTCTGATTCTCTGCCCACAAACTGCCTTGAACAGCACGAGTGACTTTCACCCAGTGAAGGGGTTTCAAAGATGCTTTCTTGGGCAATGGCTGTGGTGGAGCGGCAACAGCTGTGGGTGCAGGAGGCAATGCCCGACCTCCTGTTGGCAAGGGAGTGGCAGAGGAGCCTGTTGAGGGAGGGGCTGGAGGACCACCTTGGCCCTTACCAAGAAGGGGAGTGGGTGGTGGTGGAGGAGCACCAAATTTGCCTGCAGTTGGAGGAGGTGGAGGACCACGAGGAGGAGCACTGGGCCGTCCTAGAGGAGGTGGAGGTGGTGGTGGAGCACTTGGCTGTTTTGGAGGAGGAGGGGCACCAGGCCGTCCTGGAGGAGGTGGTGGTGGAGGTGGAGTAGGAGCACTTGGTCTCCCAGGAGGAGGTGGTGGTGCAGGTGGAGGAGGAGCACCTGGTCTTCCTGGAGGAGGTGGTGGTGGAGGAGGAGGAGCACCTGGTCTTCCAGGAGGTGGTGGTGGTGGGGGTGGTGGAGGAGCACCTGGTCTTCCAGGAGGAGGTGGTGGTGGTGGAGGAGGAGCACCTGGTCTTCCTGGAGGAGGAGGTGGTGGTGGAGGTGGAGGAGGAGCACCTGGTCTTCCTGGAGGAGGAGGTGGTGGGGGAGGTGGGGGAGGAGCACCTGGTCTTCCTGGAGGAGGAGGAGGTGGTGGTGGTGGTGGTGGTGGTGGAGGTGGTGGAGGAGCACCTGGTCTTCCTGGAGGAGGAGGAGGTGGTGGTGGAGGTGGAGGAGGAGCACCTGGTTTTCTTGGAGGTGGTGGTGGAGGAGGGGGAGGGGGAGGAGGAGGAGCACCTGGCCTTCCTGGAGGAAGAGGTGGTGGTGGAGGTGGAGGGGGCGGAGGAGCACCTAGCCTTCCTGGAGGAGGAGGCGGTGGTGGAGGTGGAGGGGGAGGCGGTGGTGGAGGTGGAGGGGGAGGAGGAGCACCTGGCCTTCCTGGAGGAGGAGGTGGTGGTGGTGGAGGTGGAGGGGGAGGAGGAGCACCTACCCTTCCTGGAGGAGGAGGTGGTGGTGGAGGTGGAGGGGGAGAAGGAGCACCTACCCTTCCTGGAGGAGGTGGTGGTGGTGGTGGAGGTGGAGGAGGAGCACCTGGCCTTCCTGGAAGAGGAGGTGGTGGTGGAGGTGGAGGGGGAGGTGGAGCACCTGGCCTTTCTAGAAGAGGTGGTGGTGGTGGTGGTGGAGCCTCACCTAACCTTGGTGGAGGAGGTGGGGGTGGAGGTGGAGGAGGAGCACTGCCAAATTGTGTTGTGGGAGGGGGAGTTGGAGGAGGAGCCCTGCCAAGTCGTGTTGGGGGAAGGAAAGGAGGAGGTCCCCCAATTCCAGAGTAATCAGTGGAAGGGAGTGCAGGTGTACGCATGATGCCTGGAGATTCTGGAGGTGGCAAAGTATGAAGTGGGCTTAGTGTATAAGTTTGAGGAGCAGAAGAAACCAGTGGCTTGAATTTACGAGGAGAGCCAGGGGAAGACCATGTGCCATGGCCACCTGGAGAATCACCTGGTAGCAGCTTCTCCAACCGTTCCTGGAACTCAGAGGCAGTCATTTGTTGCAGAAATCTAAGAGCAGCATCCCCATGACCATCCACCCAGTCCCCACTACTGAAAAGCTCCTGAACTTTTGCAAATGCATCCATGGGTAATTCTCCCTTCTCTTCCCCACCAAGCATTATCACAGGGGCAATTGACATAGGAGCCACCTCTGTTTCATTGAAAAGCACCTGTCAAACAACAGCAACTCTATGTAAGGATCTGAGGAAGTATGAAACCAAAACCCTGTAAATCAAACCTCTTGTCATGCAGACCATGTGTTCACTGGCCTTTTGTGACAGATGAAGATATGTTCTTTTTCTTTCAACTAGAGAAACAGAGACAAACAAAAAAAGTGATCGGAAATATCAGATGGGAATTTGTAGGTCATGGTACCATACTCATGTGGGTTCAGCCACAACACATAACTGATCTCATAAACCCTTGGGAATTACAAGCATATAAAGCACACAACTGTGATGCTGCAAGACAGGAGTGACTCACCTCTGCTCGGAAATCTTTAGGGAATCGTTCTTTGGCATTCCATAAAATGTCTATGTCATCCCGTGTGAGAATTAGGATATTGGACCTAATGAAAGCTGTATTAAACATAACCCGGAACATCATCTCCTCTCGATCTGTTTCATGCTCCAGATTTATGCACTCCATCACAACATCACCTCTCACAGCACATTGCAGATCGATCTTGACAACGTCACAATCAACCTGGATTGACCCACAGCAGTTGATGGTATTATGATAACCACCATGCTCTCAAAAGACCATTTCCAGTTCCTGACGGTTTCTTCTTGTGTTACTGGGGTGCCCATTGCTACAGCAGCTATTCTCACAATTAGTATCATGTGCTCATGATTAGGTTCCTATTAGTCCTGCTCAATGCTATATACCATGCCTGACACATGATGCTCGTGGTTTCTTTGGTGATTTCTTGCATGAAGAAATCTCTGTGCTGACAGCTAATCTGGCATTCTTTGATCAGCCACCAACAGTATTGAGAGCTAAAACAGAACACAAGCTCAACCAGAGCATACTTCAGGCATATAAGACCAGAGAATCAGCACCAATGCAAACTTGGTTCTTGTGCATGTTGAGAATTCTCAACAACCAGGAAACCCTAAATGTAACCTCCTACTCTCAAAAGTGAACAAATTTCAGGACATGGATTCTACATATGACAAAACCCATCACACAGGCAAGCCCTAAAAAGAAAAACCCTTGCAGACTTGAATCCTAGGAAATGAGGACATGTACCTGACGATAGTGCCGGACTCGCTTCTTACTTTGAGAGAAAAGCATTTGGGTTGTGCGGTTTTTTTTGGACCGTGGATCTTGTCCAAATATGCGAACCAAAGGCCTGCACCCCCCCTCAGAATCGAAGCTTGGAACCACCCTGAAGATAAGACAGTCTAATGTAAGGGACCGGTCAGGTGGAGGCCATTCCGGTGCGTTGTTTCTTCTCGAAACATATTGAAGATACCGGAGTTGTGATGGCATTGGATTCAAAGGTGAAAGAAGAGGAAGCAATCCTTTGGGCGCCTCCCTGTGAAGCATATCCAGGGTTTTGAGCTCCCCTGTATACATCTTCCCATATATAAGAAATGCTGCAAGGATGAAAGCAAGCAATGGCCAGCCTCCTCTCTCACAATGCATGAGAATTATGTTCTGATTGCCTTCTAAAGACAACCAGCTCTCACTGGAGCGAAGAAAATGGTGAATCATCTCCATGGACAGAATCGGGCAACCTTCATACTGGCGAGGATAATCCATGACTGTCATGTCATACTGTGCTAAAATCTCTGTCAAATGACTCTTCCTCTCCCCCTCCCTGAAATTGAACACCAGATACGATGAGTCTGGAAACTGCTCATGCAGCTGTGTGGCAATCTGCCGCATGTAAATCTTGTATGTCTCATCCTCAAACACATCCGTTGAGAAGCAGGAATCAAAAACTGCACAGCAGCACACAAAGCATCTCAGTCTCTTTCACTGAGGGCAACAGAGAAAAAAAAAACTCTAGCATGCGCGTGAACAAGCAGTCCTTTGGACCGACAGTCTCTCTTTCACCCATCCTTATTAGGGTTACAGCATTCCTTTGTCACATGGGAGTGGGGTGAACACATCCTGCCGCTGGATTGAAAACCAAATGCAGTCAACCAAACCCTCTTCACAGACACCTTAAAAGCCGCTAGGGTTTCCAATGCTTGCAATCAATCAATCAATCACTGCTATTGACCCAAGCTAAAATCCTTACTAGCAAATACCCAGTATATGAATTTGGAAACCACACAGAATCACAAACAAGAGGAAACCGAAAGAGACAACAAAAACCCTCCCCAACCAAAAAAAAACACAAATCTTCCTCTCACCATATACACGCTCCGTGATTTCGAGAAGGCCATCAGGTGGCCTTCTATAGAAAAACCTCCTGAACAACGACATACTCCCATGCGCAGCAAGCACACATACGGATCTCTTCAAAAACTCCCTTCCTTTGTTCTTGTTCTTGTTCTCCTTCTTCTTCCTCCTCCTGCTCCTTCTCTTAGCTTCTTCCTAACCCTAACAAGCAACCCACTCTCCAATTCTTCCCAAGGTCACTATTGCACTACCTAGATCCGTGAAAAACACTCCAGTCCTTGTCCGGCAGCAAGCCACCCAGCTGCGAAAATTGGTAGCCACAGGGGCACCCAAGGTGGAGAGAGGGCGGAGAACAGAAGGCAAGCGATGGCGCAAGCAAGGAAGCAAGCGAGAGAAAAGAGAGAGAGAGAGAGGAGAGAGAGAGAGAGAGAGAGGAGGCGATGGTGGGGCTGCTTGCCACACACGAGCAGCGCAACGCAGTGAAGTGCAGTGAAAAGTGCAATGTTGTGATGTACTGGGGTTGTGTTGATAAGTAGAAAGAAATGAAAGGGAAAAACACTAATTGATCTTAAAGCTCATAAACTGATTAGGGTTATAGTATTTTAAGAGCATCCCCAGCTATGCTCACTGCTCAGTAAGTGGCCCCCTCTGTATTCAAATGGGATAGAAGAAAAGTCAAAATGTGCTGGTTTAGCTCATGAGAAAGGGTTGGGTCTGCTCCTCCCTCCCATATTTGCATATTTGCATAATTTGCTGAGGCTAGTAAAAGGCGCAACAAAGCTGTGCACCTGCTAGAGAAGAGTGAAATAAATATGATTGGACTGCTGCTCCTTGTTTCTGATTGGCCAATCATCATGATATTGGTCCAGGTGGTTTGCTATTAGTAGTCTCTCACCTATTTGCAGTCTGAGGTTTATGAGTGGGGTTGCAAAAAAGTAAACTTGGATGTGAGAATTTTATTTTTTTTGCAAGGGGGTTACGTACTCAGCATTGGTGGGTTATTATGCCCTTAGTGGAGTAATATTACAGAGCCTGTGTTGACTAGGCTTGTGTGTAGGTGTGGAGAAAAAAAAATGTTATGACCAATAAAATTGCTGGATTTGGTCATCTAAATTTCTTTCCTTAGTTTATATCTTGAGTGGACTAACTCTCAAAATGTGTACATACTAGGGTTTAGTAGGTTTGAAAGAATTTTAGAGGACCAATGGAAATGCTAGAATAGGATCATTATTTTCAATGTTTAGCATAAGATTTGGGTGTGGGCCCCAAGGTTTTGTTTTTTGGTCAGGCCAATGGGATTGCTCAATTTGGTGGACTAAATTTGTTTTCTCTAGTTATCTAGAGTGAAGTAAGAGTTCAATGTTTATTATTCTTGAATGTTCTATAAATCCTCTAGTTTCCTTGACAAAAAAAATTTTCCCTTTGAAAGAAATACCTTTTTCTAGATTTCAACATTTCTACAAATAATATAATTAGTGTAAAAAGTTGCCAAGGTATTATGGGTACGAGTAGTGGGTAACCCGTGGCTACGCCACTCCAGCCACCCTGAACGCTCTGTTAAGCTCTACTGTCTGCCCTGCCCTGCCCTGCCCTGCCCCTGCCTCTGCCCCTCCCCTGCCCTGCCCTGCCCTCCCCCCCCTGCCCCTGCCCCTGCCCCATGTCCCTAAACAGACAGACCCCTCATTTCGGGACCTGGACGGACGGACAGACGGTCTTCACGAACGACGCGGCGCATCAGTCATCAGGACCTGGGCTTCCGTTTTCGGAATCCGACTGTCCGGGTCGGTTTCCGTTCTCGGAATCCGACCGTCCGGGCCGGTTCCGCCGCTCCATTAAAACGCGGAACCGTCGTCGGACGCACGCACGGACACCACTGTTGTAATTATATATAAGATTTTCTACACTAATAATACCTACTCATTACAATATTGTGATGTATTGGGTTGTGTGAATTATTGGTAACTAAAAAAAAATGGTCAGGCAAAACAATTATCTAATTAGTGACATAGGGCTTTTTTTTATTCTCTACTAAGCATAAGCCTCTTCCGTAGACCTTGTATTATTTGTGTATATTTTCTAGATTAAAAGTGCAATGTTGGAACTTGTGATGTATTCTTGTTGGTAGGTAAACAATAAAAGGGCCACATTAAAAAAAAATCATCTTATTGCCCACATAGGGTCTTTTTTGCACCCCTAGGCACAAACCTATTCCATAGACCCTAAATATTTTAAAATATTTTCTACCTTAATATTATGACCCTTGTCTTTATACAGACCGGGTTGAAATTAAAAAATTTAAGAACATCCACAAGTTTTTTAAAAATTAAAGCAAGTTAAGAATGTTTCTTTTGTTTTGGGAAGCAAATCATTGAGGGCATGGAAGAACGAAATGAACGGTTCTTTCTATCAAACTCATGGTATTAATTCATCCACAAGAAAAGTCCATCTGATGAATATATACATATTCTTTATATATAAATAAAGGAAATTATTTATACATTGTTTATACATATAAATAATGGACATTCTTTTGGGGGTACAGGGATTTGTAAGCATTTACATCTCTATGTAACTTGTTGGTAGGGAATTCAAGGTCATTGGTTAAAGAGGTGCACTTGGTGCAAAAGATGACAAGTTATTGGGAATAGTAATAAATTATTTGGTATGGGAGGGGTCCCACAGAATGAGTTGATCAAAGAAAGCATCAACTTTGCAAAACATCCTCATCTTTGTCATATAGATAGGTATGTGCCCTTGATTTTGTCTTTGATATAAAACTCTTTCAACAAAAGACTTGATGTTAAAAATTCATTATCAAAGTCACCTTTTATGTGTAAGGTAAAGCCTTAGGGTGTGGGCATTCCGGAAAGTAAGTTTTCAAGTATTGTAGCAAACAATATAGAACAATGGTTTTTTTAACTTTCATTTATTTTATTTTATTTTTAATTCTCAAAAAAAAATTGGTAACCATATTCATCTTATAGATGGTCACCACTTCAACTACATTACAAATTTGAAAAGAAAAAGAAAAAAAAATCTTGATCATCAAGCATAAGAAGGGGAGGTTCTTGTACATACTCCTTGAGAGTGGGAGTGAATTTACACCTATATTGTTCCCACCTTATAGGCGCAAGATTGCTCTCACTCTCAAGGAGTAGGTGTAAGATTGCTCTTCTTTTCGATTCTAGGAGTGATATTTATGGGTATAAGGTGCCTTCCAAATATATTGAATTTTTTTTCAAAATGCTTCACAATAATTGATGATTTGTTTCATTTCATTTTGCATCATACATAAATGATTTTTTTGACTTGATGTCATTTTTTTTTAAATTAAAATTTCCCCCCATTATTGGAGATACATCCATGACCTTTGACCACACCAAACTTGTCTAGGCATGATGGGTTGTCAATCATGGCATGATCCAATAGATGCACAAACACAAGATGCACAAAGGAAATGAGATCTACTTTTGTAGAGATTGTATTTTCTTTTGTTTTTGTGTGTTGTGTATTTGTTTTTTCAATTTTCAATCAAGATGTGCTTTGTGAAGTTGTGAATACCCAAGAAATTATTTTACAACACAAATGCAGAGATATTACAAATGTATAGATATTGAGTTGGACCTTGAATACCTATACTCAATATCTATACATGTAAGATGTTATCTATAGGGGAAGTTTGCTCCGTATGGCTATTAGAGTTGTAGTCCAAAGGCGCAGGCTAAATAAATTAGGGGAGGCCCATGGTAGCAAAGTTTTCACCAAACTTAAGTACAAAAAACCATTAAATTCAAGTGATGGAAGGCTTGCATGTGATTAATAAAAGGCTTTTTCAACTAATGAATGAATCTTTCATGCAAGGAATTGTGTTCAAATCCAAAGCCAAAAATCTTGGAGCGTTTTTTATGCCTACATGTTGGAGTAACATGATCCCTCCTTTTTTATCCAACAATATTCAAATATATACTGTGCCTCCCAATGCATTCCAAAATTTCCCAAAGTGTTTAAATAAAACTTCAAATCACTCAAATTTTAAGGTTGGTGCCGCCATTCATTATCTCTTTTCATCCCATTGTTCATACCTTAAACTTCACATAGAACCATCTAGTTTTACCTTTCATTAATTAGATTACGTGCATATAACAAACTCAGCTCATTGGAAGAAAGGAACACATGTTCCATTGACAAACAATGAATAATGTCATTTTTTAGTGAATTAAAGGCTGATCCACAATTTCAACAACTCCACATTTCTATCAATACTTGAGCTAGCAATACTAGAACTTGGAGGTGATTATGAATATAATTGGAAGGAAAGATATAATAGAAAACAATTGGTGGCAAAATTTATGGTTTTTTAAAAGAGACCATTGGAAAGATTTTTTATTTTTTACTTTTGTAGTTGAAATCCTTGTTAGAAAATAATAATCATTTTCCAACAAGGTTTTCAATATTGAATTGTGCCAATTAAAATGGAAAAAAAAAAAACTTCAAGACGTTCTTTTTTCCCTTGAATTTTATGTATGTTATTTTCAACATGTAATGTTTATAAAAAAATAATAAACATTTTTTTGTGATGTTTACACTACAAAAAAAAAACATTAATTTTCAAAAGGTCAAACTTGACTAAATTGTGCACTTCGACCAAAGGGATGGTCGTTTTGACCAATGTTCGGCAAATATCATAATTTTATGATACTTTTTGGGTTTGGTTTTCACAAAATATGATACCCACCAAATACGACTCTCCCCCAAAAAAATATTTACACCGGGTAAGGGTATCAACATTTGTTTTTTAAAAATTAAATTGGTTTTCGCAATGTTAGTTCTCAAAAATCTGTGAACAATTGGTTCTCCTTTGCCAATTTTCACAAACCGGGTATTTTTTAATTATTTTTTTTGTTAAAATTAAAATTAAAATGAAATAATTAATTATTTATTTTTTTAAACAATGATTTCTTTTTAAATGTTTTAAAAAATTCTAAAATAACCATCAAATTATTTATTGAACTTTTACACTTCAACAACTTCATCCTTTTCAAATTCCCCTTCAATTCTTCTAACTCCTTTTCTAAGTACATATCCCTTTTAAAGAATTTTAATAGTTTAGATGGAGATTTACATCTTATTTTAGGATCATTAGGCCAATTTTTATTGACAAAAATCGATTTTTCTATTTGCAAACGACGTCTTCTAAGATTAGTAGGAATTCCAACCAAAGAAAATATCCATTCTATTTTTATTTGCAATCCAACAATCCCCAAAATTTGTCGAACTAAAAATCTAACTCTAGGAAACATTGCTTCAATACCACCATTGAAAAAGACATTTGATGTCCTTAACATTCAATCGATACCTCCTAAAAATCAAAAGCTCCCTCTTCACAAGTTCTTATAGTAGTTCACTTTTGCTTGTAATCTATTCAAATATAATCTTGATAAAAAAATAATATTTTAACAAAATTTGTTTATGATTTCACGAAAAGATGCAAATATTCATGACATTTGACCAACATAAGATATAAGGATTTCCTATCATATTTCTCAACAAAAACAACATTTTATTCCTTTCCAACAAATGAAAATACTATATGAAAGCTCTTATACCTAGGGTCTAACATCAAAGAAATCATATTATGGGTTTTCCTCTTACCATAAACCTTTAAGAATGAAAGGAAACAATCTAGCACATTAATAACCTCCTTTCTATTTGTTAGAAACTAGCAAATATAATTCATCATTAACAATTGAACATCATTCATTAAGCTTTCAAATGAAGGTAGAGCTTGATTTTCTTCCTTAAGTTTCAAACTCATGGAAATGGTAAAGTATAAAGCATCATTAAGAATTCCATGTCCATATGACTAATTAAAAACATGGGCAAAAACAACTGGGGAAAGATAATCAACAATGGTTTGAAAAATTTGCCATGTCAGAGGTGGAAGCATTCAACCAATGATTTTCACAACAATTTGTTTATTATAATAGAACACAATGCAAATCAAAATTATAAAACTTTTTGAAACATAATGATTTTATTAACAAACGTGTTAAAAAAACAACAACTTGATTAATTATCCTATCAAATTTCAAACCACTAAAATTCTAAAAAGTTGAAATAATAATGAGTTTGAAAAAACTACCTTGTTTGATTAAAATGTTTAATTTTTTGGGTCGAATTTTAGTTTCAAGACAAGCCTTATTCTATCGCTGTTTGTCCTTCCCAAATTTCTTAGGCCAAACATTTTTGCAAATATGTTTGGGTAGATTTAATAAAAACATATTTTAGTTTTCTGCAAACTTTTTTGTTTTTTCTAGAATGCCATATTGACATGCTTTTGAAAACACATGTTCAAAACAAATACCCTAGAAACTCTCTTCTAACCCAAGATATTCACAATTTATAATAACTTCAACACACCTATCATTTCATTGAAATTAGATCCTTCATCTTTGACATAAACAATATTTTTTTTCCTTAAACCATACTTGTCCAACAAATTTTTATTGTGCCACATGTCGCAATCTCGGACAAAAATTGCATATTTTGGAAAAAAACTTACAATATAAATATTTTTTTAGTAATTAAGTAGGTCATACATAACCATAGGTAGGTAGGTTGGTAGGTCTCAAGACCTACATATTTACATGTTTACCTAGGACTTACCTACCTAGCTACCTAGGTAAAAAAAATAAGACCTACTTACTTATTTAGGTAGGTAGGCAGGTAAGTAGGAAAACACAAGACTAAATGCACTAAAAAATAACCATGAAATTTTCTATTTATTTTATGTTTTGCCTTTAAGTTAAGCTTTTTTCAATTCGTCACAAAATGCCACATGTATTTAATGTGAAAACATAAGAAAACAAACTTTATATATATATAATTTGTAACATTGAATTCAAAGACAAAGCATATGGGTTAAATCTTTTAGTTGTTCATTAGTTGCAACTATAGCATTTAAGTAATTGAGGCAGGCCAAATCTAAGGGGGGGCTACAATGTTTTTTTTAAAAAAGGCTAGGAATAAATAAAATCAAAACATGCACCCAAACACTGCCTTTGTGAAAAGGAAACGTGAGGGAATGTGGAGTCTGAAAATGTCCCATAACTTGAAACAAGGTTAGAATAATCAATCAAACCTTATCCAAATCGACAATGATTTGCAATGGGAGTTATAGTCAAAGAAATGATTAAGAATTAATGTAACAAAATGACTCCCAACTACTATTTTGATCATTTTAAGTATCAAATTGCTTTCAAATTATGAGATTAGCTCTTTGAAAAGATTTTACTGAAAGGTACAAGATAATGCGGTTGCATTTTTAAAACAAACATTTGTTTGAAGGAGTTAAGATGTTCTAAAAATTTGAAACAATATGTATCAAAGACAAGACAAAGATATAAAAAAAGAACTATATGTTTTTAAGATGAGGAGCTCGACAACAAATATGAACTAAAAAATGTTATTGATAAAACAAATCGTAATACAAAGTTAGACTTGACATGGAAGTGGAATACATAAATCATAACTTATGTTAATAATATTGAGAGGTGGTGCCCTTGGGAACTATATTTATGATTAACTCATAGAACCTTCTAAAAGTTCATAAACATTCTAGAAAGTTTTATCAATTAAACCTTTTAGAAGCTTATGCCAACTAGGCCTTTAAAATGTTTTAATAAACTAGTTTTTTAAGAAGTTTCCATCATCTAATCTTGTAAAAAATTTCGTCTATTAATCTTTTTATAAAAATCTTCAACTAAGCCTTATAAGGTTTTCAACTAATATTTCTTTAAAAAATTGTCATTTAATTTTTCAAAAACTTCTATTAACTAATCCTCTAGAAGTTTTGACCAACTAATCTTTTTAGAAGTTTTCATCATCTAATACAATAAAAGTTTCTACCAACTAATCTTTTTAGAAGTTTTCATCATCTAATACTATAAATGTTTCTACCATCTAATACTATAAATGTTTGTACCAACTAATCCTTTTAGAAGTTTTCATCATCTAATACTATAAATGTTTCTACCACCTAATCTTTTTAGAAGTTTTCATCATCTAATACTATAAAAGTTTCTACCAACTAATCCTTCAAAAAACTTCACCAATTATATCAACTATCTTTATAAAAGCTTCTACCAATCATATTTTTAAAAAAAATCTAAACATATAATCCCTAGAACTTTTTAAAAACTTCTTTTAATGTCTAGTGTCTGTGACACAATGACGTTATGTGTCCCAATTTTGGAAATCCATTTTGGAACTTTCAAAATTCAACTATTTCCATTCAATCTTTATAAACAATGCCAAAATATATTATAGAATAGAAGGTGAGACTAAGGCAAGATGTGACACAATTTGATTTTGTTTGCACTAACCACTTGCATTTGCTATCTTGTGTAGTGAATTAATAGTAGTGCCTATGGATATTACTTCATTTTAGTCCCATCCCAAAGCCTTGTCACATTCATATTGTCTTAATACATGTAGCTCAAGAATGTTCCATAAATTTTTTAAAAAATTTAATGTCACTTCAGATAATTAAAATTAATACCTTGGATGAGCCTATAAGCATGCTATAATATAACATGTTTAATTTTAATCATTTTACAAATCTCAATTTGAATTCATTGCAAATTGAGAATCATTTTAGTTAATTGAATTAGTCAAAAGAGACATGTCACTTCAACAACTAGAGGGGTTTTACTAAAATAGCAATAAAATTGAACAAATTTAAAAGTTGTGATTAGTTGTCATGAATGTTTTCATTAGATGGATGACATGTTAGTTTTAAGATTTTTTATTTTTTCAAAAAATAAAAACCTACTTATTGCAAGGTTCAATTCAAAACCAAATCTAAATTTCACGGTTTTCAAAAGTGAAAGAAAAAGTTTGTGAATTGACTGTAACATCCTTTTGTGTTATAGTTGCAATCTCTTTGGGTGATTGCTATAAAATGTGTACACACTCCAAATAAACAAACACACATTGAAACACATCCATTCTCCATCCATGATCAACATTGAATTTTGAACAATTGATTAATGTCATTGAAAACTTCTCTTTGGTCCATTGTTTCCAAGAAAATAAAAAAAGAAAACTAAAACAAGATTTTAAAATATTTGATGGAAAATAGATCCCCTTTCCATCAAATGCAAATTCATCATTATAATTTCATATTTCCAATTCTAGGACACGGATTTTGAGTACCATTTCATGTGGCTATCAAACTAATATCCATTTAGCTCTTGAGATAAGTATAATGTTTTCTTTAGAAAAAATCCAAGTTCCATTTTTGGCAAGTTCAATTTTCTTTATGTTTTCTAAAACTAATTTCTTTTTCTCAAGCCATTTTGGGTGCAAAATAATTATTACATCTTTCTATCATCTTTCAAGGCTCGTAAGTGGCATCTTCAATGTCAACATTGATATACCATGCATAATTTTGTGGAACCTATCATGAGGCCAAAATTGAACATCAAGTTTATTGGGGGTTTTACCGAGATGCACCCTCAATATAAATGACACAACTTGAAAATCTTGCATGATGTGGAAAGAAGAGAAGCACAAATAAAAATCCTAAAGGATGTTCACTAACCAAATGGTAGAAATTGTAACTTCTTTTGAACAAAGGTGCAACAATTTCACAAATTCAAAATCTTGGTGAAAATCAACAAAATAACACTTCCAATACAATAGATGCAAGAACTCAAAGGAACTTAAACAAAGAATGGAAATCATTCAAGAATACTCCAAAATCCAAAACCTTTAAATAACATTTTTTTAAGACTCAATTCACAAAAACTTGTGAAAAGACAAAAAAAATAAAGAAGTTGAACCTAGACCTAAGCACACCTTGAAGATAAATGTCAAATTTTAAACTCTCAAAGCTACATTTGTGATAAAAGAAAGGAAGAAAAGCTTTATGTCAATGTTGACATTTAAAAAAAAAAAAAAAACCATGGAAGGACATTTGAAAAAAACTTTGCACAAATTTTTAAAAACACAAAAATGACAACAACTAGCAAGCCTCACTAAAAGCACCAAGGGAAAAAGAAACTTGTGAAAGATTAACATACTATTTAAAAAGAGAAAAAAAATACTTGAACTCAAAAAACACAAAGTTTTGTAACATGTGAATTCATGCTGTGGAGGATGGATAGTTGAAGTTTGTTTGTTTTCACAAAGATCATGACAAAAGAAGTGAAAAAATTGTTTCTAGAAACAAAACACACATCAAATGCATTCACCAGACCAATGAAGGATCTCATTCATCATTGTTGCCAAGCCATTTGTATCTTTCACACATTGATTTCATATTTTCCGACTTCCTTGTTCAAGATAGCTTCATATTCCTCAATACCCTATAAACTTGGGACCCTAATCCCTACTTATACATAACACCTGAGCCTTAAAAATAAAAACCTGAAAACCTACAGGCTAGGTCTTAGGCCGGATCTATTTGACCCTAGTTTTTCCAAGGTTGGACCCATGGTGGGTTTTAGAGATATTGTTTGTCACAATGCAAGTCTTGTGTTGGATTTTCCCACACCTAGAATTGACAAGTTGAGTTTTAAAAACTGAACCTAGACCGAAACCTAGTTGAAAACTTGGACTCATCCAACATGAGTTCAAACCAACCATGTTTTCATTGGGAAAATTTTACAAAATATGATTTTAAGAAAATATGAAAATGAAACAAATTTGCAAGGTTTCCATTGCCAAAAGTGGGGAAAAAAGAGCAGAAATAGTCATATTTACATATATTTGATTTTTTGTGTGTAACCATAGGTATAGAAGTTTGATTAAATTTTTTTTGATTCAAATCTAGGTTATAGCCCAATTTGGCTAAATCTTCGTAATGATGATTGCCAAATTTTCTTCATCTTCCTTTGGATGATCACCACTCAGGCTTACATTAAATAATTCCTTTGAAAAAAACACTGGTTCAAAAGTTCAAACATCCCTTTATCACATAACAACATCACACAAGGCAATAATTCAATTTTGGTCAGCTCAACCTCCAACAAACGTTACTTAGGGTAAAGATTAGAGACACCCAACATCACATACCATATGGTTGTCTCAAAAAAAAAAAAAAACATTTATCTCAAAAAAATTGACATCAAAAATTGGATATGGCATAATAATTTAAAAAAAAGAGTAAATAATTTAATAAAGGAAAAACACCCGGCAAGGGAACAAGAGAAGATGCACTATGGAGGCAACTCAACTTAAAGCTATAACAAATCATAATGTGAGAGATGCATGTAGTGTAGTCCTACTAAGTAATGTATATGTATATATATATATATAGGCACCTTATATGATGTATGATGTACAACATTGGGGATTAGGAAACATGAGGGGCTTATCATGAATTGGGTGTCTTTTTTCCTTCACATTATTAGGTATTATGAGATGAGTAGTAGCCTAGTCTACAAAGCCCTTATTTGCAACCCCACTGTGTAGTGTGAACCAAGTCAGTGATTGCTCAAAAAAGGATCGTCGATGTCTTCTTGTGGTAGCCTATAGAAGGGTGTAAGCATAATGTAATCTCCCTTCAAATTGAAGGCCACTTAGTTTTAAGCTCCCTATACCAAGGGCCCAGGTATAGGGAGATATAGGTATAGGGGGCTTACAATCATAATAACCAATATGGGGAGTCTTACCCATCATCAAAACTTGTTGACCATTTCCAACTTTCAAGGGCCCCTTATGGGTCAAGAACATTAATACCCACAAAGCCAAATTTTCCCAAGTCCTCTTGTGGATGATTGCTAGATCACCTAGATTACAAAATTTAAAAGAAAAACCCTGGTTTTACGGTGTAAAAAACATGTTTTCCATTTTTTTTCTCGAATTTTTTTCATAACATAGAAAAATTCACCACCAAAAAAAAACTAGGTCCATTGATATTTACATTAATTTGATTTAGTTAAAAAACATAATTTCAATGCAAATTACTTTATTTGCTTCATACATGACATTTTTTAATTCCTTAGAAGTGTAATGTTCTTGCTCACAGGGCAAACATCAAGACATATAAAAATCCCTTGCCTCCCCCTTTCTTCTCTTTCTTTTTTCCCTCTTATATTTCCATATGATTCCCAAAAAGTTCATCATTATTGTGCCTTGATGCCATGTACATTGCATAGGAAAAATGGGTTAAGAAAATAGGTTTGAAAAGGGTAGGTTATTAAATTATTTTTTAATAAATAACGTGGACATGAAAAGGCACATGTTAATTTGCTTTTTCATGTAGGTGGATGGAATGAGTGAGGTAGTTAGGTTTGGAAGAGGTCAGCTTGACCAACACAAACAGACACAGTTATTTCTATTCTATAAATTAAATAAATTAAAAACACAATTAAATAAAAACTGCATAGCAGAAAAATAAAATGAAATCCACAAGGCAGAAAATCTTTGAAATACAGAAGAGTTATTCGTAAAGTCACCTTGTCTTTGGGCCTGGTTTCACCCCTATCCCCTCTTTCAGTGGTATGCACAAAGTAAGGAGATTTTATTAAAACTCAGTATGAAATGATGAAACTCGGCATTTAATGCACAAGGTTTGAAAGTAATTATAGTAACTAGTGGGTACCTGTGACCTTCGGACACTCTGAGATCCCCCATTTTCTTTAAACCCGGTTCATGTTTTAGTTTTTTTTAGAAACTTTTTTATTTTTTATTTTAATGTGTTTTCTGTTTTTAATATTATTCTATACTTATATATATGTTATATATATTTCATTTTTTTTCATTTTTTAAGTGTTTAAAAAAAGTTTCTAATTGTTAAAGTGTTTTTCTGTTTTCTTTTTTCTAGTTTTTCCCCTTTCAAAAATAAATATTTGTTTTTTTTTCTTTTTTGTTACAACTTTGTTTTATTTTATTTATTTATTAATAACGCGATCGATGGCTGGTGCGGGGAGACGGAGGATCCAGCGAGTGTGTGTCTCTCCGCCACCACGACTCGCACCTGACACTGGAACATTTCAGGCCAGGTGTGACTCATTTCGAGACCTCATTTCTGTCATCTGGGGGTTGCAGAATCGGCCTCGCAGAGACTGTTAACGAGTCGGAATGGACAGGTTCAGACAGACACACTGCCAGACAAGTGAATTAATATATAAGATTGTATAGGTAGGAGCGGATGAAAACATATGTAACATCAAGGAAGGCGTTCAGGAAAAAGGAAAGACTGGATGAAACTCAGTTTACCACCCTAATTGGTGGAAAAACTAGTTTGTGTCCCAGTCATTTTGCGTTGTAAAATTTTCATTCGGAATTACCCATTTGATGGGCCATTATGCTGAAACTGGCCGCTCTCTCGGCCCCTAATAGGGAGACTTTACAGATAACTCTAGTATGTGGAATACCAAATCATTTGAATCCCTAGTTTCTGAGCTAGTTATGATATTAAGGTGTCACATAAGTAAATTCAGGCAAGGACTATGTAGCCTATTTGGTGAGTTTTCTTAGCAACTTTATAGTCTTCCTGTCTGCGGTCTCTACCAATGTGTTGAATGCTTCAGCTTTGATGCAGATTGAAAATTATTGCAGGACTTATGTTTGTGAACCCAAGATCCAGGTGTTTCGAGCAATTTAAAATTAACTATCTTTGCATGGATCAAAGTTTCAAACATAGGTGGATCAGCATAGGTACACTATTTCAAGCCATCAATTCAATTAGCACCAAGTGACACATCTGCCAATAACACACACATTTTAAGAAAGTTCAAACTTTACCTACCAATGTCTATAGTGGTGTGTCGTTGCATCCATCATCCAAATTCAAAACAATATTTTGTCAACTATTTACCATCAAAGTTGCCTAATCCTCTCTGACTTTCACAAAGTTCAACTCATATATGAGCATTGAGTACAACTGATCATTAAACTCAAACTCTTAAAATAGCTGTGAACATGAAGCATTACCTGGATTGTTCCTTTGTATTTTCAGCTCCCTCACCTGCCTGAAGAAACCTGTTTTCAGGAAGCGGGATCTTCGTCGGTGGTAGGTACCAGCCAGGCTGTACTGGGATCTTCTGACCAGCGGAAGGTACCAGCCAATCTGTCACTATTTGTACAAAGTGAAAAAATCCCAGCTCTGCTTTACATAGGGAAAGGATATGAGTACAGGCCCTTCTGTGATTTTCGACCTATTCCCTTGGCCTACCGGCCGCGGGCACATATCTAAAATCACAGAAGGGCCTGTACTTAAGCCCTGTCCAATACCAAAGATTTTGGCACATTTTCACGAAATGTCATTACTGTGAGTAGACCTGAGCACTCGGTAGATATTGCAAGATCTGCACATATGGCAAAAAATCTCTGGACTTATTCATTATTAATTAGTTCATAAGCCAGTTTATCTTAATAAACATGTTTCCATTATTGACAGAATTTTTTTCATTTTGGCCTGAAGAAAAAGATTTATCGAAGGTTAGAAGTTAAAACAAGTTGGACAATATAATGTATAATCCATCTGATAGTTCATCTATATCATGAGCAGATGGAGAATTATTGTAAACAGTGTTCACCACTTCGCCTTCAGTCTCCGGAACTAAGTGCAAGTTGTCTTCCTATTAGCAACTTGTAGAGCAGCTCCACCAATTATACCCCCTACTGTGTATGGTCTATGTAACCGGGTGAGAGCACACAGACAAGGTGCAGTTTCATGATAAGTAGCCATGTACTTCAACCATTTATGGTGATCAGTATACTCGAGTTGGTTACTGGACATATAACTGATTGTCCAAGAGGGTTATCTTGTAGGGTATGGAACACAGAAGGGATGAGCTATCAGGTTTAGCCAGCAAGCAAGGGATCAGGAAGATAGGAAAGTGTCAAAAGGAAACAAAATATGTAATTTAATAGGGGAGCTTTTGTCTAATCGTATACTATCACCTTAATGAAACACTTTTTGCAAACCATCATGGATCAAACTGTTGGTTTCTGGAGATGTTCTGAGAGATGCACTAGTTATTCCCCTTTTTTTTTTCTCTCTCTCTCTCTCTCTCTCTCTCTCTTTTTCTCTCTCTCTCACAGGAGATAATTATTGCCACATCCAACATACAGGGGTTAATCAACCAATCTGCTCTCTCTACACACTAAAAGTTGGACAGTATAGTGGAAGAGATTATTCAAATGTTGCCCCTTTGACAAGTTATTTTGGTTGGCTAATCAAAAACAGTAATTTGCTGAATATTACCAGGCTAGTTCATTGTAAAGAGTCTAAGCATCTAAGAGTAGTATTTTAGGATGAAAATAGTAGAAGATCTTGAGTAGACATGAGTTTATCTTGAGTAGACATGAGTTTCGATAAGAGGCAAGGAGGAAACATGCACATGATAGATCACAACATTTACAGCAAAACCAAGGAAAGTAAGATTGCTGTTCAGTAACCTTGCTCAACCACTGGTGCAATATATTGCTTGACTTTGCAACATTGGCCTCATCCAATTAACATAATCTCATTGAATTAGGGCATGATTGCAAGATTTGCTCAATCTTGCTCAAGCACAAAAGATAAAGAAAATGCAGCATTACATCTGGGTCATGAACATGTTTTAACCAACAGTGCACAGTACTATGAATGCTTGAACATTTTACTGTTAAATCAATTAGAAGACATTTCCAACTACATAATCTCATCATCAATCAGGTGGGCTACTGGACAGATCATCTACAGAGTGCTCAGGATGTCATTTGGAAGTTGATTACCTAATCAACCTCCTCTATCTTGGGTCCAGCAGCACCACCACTTGATGGCATATCTTCATCAACATTGCCATATGGAGAAGGCCCACCTGCAGCTCCAGCTCCTCCTTGGTACATCCGAGCAATGATTGGATTGCAAGTATTCTCAAGCTCCTTCAATTTATCATCAAATTCATCACTTTCTGCCAGCTGATTTTGATCCAGCCACTGAATGGCAGCATCGATAGCATCTTCAATCTTCTTCTTATCAGCTGGATCAAGATTGCCAGCAATCTTCTCATCCCTGATGGTGTTTCGCATGTTGTATGCATAATTCTCCAATGCATTTTTCGATTCAATTTTTTTCCTGTGATCCTCATCTTCACTCTTGTACTTCTCTGCTTCCTGAACCATCTTCTCAATCTCATCTTTGCTTAACCTTCCCTTATCATTGGTAATGGTGATCTTGTTTTTCTGGCCTGTGGTCTTGTCTTCTGCAGAGACATTCAGAATGCCATTCGCATCGATGTCAAAACATACAGTGATCTGTGGAACACCCCGGGGAGCTGGAGGAATGCCTGACAGCTCAAACTTGCCAAGAAGGTTGTTGTCACGAGTCCTGGAACGTTCTCCCTCAAACACTTGTATCAACACTCCAGGTTGGTTGTCGGAGTATGTAGAAAACACTTGCTCCTTCTTTGTTGGGATGGTTGTGTTCCTGGGTATGAGAGTGGTCATGACTCCACCTGCTGTCTCAAGCCCTAGAGACAAGGGAGTCACATCTAGCAATAAAAGATCTTGCACCTTCTCGTTTCCTTCACCACTGAGGATGGCAGCTTGTACTGCAGCACCATAAGCAACAGCTTCATCTGGATTGATGCTCTTACAAAGCTCCTTCCCATTGAAGAAGTCTTGAAGCAGCTGCTGCACTTTGGGAATGCGGGTAGAGCCTCCCACCAAGACAACATCATGGATGGAGCTTTTGTCCATCTTGGCATCCCTCAGGCATTTCTCCACAGGCTCCATGCACTTCCGGAACATGTCCATGTTCAGCTCTTCAAATCTGGCACGAGTAATGGTAGAGTAGAAGTCAATGCCTTCATATAAAGAATCGATTTCAATGGTCGTTTGTGCTGTGGATGACAGAGTGCGTTTGGCCCTCTCTGCTGCAGTCCTCAGTCGTCGAAGAGCTCTCGGATTGCCAGTGATGTCTTTCTTGTATTTCCTCTTAAACTCCTGCACGAAATGGTTCACCATCCTGTTGTCGAAGTCTTCACCTCCTAGATGGGTGTCACCAGCTGTTGCCTTCACTTCGAAAATGCCTTCCTCGATAGTAAGCAAGGAGACATCAAAAGTGCCACCTCCAAGGTCAAAGATCAACACATTCTTCTCCCCAACGCTGGTTGCCTTCTTGTCGAGACCGTAAGCGATGGCAGCTGCTGTTGGCTCGTTGATGATTCTCATCACATTCAAGCCAGAGATGACTCCCGCATCCTTAGTGGCTTGTCTTTGGGAGTCGTTGAAATAGGCAGGTACAGTGATGACGGCGTTCTTGATGGTAGTGCCAAGGAACGCTTCCGCAATTTCCTTCATCTTGATGAGAACCATTGATGAAATTTCTTCAGCAGCAAATCGCTTCTCTTCTCCCTTGTGCTGAACACAAATCATCGGTTTGTCCCCCGGTCCTGCTACGACCTTGAAAGGCCATAGCTTAATGTCGCTCTGTACTGACACATCGGTATAGCGCCTTCCGATCAACCTCTTCGCATCTGCATGCAAATCCAAAAAAAACACAAACATGTTAACTAGAAACAAATAACAAGGCTTCGCGAGAACACTTTCCGAGAAACGATGAATGCGTAGCCTTCTTAAACCGATTCACCTTGAATCCAACAAATAAATTATTAATCCAATAGATATCTCATTTCGAGATAGACATGGAACAGAAGCAGAGACGGAGAATGAGGTTTTGGATTCTCACGAAGCATCAAACACTCCACAATCCTACTTCTTCTTCACTTTACCGAGAAAATGTGCGATTCTCGAAATGAATCACACTGACGCCACATGCTAACCAACGAAGAATGCAATGACAAACCAGGCTGCAAACCAATCAAACTTCTTTCTACCGCAGCAGCCTCAAGAAAACTGGAAAAACAAGAGCGGTAGAGAAGAATAGATTAATATTATTACCGAAGACAGTATTGGTCGGGTTCATGGCCACTTGATTCTTCGCGGCGTCGCCAATGAGCCTCTCCGTGTCCGTGAATGCCACATAGCTGGGAGTAGTACGATTACCCTGATCGTTGGCGATGATTTCCACACGATCGTGCTGCCATACTCCCACACAACTATAGGTGGTTCCTAAATCTATGCCAATCGCTGGTCCCTCTCCCTTGCCTGCCATCGCCACTATTACTCAACAACAACAGCCACAAAACGATCCCCGCAAAAACTCTAATCTAAAAAACCGCAATAGCCGAATGAAATGTCTTCAAGCCCAGAAAAATAACACTGTAGAGACAAAGATTTATTTGTGAGACGAGCGAGAATT